>CM043016.1:90822481-90914532 GCA_023690525.1 Holotrichia oblita | reverse complement strand
GTTGGCGTGGGGGCATTATAAAATTAAGTAAGCTTGCACATATTGTTTCCTTCGTTCGTCTACTGGAAGAAGTGGATATATGGTAAACCTTACTTACTATTATTTATGTATTTTGTGTGTAAAACAAAGAATTATTACAGATGGCATCTTCATCAGTATTGGAATTTGTTATTCAACATTTAGATAGCACTGGAGGAAGTTTAGAGATATTCAACCATGTGTAATTCCCCAGATACCAATATGGGTGTTTAAAACTATGTACACCCGATATGGATTGAAGCAATGTGGAACTCCCTTTCTAAAGAACAGCAAGATAAACTTGCTCACTACAGATTATGTGTGAAACATCATAATCTATCAAACTGTCATGTGGATGGTCCAGCTCCGCCAATATACAAATGTAGTAAATGTAATTTTTAAGTTTTTTAATTTAAAATTGTAAACACAATTTCTTTTATTATACATGTTTATTATATACATATTTAACTATAAATTGACTTTTATTCTATGTTACAAAACATTAGTTTTATCAATCCAACTATTGTGGCTTTTATCAAAACCCAACCACTTGACGTACACTTTGCTCCCTTTTCTTCGTAAAACTTTTTCAACTAAATATGCATCTTGATGTTTAGCCTGTTGCAACTCCTGTTGATAGAAGCTACCAAGTATAGGATCCCCATTCATATCTTCCAATAAATATGTCGCAAGGATTAGTTAACTGGACTTTTGCAATTTTAAACAACTCAGTTGACCAGTTTGGAGTATATCCCTTGTCAAACAACGATTTATGTTTGCTTATGCGAACCACATCGTTTAATGCAAACTTTCGCTTTCCAGCTACTTTAGGACGATTATACGCACTTGACAACAAAGCAGATTCCTTGACAAGTGTTACATCAACAGGCTTCATTCCTATGGTTCTATGTATTGTGTGATTATAGCGTTTTGTTATATCATCTAAAATACTTTTCCAGTTATAATTACCTTGCAAACTAAATTCTTTGTACAATTTCTCCTTCAACGTACGAACCGCTCTCTCCGCTATTGAAGCCTTAGTTACGCTATAGGTGGAATAGTGATTAATTTCATATTTTTTCATCAACGCTTTGAATGATTGATTGTAAAATTCCTTGCCTGCATCAGTTTGTAGGTTCTTAGGGTTCCTCCCCTCTTTCAAAATTTTATCCATAGCATCTTTAACTTCCACAGCACTCTTGGTTTTCAATGGTTGTGTCCACAGATACTTGGAGAAGGCATCAATTACAACGAGAATGTATTTGTAGCCACGATTTTCGCGAGAGTACAGTTTAAAATCCGCTAAATCGGATTGCCACAAGTCGTCCAATCCTTTGATAATTACACGACGTCTTCTAAAGTTTCTTCTAGCAGGTTTATGTAGTTCGTTAACGATATCTTGTTTAATACGACTCATTTCTTCTCTATGTCCTCTATACGTTGACGCACTTCTGTTAATTTAGCCTGTATTCGCTGTTCAAGCGCATAAAGTTTATTGGTGAAATCATCTGGATGTATGCTCTTAAGACCGTTTTCCAAGACATCCAGTTTCAGTTTTAACTGGCTCTCACTATCTCGAATTTTGTTCTGTACGTGTGCATTCATTTTATTTTCCAGAAGTAGGACGTTGTTAATTTCTTTTTCATGTTTCTCCACCATACTTTTCAAGCTAGTGACAGTCCATTGCAAAGGTTGGACTTTGTTCCAGTGAACATCCGTCAATTCACTCGATATTGTGTCAAAATGACTACCAACTTCTTCAACCTGCACAATTACGTAATTTTTAGTAGCACAATCTTGTTTATCTTGCGGATCTTGAATATTACACAAACGGTTACCACCCACATCATAGTTTCCATCTGATGTACGAGGTAGAAAAGTGGAATGTATTTCACCCACTTCACCCCTTAGATGACGTCCAAATTTATCGATTATCGTTTGATGTGTACTCCCCACAACATTTAAATGACGTCCAAACTTGTCGATGGTCATTCTATATGACACCTGCTTCTTTTAATTCTTCGATAATTAAGCGATTTCGTTGTTATGTCCTGTATGACCCGCTTGCTCGGATGCTATTAATAACTTGAGTCGTTCGACAAGCTCATTTATATCATCCCAGTAGACGTATTGGTAAGCTCTATTGCTAACTAACATTTTCTGACCTTTCCCTTGAATCTTACCGCTTGTTCTTAGACTCTGCGTTGGCAACTCGGCTACAACTGTACGACCACTTTCAATACTTTCACCTGGACGAAACGTTAGCGGTTTGATTATTTCAATATATTTGGTTCCCCTATTTCCTTTAATCTGCTGTTTGGGATCGTAACCACGACGGTGCACATTTGTGCGATTTAGTATATCACGATAGCGATCTAGATCATCTTTGTTATAACCAATTGGTTGAGACTTAAAAATTAATTCATAGAGCCCCGCAGTTCCTGTATAACGTATGCCACCAACAATAAGGTCCTTGCCATCTATATCTAATATAGAATTTCCTAATTTCAATTTGTTAAGAACCGGATCAAAATGAACACCCGTTGTTGTATCATACTCGCCTTTCGTGTCAGTAAGTAAACCATCTATATATACTCTTGGCGTCATCTGATACTGTTCAAGGTATTCGTCAACACGCTCAGGATCTTTTTCAATCATTGACCGATATTCATCGCGAAATTGTTGGAACGATTTTTCAGTTTGAATCTCCTGGTTCTCTTCTTCTGTGAAAGGATCGTAGTCAACGTCAGTTTCGACCAGACGTCTGCTAACTGGAATTTTTCTTCTCTGAGGTGTTAGTTGGTCTGAAGTTTGTGAGGGAGCAGGTGGCGCTTCCAATTTCGATATTTCGGTCAGGGAGTTTGTAACGTTTTTTAAGATCCTGAGCAATTTCAGATTTTATCGCATCGGTGTCAATTTCTTGTTTAATTCCTCCTGTTTTGAGTATTTTCTGAAGCGGTTCTGTAATTGGTTTAAACTGTTTTTCTAACAAGTTTTCCGCTTCAGCCTGACCCATCCGCATAGCAAGCTGTTTCTTTCGAATAGCCTTACTAGCTTTAATTATCTCAGAAGTAATATGATCACGCTTCATTGTTAATCACACAACTGCAGATCAACTAATGGTGATTCTATATTATATAGTGATCGAAAAGTTTCCGATATCTGCCTTTATCCAAATCACTTTCTTTATCGATTACTAAAAAACCATATTTGTCTTTCCAGCAGCCTCCACACATTTCCTTGAATTTCTCAAACGTCATATCGGAACCAACATGCTCATCATAAATATGTCGTAAATTTAGATCGTCTTGCTTAAATAAAATTAGAAAATTAGCATTATCTCGGATTAGATGTTTGGGTATGCAAGCATAAGTTTGACATAGATAGAAACTATCCACAGATTTATGTCTTCCCATGCTAAAATATTCCTTAATTTTATTCTGTTTATCTGTTGCAACATCATCAAAAATAAAAACAGAATTTTCACGTGCCTCTGACGGATCTAATATGTCTTCGCTCTCTTTAAAGGCAAAGTACTTCACTTGTGGTACAGTTTCCATCACTCGCTGCAGAAATTGATACTTTGGTTGATGTAGAGACTTGGAATAGATGTAGATATTGTCAAAGCGAAGTCCATTCTTGTCAATTAGTAGATTTAACATAACGTTAGTTTTCCCTCCACCGCTTGGTGCGCTTAGAATGCAGCGTATATTATTTGGTAATAGTCGACCATGACGTTGTTGCGTTGACTGATTATTACTAAAGAGTGTATCTAAGTTTTTTATTTGAACGACATCCTTCTGTTTGCTGAGACGCATTGTTTAAGACTAATATAAGCAGACTGTAAGAAAGATTTTATAACATTTCATCAATGTTGTTGACGAGTGAAGGAAGTGGTCTTGTTAATTCCTTAATTAACAAATTGCCAATTGAATTGCATTTGCCTGGCTACCAGTATTGCGGGCCTGGTACAAAGCTTGAAAAAAGGTTACAACGTGGCGATCGTGGCATAAATCCTCTCGACCAAGCGTGCAAGGAACACGATATTGCATATTCGCAAAGTTCAGATTTGGAACATCGACACGACGCTGATCGTATACTTCAAGAACGTGCCTGGAACCGTGTAAAATCAAACGACGCCAGTTTAGCCGAAAAAACAGCTGCGTGGGTTGTAACTAACGCGATGAAAGCAAAAAGAAAGTTCGGTATGGGAATGAAAAGAAGACGTGTTCCATTTAGGAAATCAATTTTCGTAACAGCAAAGAACGCACTGAAAAATCATAGAATCGGAAATATAAAGGAAGGTGCTAAATTGGCACTGGTAGCAGCTAGAGCTGCGGTAAAAAATGTTGGTGGAAGAAGAAACGTACGAACACCTCGAGTCATACCACTACCGAAAACTGGTGGTTTCTTGCCATTCCTGATACCATTGTTTGCTGGTTTGAGTGCATTGGGGGTTTGGCTGGTGGAGCAGCTGGAATAGCGCAAGCCGTTAATAAGGCGAAAGCCGCGCAGAAAGAACTAGATGAGTCGCAGAGACACAATAAAACCATGGAAGCTATTGCTTTAGGGAAAAAAGGTGATGGTTTATATTTGAGACCTTACCGCAAAGGTATGGGGTTATATTTGAGACCTTATCACATGAGGTCATCTTCCAACAAAAAAAACTTCTAAACCGACTGCCACGCAGAGCATTGACCAACATTGACATTTTAAAGTTCGGTAACACACATCTTCCATATTTTCGCGGAGTATTTATGAGAGATAATTTACCGAAAAATCCTAAAGACTCTGAGTGTGCAGTCGTTAATTTGGACTCAAATATTGGACCAGGAACGCATTGGGTAGCATACTTTAAAGAGGGATCTATTGTTGATTACTTTGATTCATTTGGAAATTTGAAACCGCCCAATGAATTAATCCATTATTTAAAAAATTGTAATATTGTATATAATCATGATGCATATCAAAACTATGACAGTATCAATTGTGGTCACCTTTGTTTAAAGTTCTTGTATGAGAAGTGTTACAAATAATCATGTCGCATACGTTTACATTGAGAAGTACAAGCAATGCGTTCAACTCTACTTACTATCCACCGATTGAATTAGATCCTAGATATGAATATGCGCTTGGATTGATTGGTTTACATACTTATAACACGATACCCAACATTCATGATGGACAAAATAAGTTTTATTATGATGACCAAGTTTTAACAATACCAACAGGGGCTTATGAAGTAACTGATATTGAAGAGTACTTACAAAATTTTTTAGCCCCGAATGTCGCTAACAAGAATGCTGTAATTTCTCTAAAACCTAACAATAGTACTCAGCAATGTGAACTAACAAGCAAGTTTTCCATAGACTTTACAAAACCTGATTCTATTGAGGAATGCTGGGATTCAGCAAGAAAGTGCTTCAACCAAACGTACAACATGTGTCAGATATTCGAATCCGAATTATTAAAGTGGTCACCATTCGCGTAGAGTGTAATATTGTCACGGCAGCCTACTACGACGGACGTTTATCGCATACATTATTCGAATTCGCGCCTTCAGTTGAACCTGGATTTAGTATCAACATTGAACCTAAAAATATTATTTATCTTCCAATCAATACTACACGTATCGACAACATTTCTCTCCGATTGGTGGATCAAGACGGTGATTCTGTGGATTTTCGTGGTGAAGAAATCGTTATTAGGTTGGAATTGAAGAAATATGGGATTGGATTTTAATGGTTATAAAACCCCTCAGTCATCCTCACCACTCAGCAGTCGTAAAACAGACGTTAATCAATTAACACGCGAAAATCGAGATTTCCTTGTATCGTTGGGGTTTCAAATAAAAAATAATGGATACGCTCGACATATTCCAAGGTCTTCAATTCGACGAAGCAATAACCAAGAAGCAACTCCATACTTACTATCCTAGAGTGAGTAATTTTAAAACGAGCGATGAAATACGCATTTCCATTCAGCATCAAGATGTGTATACACTACCATCGGAAAGTTTTATTTATATCGAGGGAGATTTAAGCCTGATGCAGCTGGCAACGGCACTTGCGAACTCACAAATAACGCCTACGCCTTCTTGTTTGATCAAATTAGGTATGAGATTAATGGTGTGGAAGTAGACAGATGTACAAAGCCTGGAATTACAAGCACTATCAAGGCTTACATATCATACGGTGATAATGAGACAAAGTTTCTCGAAATGGCCGGTTGGTGCCCGAACAGTAAAACGCAGCCTACAATTGCACCAAGCAACAAATTCAATGCCTACATCCCCTTAAAGTTCTTCCTAGGATTTGCAGAAGATTATAAAAAAATAATTATAAATGCGAGTCAAGAATTAATTTTGCTCCGAAGTGGGAATGATTTGAATTGCTATCAGAATACAACTACAGGTGGTACAAAGGTTGCTTCGTTCGATATTGATAAAATAGAATGGCATGTTCCTCACATCAATGTAAACGATGAAATTCGTTTGAAACTTTTGAAAACGTTAAATAGTAACAAATCCATTTATATACCCTTCAGAAAATGGGAACTATTTGAATTACCATCTCTACGTAAAACAAAAACGGACGTATGGCCAATCAAAACAAGCACCAACTTAGAAAAGCCTCGTTATGTTATCGTTGCATTTCAAACAGATCGAAAAGATATTCTAACAAAAGATTCATCTAAATTTGATCACGCATCGCTTACCAATCTGAAACTTCATCTCAATGCTGATAGCTTTCCGTACGACAATATGAATCTGCAGATTAATGAAAATAAATATGCTGCTGCGTATCGTATGTATGCATCCTTTCAGTCCAGCTACTATAACAGAAACAATCAGCCTCTGTTGAGTTATGAAAAATTTAGAGACTGTGCGTTATACGTAATTGATTGTGCCAATCAGAAGGAAGCAGTTAAATCATCTATTGTTGATGTTAAACTCGAGCTGGAGTCACTTAGTAGTTTTACTGAAGATACTACAGCTTACTGTCTCATTATACATGATAACATTGTTGAGTACACACCGCTGTCGGGTACTGTGAAGAAAATCATCTAAAAAATGGATTTAGTAATTGACATTCAAGGTTTCATGCTAAATGATGGCTTTGTTGTGAAAGAAATAGCGATTGGTGACGGTAAACAGTTGAACCACTTTGTGTTTAAGCCTAACCGTTCATATCACAAACTTCAATGGCATGAAAAACGAATGGTTAAGTGGTTGGAAAATAATCATCATTCCTTACGGTACAGCGATGGACATGTCAGTCAACGTGAATTAGTCAACATACTGCGAGTTTATAAATCCCAGAAGTATAGTTTTTGTAAAGGGACATCAAAAAGCTGACGTTTTACAACAGTACATTAATAATCCTATTGTAAATTTAGAACATGTAGAAAATACACCTAATTTAAAAAATCGAATTGTAGATCTTGCATGTACCACAAAAAAATATTCTTAAAATATGTTCCGTAGCGAATGTAATAACATTATGTAAATTTTTAAACTTATAATAAAGAGATCAATGTTATGTGTTCTTTTATTTATTAATAATAATAATAGGTAGTGGTGCACTTGGTCGTGGGAAAAAACTTGAGACCGTGGGAAAATTCTGAGAACCGTGGGAAAGTCTGGTCACGTCCTGAAAATCAAAGGATGTGGGTGCAGTTGTTTGTATTGAAACGCTCACAACACGTCAAATAATCACGTGTTCGCGTAGCTAATAAAATGAAAATGAATAAATTATTTCAGCTTGTTTGTCATCATGTAAATATTTACCAATAAGAGTAAAAAAAAAAATTGTCACTTGTATTAAATATCCTTTATATAAAAAGAAAATTTTTTAATTCAATCACCGTTCCACCGCTTCCCCGAATCCACCCTCAGCATCCGCCATCTTGCTTATTAGTATTTACGTCACATTTCACCTACCTGTATACTATATACAATTATTTACACAGTCAACGCTCGCGATTCCAGCGCCTCTACAAACTACCGCTGGTCAGGTTTCGAACTAAAGTGGAGGGGGCAATTTCTCGCATCTACCGTGGCTGAAAATTTGGGAGCACGGAGTTGGTCTAGAACACCCAAGCTCTAACTACTTAGATTTCAGGATCAAATCACGTTAGAAGATGATTTATTATTTCTAAATTACAAACTTATAGTACCATCGTCGTTACGACCATATATATTAAAACTCTTACATGAACCTCATTTAGGCATAACCAAAACTAAAGAAAGAGCTAGACAAACGTTATATTGGCCTGGACTTAATCGTGACATTGAAAACCTAATAGGCATGTGTCCTATATGTGAAAAATTTTCAAATTCAAATACTAAAGAACCGCTTATTACCCACGATATTCCAGATATCCCATTTAATAAAATAGCATCAGATATTCTGAGTTTTGAGCAAAAAGACTATTTGGTAATTCAAGATTATTACTCAAAATGGTTGGAACTACTGCCATTACAGAACAAAACGGCTACGGAATTAATAGGTAAGTTTAAAACAATTTTTTCTGTACATGGCATTCCAAAAACTATTGTTTGCGATAACATGCCATTTGGGTCATATGAATTCAAACAATTTGCTACGAAATGGTGTTTTAATATTGCAACCAGCTCACCAAGGTATCCAAAAAGTAATGGACAGGCGGAACGTGCCGTTCAAACTGCCAAGAAACTTCTTAGGAAGTCTAAGGAAGATAATGTAGACATTGAAATGGCATTACTAGAACTGAGAAACTCGCCTATATCGGGTTTAAATATTTCGCCGTCACAAATCATCTTCAATAGACGCACGCGCACCAAACTTCCCCCTTCATTCTAAATTATATAAACCAGTAATTCCAAATAATGTTCATAACGAAATACTAAATAACCAAAATATGTACAAATATTATCATGATCGTCAGGCCAAAAGTCGAAAACAATTTGTACGGGAGAAAATGCTATACAGCAAAACGGGAAGATTTGGCAACCAGTAAAACTTGTGAGGGAGGATGAAAGTCCAAGATCGTATATAGTTCAAAACCAATATGGACATTTGTTAAGACGTAACTCAAGTCAGTTGAAACATACACGAAACCCGTTTCCATTATGTAATCTAGAGAAACCTGATTATAACGATATTCATTTAACTGATAATAAAAATTTAAATGTATGTGATAAAGAAAGTGGTCACAGTGCAGTCGACACATCGACCACTAGATCTGGAAGACCTGTCAGGCTTCCCAAACATTTGGTAAACGATTATATCGTTTGTTAAAAGGGAGATGTCATAGATAGCAGCACGGTGACCATCTATCTATTCAGTTAGTTGCATGGGAGTCGTATGACAGGAAGCACATGCGTTAGTTTAGTAAAATGTTAACATGTTGTTGTATACTGAAGAAATAAAGATACTCCAGTAAGTGTGTGTATTACTATATCAAATAAAGATATTACAATATGTATCCTCACCATTTTTGGAGTGAATATTCTCTAATTCAAGTTATGGATAAAAACAATCTGACATTTCTATTACAGTTCTTAGAATTAGCGCATTATACATACAGCGTGATTGGTGAGAATGGCCTATTAAAAGTATTACACAAACGGAACGAAATTTTAAAACAAAATTTTGCAGTTCCGTATGGTTATATGAACTATCACGTGAAAATATTTTTGAATAAATATCACTTCCGGTTAACCGGAAATGGGCATCAACTTCAAATTACAAATTCAGCTTCTATGACAAATTTTCTATTTCATGTATCGTCCTATACCTAAATACCACTCCTTCTGAGTTTTTTACGTTGGTTATTCAAATACCGTTTGTCGGGAGTATCTAGGAGAATTCTTAGATAATCTAAATTTTTTACTGATATTGTTCTTCACCAATGTTCTACGAACATATCGATTGCTAACCCTTTTTATACCTTAAAAATTCTTAGACATTTTTGCTGATCATTGGTTGTAAATGTTAGTATCTTTAACTAAACGTTCGATACGTTTATTTTACTATTTGATTACATTCACTTTGCATAATAAATAAATTCATGATTACTTGATTTGGTCTATTCTTAATGTTATTACAGGTAAAATAAAAATTGTAAGAAATACTAAGAAGACAATATATATGTTTTGTAACAAATATAATAATTTTTTGTTCACACAGAAAAAGGATTTCTATATTTAAGAAATTATTTTCTCTTGAGAAAATCCACTTAACCTAAGTAATTTATTATTTGTTAAGAGAAATTTTACTATCTATAAGTTAATTGAATATCTTGTGAACAGTAAATGAAAATCTTAAAATCAGATTTGATCCAAGAAATAATTTGTACAGACAAGAACATCGTTTACTTGATGGAAATAACCAAAAAATGCTATAGGTGGCGCTTCTGCTACTATATGCAACTATGTAATAGACGTAATATGTGCACATGTGCTTTTGTATTGGGATTATAACCTTATACCTTTTCTTATAACAACGTACAAAATTAGGGACATTCAATACCCGGAAATGTTAATTCCTGTGATTAAAATAGTATTCAGGCTTTCACAATCGTCGTTGAATGCACCTTTTCGGTGGTTTCTCTATCATATAAAGGATTGTGATTTTATTGCAGGTGATTAATCTTATGATTTTCAGAAGTGAAGTCAGAACCAGGAATTTTCTACACGACCGAGAACACGAGAATCGTAAACCAGCTTATTTCTGTACTTATTTTAGCTACATTATTGCATATTTATTTCAAGAAATTAGAATTATCAATCAAGATTAATATATACTTATTAGAATATAATGATATATTTAATCTAAATCAAATAGTGCTTTAATTTAAATACTTCTTTTTCTTACTGTAACCCAATAAACTTTATATGAGAAAGTTAATTACTTGAATATAGTATTCAACATTTCTGGCATTAAGTATTAGGTATTTTCTTTAAACAAGAAAATGATTTCTAAAATTCAGTATATAATTTCTTGAAATTCCAAGAATTTAAATTTCTTGCTCGAAGAAAATAAGTATTTGCTTATATATGAGAATGAGAATGACTTGAATTAAGTTATTCTTACTTAAACCTGGTAATTTGTTTTCTGTGTATTGTTGTAAAGTAAATTCTGGCATTGTTTACCCTAATTATTGTACTGGTGCAGATCTATTTGTCTCAGTGTAGGCGAGAACTAACTACAATGACCGACGTCAAAATAAGTAGCAAGTAGGTAAGTAAAACAAATAAGCTAAGCACCCTTGCTTCAGTAAATTGACATACCTGAGCATTTTAGGTACGGAGGTTAATTAAATCGTTATAACTTATTCACCTTCCATTTTAGGTGTAGGAATACCTAATACAGATTAAAAGAGAATATTTTGTAGAATTAGAATATCTAATAGATTATCTAAGAATTCTCCTAGATACTCGCGACAAACGGTATTTGAATAATCAACATAAAGTAAATTTACATCAAAGGTTTAAATAACTAGTAATAACAAATCAGGTAAAATTAAAATAATAAAAACGATAATATTAAAGGTACAGTAGAAAAATTATAAGAATAACAATAATAATAACATAAATAAATAAGTTATCTAAATGGATCGATATGGCAACCGTTTCTATTGAGGCATTCTATATTCGGAGACGCATTCCTGTAATCGTTGTTCTTCAAATAGCATCTGGTGTTATTTGCCTAGAGGATCTCTTATTCCCATAATTCAATGGGAAGAATTTACAAAAATACGACTCAGCACCCTTGCTTCAGTAAATTGATATATCTGAGCATTTTAGGTGTGGAGGATAATTAAATCGTTATAACTAATTCATCTTCCATTTTAGGTAGCGGAACACCTAATATAGATTAAAAGAGAATATTTTGTAGAATAAAAATATCTAAGGACATATATACCTTTCCATTAAAAAAAATCTACTTTCCGAAGATTGAACTTATTTATAAGTCACTAAGTTTTTAAACACCCTGTATAGTGATACAGAGAAGAACTTCAAATGTTGTGCAACTACACAATATCAGCTGTGCGTATGCAAAATTTTAGTCGTCGCTTTTACTCCTACGTGACGTAATATCACTATTAAGTAAGATCGGTATCTGTCAAATTTTTTCTTTAATTGCGAATAATGGAGAAGGAATGGTATTTAGGTATAGGGTATGATACATGAAATATGTGTAAAATTTATCGTAGAAAGTCAATTTGTAATTTATTTTATAGCATACTATTTAAAAAATCGACGTTGATGCCCACTTCCGGTTAACCGGAAGTTAAATTTATTCAAAAATATGTTCACGTAATAGTTCATATTCAACCATATGGAACTGGAAAATTTTGTTTTAAAATTCCGTTCCGTTTGTATAATACTTTTAATAGGCCGTTCTCATCAATCACCCAGTATATATGGGGTATCCAAATTTAATTGTCCTTTACTACAACTTCAAACCATTAAAATTCGATTTTCTCAGATCCATCACCGATTTTATTTTCAATATTTTGAAGCAGAATTAAATTCTGCATCGAAATGTATTAGGATTATATTCCCCATACCTATCTGCAATAATTTTCGAGTTATTCAGGTTTTTGATAAGATTTGTAGAAAATTATAACTTTTCAATAACAAGCCATGGACATGACAACAAACGTATTAGTAACTGTTACCACAACCTTTCGAGTCTGGTGTTGTGTCGATCGAATTGGAAAATGAAAATTACACGAACATTGCTATTTTAAATTTATTTTATATTCGTGGGAAATGTAAAAAGATTATTTAAAGGACTTGTGCGTTCAATGAGAGAAATCCTCATGAAAATAACTTTAATTACTCTATACGTTTATTCAACATTGCAGAAATTTATTATCATTAGGAGGTCCAATCTTCCTAATGGCCGGTTTCAATCAATCACTCTGTAGTTATTTTGATTAATAACAATCTCTAAAGTGTTATATTATTTGCCTATGTAAATTATTTAAGTAGCGTTAAAATAATTGACTGTAAATAGATAACAGAAATTAAATATTCAGTTAAGCTGCTATTAATGCATATGCTCGATGTGTGAAAACCATTACAAATAAACGTTTAGTCGACTAATAGTTAAATCAATAATGTGTTTACATGTCACAAATACTCAATTAATTACATGAATTGCAGAAACAGATTTTAATACACTAAAAATCAATGCAATTATAGGAACCGTCGAAACGATTTGGTTTCGCAGCTTTATTTACCGGCGGGGCGTTGCTCTAAGCGTAAATGCCATTTTTTTTCCGAGTTATATGTGATTAAAGAAAAAAGAATGACAAATACGGATATAACTTTATAGTAATAATGTCACACAATGGAGGAGGAGTCAAATGAAAAGTTACACTTATGTGTATATGTTGATATACAGAGCATTCCAAGAAAAAATCCACCTTCAATAATAATAATAATAATAATAATTCATGCCTTAGCATCCCCCAACAGCTTCGGCATCGGCTGGCCATGAGTTATTATTACGCCTGCGGCTGTAGACCGACTTAAGATGTAACCTTTCCGCATTTGTGGAATTTGGAAAACTACAGAAAACCAAACTCAGAAAGGAAGCACCGGAGTTCGAACCCGGTACTGCCGGACTACGAGCCAAGTATGCAAGCCACTAGGCCACGAGCCCGGTTAAGTCGACAACGTCAAAAAATACGAGAAAACGCCGAGACACCTCAATTTTTGTTTGAAGAAGGAAACTTTTTCACCAATAAGGCAAATGTTAATGTTGTCAAAAAAGAAGAGCTCCCAAAACCGTTTATTAAAACTTTCACAGGCAAATACGGCGGTTACTCTTTGAATGTGCACAACGTAATTTTTGGAGGAAAATCACATACAAACTAAAATAGCTTTGCGACCCGTGCAAAGCGACACGGTAACGAAATTATTTATTAATCCACAATCAAAATTTTAAAAATTAATTATAGTAATGTTGTCTATAAATTACACTGCAAAGACTGAAAAAAATGATATATCGATCAAACTACATTCAACTCAAATTCAACGTCAAGAAATTGCTGGCACAAGGAGAATGAGTACATTTACATCGTCAACCAGTTGTCGCAATTACTAGTCTCAGTTAAGCTATGACGTAAACAGCTGATACTACCAGATATATAATTGAAATTAGTTACATTACATACAACTGCTTCTCAACAGACTTAAGCTTAGTAAACCTCGTTTGAATGCGATGTAAAGACTTGCTTGTCTTAGTAATTACGAAGGTGTTTAACAAAATCAAAACCACATATGCAACTTAAGCTTCATTTACATAGAGGGTAGTGCCAATTGTAGTATAAGAGTAGTGGAGTGCCGAAGTTAGTTCTCATGTTTTTCAACGAGAGCATTTACATAAACAGTGCGACAGTAAGGGTAGTGGAAAAGTAGTGCCAAAATTCGCAATCCCCATAATCAATTTCTATGTAAATAACTTATTAGTAACCACACTCCACCACGGCTTCTACACAAACTGCTTATTATTATCCATATTCATTATATTTATTTATAAATATAAATAAATTTAAACACCAAAATAAATGCGGAAAATGTTACATAATTCCGTGTACTGCTAATAACAAGCATTGTAGTAGAGTTTATTTGTTTCTATTTATCTATTTACAGTTAACCATATAATAAAAATTGAAATATGGCTCCGTTGAAAGCTTTCGCAATTTAAATTGTTTACATTCAGTAATAGTTATATGCATATATTCATTTATCAATAAATTAACCAATTTTTCAAATTTGTGTAATAGCAACATTAAAAAAAAATTGTCTTTCTACTTGTTTTATAAACTTAAGTGCCTATTCCACTGCCGAAAATTTTGAGTTCTATATACGATATTTATTTGTCAATGTGGTGAAATACAGAAGAAACACTGACTACTAAGCTAAGACTAAACTTCTGCCACTATACAAATTGACGATTAACTACTTCAAATAGCAAAACGGAAGTGTTTTGGATTGATCTAAAATTACATAAATTGTAGTGACAAACTATAACTTAGATCTAGGATCAAATTATAGGAATGGACTGTGCGTAGAATTCTGAAGTGATAAAAATTTATTCATAACAGGAAATAACAAAATTATATCACTATTTTCCTTATGCATACATGTATGTATGTATATACTGGGTGATTGGTGAGAATGGCCTATTAAAAGTATTATAGAAACGGAACGGAATTTTAAAACAAAATTTTGCAATTGGATATGGTTGAATATGAACTATCACGTGAAAATATTTTTGAATAAATATCACTTCTGGTTAACCGGAAGTGGGCATCAATTTCGATTTGTTAAATAGCATGCTATCAAATAAATTACAAATTTAGCTTCTATGATAAATCTTGCACACGTTTCATGTATCATAACCTATACCTAAATACCATTCCTTCTGAGTTATTCGCAATTAAAGAAAAATAGTGACAGATACCGATCTTACTTTATGGTGATATTACGTCACGTAGGAGTAAAAGAGACTAATGAAATTTTGCATACGCACAGCTGATATTGTGTAGTTATAAGGTATATATTTTATTAGAGATTCTGATTCTACAAAAGATTATCTATTAATCTGTATTAGATATTCCTACACCTACAATGGAAGGTGAATAAGTTATAACGATTTAATTAGCCTCCGTACCTAAAATGCTCAAATATGTCAATTTACTGACGCAAGGTTGCTTAGCTCATTTGTGCTACATAGTTAGTTATTTGTTACTTATTTTGACGTCGGTCGTTTTAGTTGTTCTCGGGTGCACTTTTTTGCTTTAATTGCGAATAACTCAGAAGAAATGGTATTTAGGTATAACATATGATACCTGAAATATGTGTAAAATTTATCATAGAAGCTGAATTTGTAATTTATTTTATAGCATGCTATTTAAAAATCGAAGTTGATGCGCACTTCCGGTTAACCGGAAATGATATTTATTCAAAATATGTTCACGAGATAGTTCATATTCAAACATATCCAACTGCAAAATTTTGTTTTAAAATTCCCTTCCGTTTGTATAATAGGTACTTTTAGTAGGCCATTCTCACCAATCACCCAAGGTCTGAACATAAATTTAAGGCTATTAGTTTATACTTAAAATGTTGCAATGAATGTTGGTAAGTTGCTGAGAATCTGTTTTGAAATTGATCGGGCCCTGACAACTCATTATATGTACCATTTCGAGAAAAACCTTTTTTTAAATTATATTCCGTCTGTAAACTAGCGGTATTAGGAGTCTTGAAAATGGAGGGCCAAGGTGAAGGAACGTTTACCGATCCGACTATCACTTTTATGTTGTGTTCATTTGTTTTTTAGAATTTGAGCAGTTTGGCCTATGTAACACCCCTTACAATCACGACAGGGAATTTTGTAGATAACACCACTCTGATTAAGAATTGGAGTCGATGCAAATCGATTAGTAGAAGAATGGATACAACGTTGTTTGATCTTTTTGGTAGACATTTTGAACATTTATTGTGAAATCCGTTATATCCCGAACATTTGGCTTGAATAATTAAATATTAATTACCGGTATAAGTTTAACATTTTGTAGTTGTGTTGTATTTAATAAGTTTATCTCAATATATGATGTAACTTACTATCATTCTTTCATGGGTAATTTGATATCTTATCAATTATTTTGAAAAAGCTCACCTTTTATTAAGAAAATATTAAATATCTCAGAAATTAGCGATTTTAGATATAGGGAGTGGTTAATAAAAATGAAAGTGCATACAGTGTCCTTCCCTTTCTTAATATAAAATGCAGGATGTTCCGTTTAAAAAAGATGAGAAAATAATGCATTTGCGTTTTGAATCGCCCTATACACAGTTTCCGCAATATTGGCAAAATATCACTTTGCTATGAAACTGTAACAATATAAAAAGTCATTCCAGTACAAATAGAATTTCAAGTTGTTTCGTGTGGGATACACAGGACGTTGAACACGCAATGATTTTTAGCCAAATTGACCAAAACTTCTACAACAAATTGACCATAATCCATGTTATGAGCTGTAGTTCTGACATGTTGGGTTAATGCAGAAGAAAATTGCTTATTTACAATCCTACTATCACTTTTATGTGAAATCAGTCTAGAATGTAATGTTCTAGATGATTGACCTATATATTTCTTATTACAATCTTTACAAGGTATTGAGTAAACAATATTCGATTTAAATTTGTTTTCAATAGGAAACTTTAATTTACTATAAGTAGACGATAGAGTTAAAATATTCCTAGCTGCAATTTTGGTTGAACTACAAAACAATTTCATAAGTTTAGGAGTTAAACTGTGTATATAAGGAAGGGAAGCATAAGTCATAGGATTAGGCACATTGGTATGGAGAGAAGGACGTGTATTTAACGGGCAATTACTATATAAAAATTTATTAATAAAACGTAAAGGATACCCATTTTTCATTACTCTTCGAAAAGAGTAAGGTTTTTTTCATACACAGAAGGATGAGATATGTTCCAAATTCTGCTTTTTTGGCTTAAAATGAAGTTAATTTTTATTTTCATTAAATGATATGAAAAATAATTAATATATCGTGTAGAATTAGATACCGTCCTGTACCAGTCTAAAATAATGGACTACTTTAACTACAATGATATCAGGGTTGTTCTGAAGAAATAATTGACATTTGGTTAACTGTTTCCTTAAAATGGATGTAATACCTCATGCGTCAAGAGGCCTATTACACATTAGCACATTGTGGGGGTACATCACTAAAATGGCTAACATCATACATACATATGTGGTTTCTAAACAATTGAAATTATGTATGCAACGGAGATACAAAAATACTTTATTATAGGACAATGATTTCGAAAACAGCAAATTTTCAATTTATAGCAATTAACCTAAAAGTAAAAAAGGGTATCGACTCTTGTCTAAGCAACTTATTTTGCAAATACGTAGGTAAGCATATAGTAAACTAATAAAAAGCTTAAAAAAACTGCAGCAAAACGAAAACAACTATCAGTGCTTAGAGTCTGCCGTATTATTCTACTATACGTAGCCAACCCGGGCCTTCGCCCTGCCACTCTTACACGATGCCGGTGAATCCAATGTTGCTGATAGCGTCGCAGGACACCGAAAATTTCTTTTATCAAGTAGAATAACTTTGAAAATTCAGTTTCATACTAATAAGGGAATCATGTCTCATAATTTTACCTACGTTTTACATGAATTGCCCATGACTTCATCATTTTTATTTCAAATACAACTAATGAAACATTTCAAACATAACGACAAAAATCTGCACAGCACAACAATGATAACGAGAACTGCGATAACAGAAAAGTTTCAAAATGGAAAATGAGTAACTACTACTAGAGTTACTGTCAGATGAAAAACTCTAATAACTATAATAAACGGGTCGATGGCCGCAGTGGTTAGGCAGCTGACTATTGTTGTGAGAGGACGATAGGCGCCGGGGTTCAATTCTCTGGAGGGACGGTGACATTTTTTCAGGGAGTTTAATCTCGGATCGACTTGCCATTCGCTGTTGGGAGCAAAGTGATTAACAGCGCGGCATCATAAAAGGCCATATGATGCTGTCACAAAGCCAATTGAACACAACATACACACACAAAAACTACACCGCGAGAGTTGCAGTGATAGCCAGACAAGCGATACAGTTTACGGAGTCACTGCAACTAAGCACCCACCACAATAAAAAAAAATAATAATAATAATAACGTCCACGACCTTTATATCTTTGAACTTGGGATTACAAGTGTATTTTATACGTTCCACATTCATATCACGTTAGTCGGGGCTAGTGGCTTACAAGGAAACACAGGCAAGTGGTGGTGACCGATTTAAATGAAATTTGGTGAGTTTGTAGACTGATGCAGTGTAAGAACAACGGTAACTTCCATAGATGCTAAATCGCTCGTTTTCAGAGGTGGGGGCGACCAAGAGCCAACACTACCTTGAGCTATTTGCTATAAGACATATCAAAAAAAAAGTTAAAACACATATATAACTGTTTTATGAGTAGTAAA
Source organism: Holotrichia oblita (assembly GCA_023690525.1). Lineage (NCBI taxonomy): Eukaryota > Metazoa > Arthropoda > Insecta > Coleoptera > Scarabaeidae > Holotrichia > Holotrichia oblita. Next base: position 90,895,469 of record CM043016.1, on the reverse strand, counting down.
AGATAGCAACAATAGTTTTAAAAAAATATAGGGGGTGGAGGTTGTTTCTGGAAAACAAGAACTATGACAGGCAAACTATTGTCGTTATCTTTTAGTAATAAAACAGTTATATATTTGTCTTAACTTTTTTTGATATGTCTTACAGTTTTGGAGATATTAAAGCAAAGGGAAAGTAGCGTTGGCTCTTAGTCGCCCTCACCCCGAAAACGAGCGATTTAGCATCTATGGAAGTTACCGTTGTTCTTACACAGGATCAGTCTACAAACCCACCAAATTTCATTTAAATCGGTCACCACCACTTGCCTGTGTTTCCTTGTTAGTGGCTTGCACACTTGCCTCATAGTCCTGCAGTAGCGAGTTCGAACCCCGGTGCTTCCTTTCTGAGTTTGGTTTTCTGTAGTTTTCCAAAGTCCACGGCAAATGCGGAAAGGTAACATCTTAAGTCGGTCTACAGCCGCAAACGTAATAATAATTCATGGCCAGCCGATGCCCCTGTAATTGGCGCAAGCTCTTGGGGGATGCTAAGGCATGGATTATATCAAATTTTCGTATCAAATGTCGGTGCCTTTCTACATATTACGAATTATTTTAATAGAGGTTTGTTTGATTGTTCAATTATATGTGTGGCGGCTTTATTCTTCTATTTAAATTACGTCTACGTAATTCTTTAAAGTGCTTCATCCATGTCTTGTTATGTTGTTGTTATTTCCAGATTAACCTTCTACAGTCTTTATTCTGATAGGGTTTCTTTCTTTTGTTAAACTATTTTTCTGTACAGGGTAGCACATCGGAACTAAACAGATGAATTATTACTCAAACGGTGGTTTTTTGAAAAAGATGCTGAACAACGTCAAATTTATATTCTAAGAGGACACATGTGCGCTATAAATTTAAACTCCTATCTTTATCCCCCCTACGGGGAGATGGAGGAGGGAAGGAGTTACCCCTTCAATTATCATCAAAAAGAACCGGAGTTGAGTGATACCTCATTTGAAAAGCAATTAAATTCTCTTTACAGCGACACCATACTTGTTAGACTTCACTCAAACCGTGGATAATAACGTGACGAAAAGCTTTTATTTAACATTTAATTCTTTTTCCAGAGAGATACAGAAATAAATGAAAGTTTTTGCATTTTTCATTGATTTTACAATACACTGAACTTTAATTCAAAAAAAAAAAAAATGGGAAATGGAAAAGATGCCATAAATAGAATATTTACATAATTCTACGTTTTACTCATCCATAATATAATAATTAACCGAGATTTTTCGTATTTTTCTTCGTCAAATTTGACAACATGTTCTGCGCACTCCTTATACTGTAGATCAGTTTCTGACACAGCGTTTTTAACAACCATTATTGCCTAACATTTGATCAAAAAATATGTTTTCTGTTAATTAGCGTAACCAAAACGTTTGCAATATTATAACTGACGAAAATTTACTAGAAAAACATAGTAACCCAAACATCTCAAAGACCGTCAGCTTTTTCATATGAAAACCATACATAAAGTTCCTTTTATTTTTCATGTCGATTTAAAATAAATGGTAAAAAATATAGATGTGTATTAAAAAAAAAACGACGTTGCTTTCTATGCAAAGAAAATGGAATATCCTGTATAATCGGCATTATTTTAAGCTTGTAGATCTTGAAAAAACTACACGCATGAAATAATATTTAACAGTATTGTGAAATGTAGATAGATGTGATGTTGTCCCTAATCGTTTTAATGGTGGTAAAATGAGTCCTTTGGTTTTATATTCATGATTAATATTGTAAACACTTGTTCTTGAAACACCTATTGTTATTATTAAACATAAATTCACAAAAATGTACATATGTATGCTTATTTAAGTATACTATTACTACTATTACTGTTTGATATTTGCAGTGTCATTTGTAAAGACCGCAAGAATTGGTTCGCTTCTAGCGGCAGTACATCGGGGGCGTTAACGGCGCGCGCCTATCGTATGAGTATATATGTATGTATGTAGTGAAATATGTAGTTTGTAGGTAGTCATCGTACGGTATTGTTGCATGATCATGCATTGCAAGTACGCGTATCTATAATTCGATTGCAACGCATTTAATATCTCGAAAGTTCGTAAAAATGCTTCAACGTGTTTGTTTGCTAATACGGTAAGATTGTATATTATGTCTGTGTTCTCATTAATTCTAGTATAAAGATTCTCTAAACAACGCCCATTTTTATTTCGGTACAGCCAATATAGTTACGCCCCTGCTACGCAACCACATTTACGGTCTTTAGTCATATGTGTCTTTTTATTGTAGGATACCTAGCAATAACTTTCTTATACATGTTTAATACAGCTTGCTCTTTCTGCTCACATCCTAAGGCACTCACTTTCTTGGATGGCGATGTTAGTACTTCACTTGTACTCGGTTTTGAATCCATTATTACAAGCAAATACCTAGTTTAAAAAAGTAATTTTATTGTTTAAACACCGTAGAAACACAAAAAATAATTGGAAAATACTACAAAAATATTTACTCAATCATCTGTGTTTACAATTTTGGCGTCACTACAATTGCCAAATCTATTAGGTGCTGCTCTATACTACAACCACACGTAATAGTTGCGGAAATACATTTTTCGGATCATCCTATTGTAACGAAAGTTTTGTAGAATCTACACTGTTTTTATATTTAATCATTAAAAATTTATTTTGATCTATAAAGGTTTCCTGCACACCCAGAGCCGCTGCGTGCGGGCGTGCAGCGCACAAGGGCGGGATTTTCAAGGCGGCATCGGGGACAAAATCATCGAAAGAAAAATAAAACATAGTCATAATTTGTATGTCTACAATTGTACAAGGGGCGGAAGGGTGGCATTTTCAAGGCGGCATCGGCGATAAAAACATATCGAAAGGAAAACAAAACATTGTCATAATTTGCATGTCTACAATTGTACAAGGGGCGGCCTAATTGGTATTGCACGCGGGCGTTCAAACAGCTAGCGGCGGGTCTGTGCACACCCTGTTCACAGATGCAAGGCTTCTCTCGATTATATGTATTATAATAAGATTCACCGCTTCAAATAGTACATAAATAATGTACCATCAAAGACGTAATCAGCAATTTACATTTACTATAAAACACTTTAAACACGATTCGTCTCCACAAAGATACCAAACAAAAAACCCGGAATATTTCAGAAATCATATACATTAAAGGTTTGTTCGTTGCACCTGCACTACTGCGTCTACTGCACTGTAACAGTCGTAAAAAGTGTAGTGTAGTGTACAATATTATAGTTAGTGTAAGTGCAACGAACAAATCTTAAGAAAGATGCAAATTCTATAAATGACAGAACAGACATTTCAAATTTATCAAACATGTAGCACTCTGTATTGTAATTTTTTAATTAATATATATGTATACAGGATAACAACTTGAACTACGAAAGCCGATTGATAGGAGAAGGTAGTGGGAGGTATTAAATGTATCAATTTTAGTATTGTCAACTGTTTATATGACAGAAATGTCAGTGGTTATGTCAAATACTTTACCAGACCCAAGACCATCAAACTTTATCCTAGTGGAATACACAATTAATGAAAAGTGCAAATTATAAAATGGGTTCTTTAACACATTGTACACGTTTATATTCAAAAACATATTATAAGTACCTAAATAAGCAACGTTTTAAAAATAATTAGGAGAAAGTTTGATAGTTCTGTAAAGTAATTGACATAACCACTGATATGACATTCCTGTCATATAAAAGTTGACAATACTAAAATCGATACATTTAATTTGAGGTCCCACCACCCTCTCCTATCAATAGGCTTTCGTAGTTCAAGTTGTTAGCGTGTATACTCTATGTACTACGAACGCTACCCCTGTACATAAAAATACCCTTAAATGCAATGTGTATGGTAACATGACCATGTATTTAGACCTTTCACTGTCCCTGCAAAATTTTTTACGTAAATTTGTAGACAAATTTCACTTGTAATAGATTACTTTTGTATTTAGTTTTGAAGCATCTATGTAGTTGAACGCAATGTTTTTTAATATTCTACGAGTGTATTTGTTTCTGATAAAGGTAAAATAAAATGTTACCGAAAACTAACAAAATGTGTCTTTAACTTTTCTAAGAATTACTAAATTATATTTGGAATTCATTGTTGTTTACAAAACATATGGGCTCGTTAATAGACTTTGAATTTGCTACCTAACAAAATTTCGCTATTATACCAAAAATTGCAGTTTAATATATTTTAATAGCCCTCAGCAAAAACCAACGAGAATATACATATATTGTGAGCGACATTCCTATGAAATATGAGGAGTAACTTGAAACAGCCATGCAAAATATTTCTTTAAATGAAACTGTTATGAATATTGAGTTTATATCATGTGTTTGTATTGCATTCTTAATTAATATTGATGTTTGAATAAAAGTTTTACAATGTCTAGTTATTGATTTGCTATTTTTCTATCCACGGCGTTGTATAAATACTTGTGTAAATGAAGTGTGTGTAACATCACTACATCTTTCTCAGTAAATTTATAATCAGAATTAGGAATAATTGCGGTATAGTTCATAGTTTTAACAATGAAAACAATATTACCATTAACTGCGTACATTAACAATTAACATTATGCATACCCCATAAAATGTAAATATGTATAAACAACAGAGTTGTATGTATGTACCTATATATTATATTTTGCTGTGCTTAATTCGTATCAGTATATGTACCTATTGGTTATTTATCAACAACATCAAAATTTATAAATTTCCACATATTCGCATGAAATGTGTTATATAATGTTTAGTTTCACAGCATACATATGTATGTACAGCATCATGAACAACATCATTGTCTCGCTTTCCAAAATCGGCGTTCTCCAAACATAAGCAAGAAAATGTTACTGTTTAATATTTATGTAAGTATGTAAGTAACTAAGTGAAGCCGGGTAACTCGTACGCTCGCGTTTGGGCCTATTCCAAGAAACCACACCTTATATTATTAACTAATATGTACACAATTTCTTTAATTGTCTTTTTCAACTTTTTCAGTTTATAGTTTTTTTAATGGAGTAAATTTGAAGTGATGCATAAATTTACTCACTTTTTAGTATGTTACTGCGTTTCTTACCTAAAGTGTTGAATTCTGGTATAAGGAATGCTATAGCAAAGTTGTAGAATATTTAATTCTGCGTTTTACTGATCAATAATATACAGGATGTTTCATTTGTATCAACGGAGATTTTTCATATTTTTCTTCGTCAAATTTGACATTTTCCGAGCACCTTTGTTATATTGTAGATAAGTTTCTGACATGGTGTTTTGAAAAACCATTATTGCCTAACATTTGATCAAAAAATATTTTTTTCTGTTACTTAGCGAAACCAAAACATTTGCGATATTATAATTGACGGAAATTTACTAGAAAAACAGAGTAAACTAAATATCTCCGAAAGCGTCAGCCTTTTCATACGAATACCATTTTATTTTCCATGTAGATTCAAAATAAATGATAAAAAATATAGGTGAGTATTTAAAAAACAAGGTTACTTTCTGTGCAGAGTAAACGATACATCCTGTATAACTGGCATTATTTTGAGTTTATATGTAGATCTTGAGAAAACTAGGCAGATGAAATAAAAAAGATTCAATTAATTCTCTTTTTAACCAATATATTGGACTTCCGCGTACTAGGTGGACACTCTGTATATATTTTACCCATCCACATACATACATTTTTCGTGTAGAGTCGAAAAAACGCCACAGTTACACACAATCTCAAATAAATCGAAAAGTAGAAGGATTAAAGAAAGATCGCTTTCAAAGCAAGACTTTCGCTCCAAGCCTTGCTACTCTGCGAAAAAGCGTTTGAGCTCTACTGTAAACCTAAATTAGTTTGTTAGGGCAATATATTTACATTACATATGATAAAGTTACACCAATACTTCCAGTGCCATTAACTTCCAGATTTGATTTAAGGAGAAGTATTACAGCAGCTTCAAAAACGACAACGCTAAATTTAATACATTGATTGCCTTTGCAGCGCAGAAAACGTTATTTATAAAGGAAGTATTTGATCCAGAAGTCTAACAGATATACTAGTCATAGTGTTAATAGTAGCTACGTATTAATCGATCCAAGTGCGTTACGTAAAAAATAAATCACAAATAATGTGCAATAAAAGTCCGTCATAAATAATATTGTAAAAATATATATTCTTTTCCACGTTCTCGCGAACTATGCAATATTTTATGTAGACAACTAAATAGGGTGGATAAATAAATAGCGTAAGAAGGTTAATCGAGCACTAAATACTCAAAAAACATTAGAAATACTTTGATATTTTTAATTCGATTATCTCTATATCACAATATTTATCATCATTAACCATTTTTATAAAATAATATAGTAATGTCTTAAAATAAATTGCGTTATAAAAACTCGATTACTTTACCAATAATTAGAGAGAATAGAAACTGGAGGACAGAATTCCATTAGTGTGTAAATTTTTCAGTTGACGAGGTCCCTGTTTGTAGGCTGTATGGAAATAATAAAATCGCGTAATAGAAACTAATAAATGTGTGCTTATCCGAACTCAAAACGTACACACACACGCTTTAATTATTTTAAAGTATTGACACATTTAGAAATACCTCATTCTAAATGTGCCCAGAACTACTTAATAAAATTATTATGTATGTAGTAAGATTCTTTAATGATCATGTAAAGACATACGCACGAACTTAGTAACTATGATCATAATTTACTGAAAATGGAAAACATTCCAGTATATGTATTTAACATTAATTAAGCGTATCATTAATCAAATTAACTAACAAACTGTATTTTTATACGAATGGAATATTCAAACACTTAATCATTAGATAAGTTACTACAGGAATTGTAATACTTATTATTTAAGAGTCACTATCTAATTATACGCTGGCGTTAAGTTTCGAAAAGCACGATGCACATTAAAACAATCGAATCTTCTTTTTCATGATAGGTGAGAATTTTCAAGCCTTAACATATTATTAAACATCGTAGGTAGTAATAAATTCTTAATTGGCCAATACGTCCATTAATTTTTAGTATATCAATGAGTTTCCATTTAAGATGGTATAATCGGATAAAAATAAATTTACAATTAGTAGCGAATTAACAAGCATAATAAATACTTAAAATGTGAATATAATGTGGGGTGTCACAATACAAACTTGTTGGTCCATCGCTTTTAATGAAATGTTAATCAGCAGATTTAAGAGATACAATCGACGATATACTATCGATGACGATTTAACAAAGACAGTCCTTGTTAAATCGTCAGATACCAAACAGATAACTGCTGTTTAACGTATCACAAACCGGGCATAAGTATACTAAGGGTGGGTTTATCAATGTGAGGATAAATAAATTAACTTGTAGATAAAATTTTATTCGTAAGATAATTACAATAAATCGTTTATTGAGTGTTAAATAGAAGTTATCAGCAAGATAAAGCATTGTTGTTGCTAAATTTTATCTGACAGTCAGCAATATCTGTCAGTTACCTAACTAACATTTTTATACTTACATTGATAAACCCAGCCTAAATAGTATATTATTTTATACGGAGGAAAAGTGATACTTTTCATGGCGCGCTTGTGTTGTGAGAGCAAGTCATGAAAAGTAACTTTTCCACCACATAAAATATGCTATTTTTTTCTTCAAACTTCGGCAAATTTATGCAAAAATATCTATTTTTAATTGAAGATAAGCAGGTTTGGTAGGATGTTTGGACGTTTAGACCGATGATTTTTACGAGTTGTTTCTATAGTAACTCGTCATAAAACTATCAAGTGGACATTGTCAACATTGAAATTATGTGTTTGTACGTTGCTGTAATAGCACTTTTCTCTCCGGCGGCGGAAAAGTGAAAAGGAAACCTCCGGCGGAGGAAAAGTGACACTTTGCGGCCGACTACTCAGTCGAAAAATGTCAGTTTTATTGACGTTTGAAGAAAAACGCAATTTATGTGAAAAGATTTGAAAATACTTCAGACCTTCAGAAACAAATTCTTGTAGCATTTCAACGCAACTTATGCAATGAACTTATGTTGTTACTATTTATTATTTTGTATTTGTGATTAACTGCTTAAGTTTCTTTTCTATCCTCAATTGTTTTGTCGACATGCATTGTAGAATACATTTTTATTCATTTTCTTTGCAATTTTTAAAGATTGATACTATACCATATCATAATAGGGAACATAAGATACCATACTAAATTCTCCCAAATGTTACTTTGCGTATCATAAACAAAATTAGCTTGTGTGATTGAAACACAAATAGGAAGAGTGGTATAAAAAATCTGACATCATATTCAAATTCTATACAGGGTGGGGAACCACATTCACCTCGGTTGATATATAAAAAACGGTAACACATATTTAAAATCTTTTTGTTGGAGCATGTGTAGGTCCATTAGGAGCATACAGTTATATTCAAGCATTTATTTTTGTATAGAGATGCAAGTTTTAATAAAATAGAAGAAAGTACAATAGAAATGGAAAGGTAAAAATAAAAGAAAAGATAAAAAGTGTTTTACCTTAAATTAATAGAAAAAACACATATGTATTTCGGCGTTGGGGAACTGTAGGTACAAGTGGTACCTCCAGGCTAAATTAGATTAGAAAACATAATAAATATTTAATAGAAGCTTGATAAAAAAGATGTCAAGAAACTATGAATTATATTGAATTTAGTATGTTAAACTGAATAGTGACGTAGAAAGTACATTTAATAAATAATAATAGATTAATAAATATTTGTTGTTCAAAAACTATAGCTATTTGAAATTATCACGTGAATTTACACTGTTGTTTCGATAAGCAAACTAGAAAAGAGCAGATTTATGCATCATACCTTCAAAAAATAGGTTGCATTACGATTTGAAACATTCCATTGTCGTACAAATAATAATGTTTGAGAAATAATAAGCAATAATATGCACAAGTACAAACCGTCCTGATATAGATTTTTTGTTAAGATTTTTCAAGTATATACTCTGCAAAGCATTTAGAAGTTAAGAAATTTTTATTAATAAATTACTTCAAACAATGCTCTAGCGATGTAAAGAAATAATTGGAATTAATCTTCCGATAACTATAAATTTAGAGATACACTTATAAAAAGATATTATGTCTGAAATAAATGTTAGGATTTCATTTATTGTAAAAAATAAAATATCTATAAATATTTTTTATGTCTGGTGAGTGCTTTCTGTATTGCTGTCAATCATATTATATGTACACTGCCCGTCAGAGGTAATGTCTACTCGTACGGACACGGAATCAAACCTTTCGTCCTAGTATGAGTGGCCTGTTTTCAACATCTGTCTCAAGTCGGGACCTCATTTACATATTTACTTGGTGGATACTTTATCCCAGTGTTGCGCTCGTATATTTTACAATTTTGAGGTTAGGGTAGCTTAGGGTTTGCACCAAGATAAAAAACAGCGCCGGACGGAGCAGGTCATCTGTCCAATATACCAGGCACTTCCGTGCTGCTGTGGTCATGTCTCACGAGCACGGAGTGTTGGGGGATCTCGGCTTAACCGCCCGGATCGAGAGGAGACAACCTCACAAAAAAATCTAAATCCTAAGACAAGGGGTCCGGCCGAGGGGATGCGTGGCTAAATAGAAGATTAGTCTGCGAGGGCCCCAACCTTGGGGCACCAGGGGAAACCCCATTGTATATACCCCTCCACCCAGCATGCGGGGCTCTGTTGTGATGGAAGCTCTTTTTCCCTAGCTTCTCGTGGGATCCAACATGAGTAAGTACAAACCAAACATTAATAAGTCTGTTTCAGATCTAACTTCGGATGAGGGAAAGGCGAAAGGTCCAAAGCTGAAAGGCAGGAATCTAAGCCAGCCCCATCAACAAGTCAAGGGAGCCAGAAGGACACAGATCCAAGGCCCCCGAAAAAATCAAGCATTAGAGTTCATACCCCGGAGGATGTCGACCTAATGTCCAACGAAGAAATCCGAGGAGCGCGAGTCTCTGGGATTTCTAAGGGTAAAATTAAGAAACTGGTCGCGCAAGGACATGATTACATCAAGGCCAAAAGGGCTGTAATCAAGGCTAACGTGATCAGTCATCTTGGGAAAAGCTCATCAACAACAACAAAGAGCGAAAAACTCCCAAAGACGCCAAAGCGGCAAAAGTCAGAGGGTAGTACACCGCGAAGCACCGCTCCCACGAAGAAAAAGGCTAAAACTGAGGTTGCTTCCTTCAGAGATGCCATCACGGGAGTCAAGATCGCAGTGGTGGACGAAGCGTACCCAAGAGTACTCCTAGAGAGAGAGAAGCTCATTAAGGTACACCATGCCATACTACAGGCCTATGAAAAGATTCCAGAGCAAGGACCACAGGTCCGCTTTGTGAAGTGTCTGTTCAGACCGGGCCACTTGATCGTGACCTGCGCGGACGAGGAAAGCGCACGGTGGCTGACGGAGAACGTCTCGGGACTGAGGCCATGGGAAGGGGCCTCTCTCCGGGCCCTGGAAGGAAGGCAGATCCCAAAACCTACCACCTGCGTTACCTTCGTACCAGACGATTACGGAGTAAGGTTAACGTCAGAGCAGATCCTGCAAAGACTTAGAGTCAGCAACAGAAAGCTCCAGACGAATGACTGGATAGTCTGGGGGACAACCCCAGCTGAAAAGGGAGCAGTATGGACCTTCGCCGTTGACGACGAGTCAAAGGAGGAGCTCCAAAAAGCTTAACATGAAGCCCTACTTCGGTATGGGAACCTTGCACTTCCGTATCAAGGATAAAGCTACGGAAGAAGAGAGGCAAAGCAAGGAGGATGAAACCCTGGCAACCTCTACAACACCACAGGCGATGGAGGTGACAACAGAGCCTGATACCGAAGTCACTGAGGACAGCTCGCTCGAAAGTTCCGCGTCGAGTGTTGTCACGCTCCAAGGGAAACCCACCCCGGAGCGGGCGACCCCGATGGAGGAAGAAGGGCTCTCGGCCGAGTACTTCGTACGAGAGGCCCATCCACCATAATGGGCAACAAAGGAGAAATCAGGTTCCTGCAGGCCAACCTCCAGCATGCGAAAGCTGCATCGGCAACGCTTAGCAGGAGGTTTGACCAAGAAAGCATAGATATCGCACTGGTGCAGGAACCATGGATACACGGTGGGAAAATCGTCGGCCTGAACACACAACGAGGTAAGGTCATATACCACCCCTCAGATGCAAGGCCAAGGGCATGTATCTTATACAGTGATAGAATTACATGTACTTTGATACCGGTGCTTAGGACCGGCGACTTTGTTACAGGGCTTCTAACAGCCAATACGGAAGAGGGACCTAGGAGCTGGATAATATGCTCCGCCGGCTTTCCGGGAGAGGAGAATAGATGTCCACCTCATATGCTAGGCAATATAACCGCATATTGTGAGGATAAGGGCCTCCAACTCATTCTAGGATGCGACACCAACTCGCATCACGTGACCTGGGGAAGCACAAACAGAAACCCGAGAGGTGAGACTCTTCTAAATTTTATTTCATGCGAAGGACTAGTTATAAACAGGGTGAATAAACCTACTTTTGCCACTAAAACCCGCAGGGAAGTTCTAGATGTAACTTTTAGTACAGGGAAAATTAGCGACACACTTGTTAACTGGCATGTGTCTGATGAGCCGTCGTGTACGGATCACAGACACATCAGGTTCGATATCGACACCTCTCTAGTTCAGGTGAAATACAGAAACCCGAAGGAAACAAACTGGGATGGCTATGAGGAGTCTCTCAGGGAGTCTCTAGAAGGGGGTGTGGCGCCGGCGGAGAGTGTGGACGGGATCGAATTAGCGACAGAGCACGTAAGCGAAGCCATCATGGCGGCTTATGAGAGCAATTGCCCCGAAAAGACAAAGCGTCAAAAGAGGGCGGATACAGTCTGGTGGAGTAAGAACTTACAGAAACTGAGAACTGAAGTTCGAAGGCTATTCAACAAAGCAAAGGCCAACCAGGACTGGGAGACATATAGGAATAAACTTACTCAGTATAATAAAGAAATCCGAAAAGCAAAACGAGACTCGTGGAGGAAGTTCTGCGAGGAGATCATAGATACTCCCGCATGCTCCAGAATCCACAAGGTCCTTGCTAAGGATGGTTTCGCACAAAAAGAAGTCGGCTTCCTACAAAAAGAGGACGGAACCTTCACCGACACAAAAGAGGAGAGTATCAGAGTCCTTCTGAACACCCACTTTCCTGCGGCATCTATACTAACGGACAGTGAGAAGCCAAGCACATAGGCTAGTGAGGCCCAAAAGGCAAGAATGGCAACTGGCGACAGAAATCACAAGACCGGTAAAAGTAAGATGGGCAATAAAGGAATTTAAACCGTTTAAATCTCCGGGTGTAGACGATATCTATCCAGTCTTTTTACAGAGGGGAATAGAACCATTAGTTCCCCATCTGTGTGAAATCTTCAAAGCCTGTATTGCATGGGGATACATACCGGCAAAATGGCGAGAAGTAAGAGTGGTATACCTACCCAAAATAGGTAGAGTTGCGGACTTCACCTCTAAGTCATACAGACCCATAAGTCTGTCATCCTTTCTACTTAAAACACTACAAAGGCTAATTGACAGACATATAAGAGACGGCGCTTTGAAAGCTAAACCACTCAGCGACCGTCAATACGCGTATCAACCCGGCAAATCAACAGAACTGGCACTGGGGGATTTGAATAGACTACTCTCTAAAACCATAGAGGATAAAGAGATAGCACTGTCCGCCTTTCTGGACATAGAAGGAACGTTTAATAACGCCACAACGCACTCTCTTATAGAAGCAGTAGCAAGACGAGGTATCTCACCCACACTCTGTCGGTGGGTAAAGGCCAGTCTGGAAAACAGGGTGATCATATCTACAATAGGTGAAGCCACCCTAACAGCAAGGCCTGGGGGTGGCTTGCCCACAGGGAGGGGTACTGTCGTCTCTACTGTGGGCAAACCTAGTTGGTCAGCTGCTAGAGGAACTGTCAGCCAAGGGCTTTTATTGCCTCGGATATGCAGACGACCTCGCAATCGTAGTGAAGGGGAAATTTGCAGGAGTGATTTCTGAACGAATGCAAACAGCCCTAAATATTGTGAACAATTGGTCCATTCGAGAAAGGCTGTCTACTAATGCCATGAAGACACAGATTGTTGCATTCACAAAAAAGAGAGACCTTAGGGAGCTTAAACCGGTAAGGTTAAGGGATATAGAAATCCCAATGGCCAAGGAAGCAAAATACTTGGCGGTTACCTTTGATCAAAAACTCACCTGGAATACACACATACAAAATACATGCAATAAGGCATCCATGGCCATCGGCAGATGCAGAAAATTGTGTGGAAAAAACTGGGGATTAAACCCAAAAATGACCTTATGGCTATACACAAGGGTGATCAGACCTATTATAACATACGGGTCAGTGGTGTGGTGGCCGAAGACCCAACAGGCCGGAGTAGCGAGGCTCCTAAATGGTGTACAAAGGCTAGCATGCATGTGCATCACGGGGGCCATGAGAACTACTCCAACACCGACTATGGAAGTCTTATTAAACCTTCCACTTATACATATCCATATAAAGAGAAGCAAGGTCTGCCACGTATAGGCTGATACAAAATCAAACACCCATCACACACACACATGGGAGAATATATCAGAAGTTGATTAAAGAACTAAAAACCGGGGAGGTAACCTGTTTACCCACAGACGTAATGGTTCCAAAATACAACTTCAACAAAAAATATAACACCATAATACCAGAACGAGAGCAATGGAAAGGTGGCTCTCCCGTTAAAGCCTCTCTACACTGGTATACAGACGGCTCGAAAACGGAACAAGGTGTAGGAGCCGGAATACTCGGAGTTAAACCAAGAACGGAAGTCAGTTTAATTCTATCGAAGGAAACTGAAGTTTTCCAGGCAGAAACAGTTGCGATTCACTACTGTGTCAGAGAAATATTAAGGCAAGGGACAGAACAAAAACCCATAACCATCTTCACTGATAATCAAGCGGTGATAAAACCGCTTGACGCAACAAAGATCACATCAAAGCTGATATGGGACTGCGTATGCGCACTAAATGAACTAGGGGCGCACAGCAAGGTGACCCTAGCTTGGGTACCGGAGCACGAAGGCATTAAAGGAAATGAGAAGGCTGATGCTCTGGCCAAAGAAGGAACATCTAGGCCACTCATTGGACCTGTACCATCGTGTGGAACCACGAAAAGGGAGGTAGCCAAAACCATGGAGAAATGGTCGGCAAATGAATCCCTCGAATGGTGGAAAAGCTCCCCAGGACAGCGGCAGGCTAAAGAATTCATCAAAGAATACATGCCTAAATACACTGAGAACCTTCTGAACAAAGGCAGGAGAACGGTCAGGCTGGTTGTAGGCCTCTTAACAGGACATAACAGACTCAACAAGCATATGAGCAACCTTGGTCTGGCGGAAAACACTATGTGCAGCACATTCTGTGCCAATGCGAGGGACTAGCCAGATTGAGGCTAGAGTGCATTGGCGAACCATACCCACACGCGGCGAACTACATGAAGACCAACCCGGCAAGGCTGGAAAGCTTCATAAAAAAGGCTAAGCTAGACTAGGTGGTCTAGATAATAGGGAGCTACAATAGACCTATGGGTCGCAGTAGCAAGAGGCCACATAGCCATCCCACTGAATTATCTATCTCTATCTATGTGTTACGAGAACATTCGAATGTTTCTGAATTTATTCTGCAAGCAAGTTATTTAAGAATTAAAGAATATATTGTAATGTTATATTCAATATTACATTTTATTCAATTTTTACAATTCCACTTGTCAGTTGACAGATGATCCAGCTGTAGGTAATCTAAAAAGATAAAAAAACACTAAATTAATTTAATATTCATTAAACTATAACCAACTATCTGATCTGTGTATTTCTTCAATTTAATTTAATTCTATTTTATAAAATATGTAACATTAACACGATTGCATACATGCGAGGTATTTGTTTAAAATTAACTCATTTAAATCCAATTCAACACTATCAAATGATAGAGGATGCGCAACTTCTCAAGTTGGCACCATCGGTATTTTCCTTGCATATGTGCGAGTCGATGTCATGATTTGCCTCAGTAGCCATCTGACGCAGAAGGGAGGTGTTGCTCAGCAGAGATCTTATGTTAAGTCCAGCCAACGACAAAAACAGAAAGATGTTAAATACACCACAATATTATCAATCATATTTTATAAGGTAATCAATAAATTTTATATCATTTTATTCGTACACAAACACACATAAATATTATAACAAAATCACACGATTAAATTCCACACACACAAGAAGAAAGACCAGCCAGTTAGGGGCATTTTAATAAGAAAAAGTAGGTGGTAATTAAAATCTACAACTTTTCGGTGACCCTGTATACAACAAATATTCGACCGGACGCGCATAAATTAATCCATCAACGATCGTTGATTGCCGTGATTGACAGATGACTATCAAAAGGTATTTCTGATGAAATTTAGAGACAATTGCAGCAGTTTGTTGCAGAGAGCAACAAACTTCCGCTTTTTGCATAGATCGTCGAACAGAGCGTTTAATTTTCTACGTAAAATTTATTAAAATTACCCCGGTGCACCGTGGGCCCAAATTAACGATTATCTTCGAAAAAGTACTTTAAACAAAAATTTTCCACCTAATCTAAATTTAATTACCCCTACGAAGAGGACGTCGTCCATCCAACATCCGTCTAGGCGCGCGAAGACAGAAGCTTCCAAAATCACACACATACACACTCACACACGTAAAATAAGGTAATTTAATTTTTAAGTAATTTTAAGTTTGGAAAGTTGCAAAAATTTAAGAAAAAATTTTTTTTTTTTTTGAAAATTAAATCAGTAAATTTTTCTAAGTACAAAAATAATATTTGAAAAATTTAAAATTTTTTTTTTGTAGTTTTTTTTTTAGAAATAATAAATTTCAGTAAATTCAGTTAAAAAGGTAAAATTTATTTATTTTAATTAAACAAATAAAAATTTCAAAGTTAATTTTTTTTTAACAGAAATTTTCTAAGTCCTAACAAAAAGTTGGACAAAATTTCAAAACTACCAAATAAGGTCTTTATAAATAATAATTTAGTTGTGGTGATTGCCACGTCATTCTGCACAGTGTAAACAAATTTTTTTATGGGTTTATTGAAGAAAATAAAATTATTTTTTTTTGTAAAACATCTTTTTGTCTTGTAATATTTTTTAACTTAGAATTTTTTTTCACTTGGGTATTTTGTTCAACGTACGATAAGCTCTCGTATTCTGTTCTCTACACCTGCTGTAGAGCTAAGAATTCACGAACCCCTGAGATTAATTATTTTTAAACCCCAAATTTTAATTTAAAGAGTAAAACTCACATTTGTTTTTTGATTTATTATAAATCAAATTTCACATTACAATATATTAAATATATAACGTAGTTTCGATATATCTTGCGTCTTGGAGGGAGACATTACTTCTGACGAGCAGTGTACGTATGTATATCCTACTTTTCTAATGTTCTAAATACTGTAGCAATAAATAATAAATACAAACAAAGAAAACTAAGTATGCCAACTTACATATGTAAAGACAAAATTTAAACCATAAAAATTGAAGAGACCAATTCACATAATGCTGGAGAAATGTTAGAAACACTTTGTTCGGCAAATTCTTGATGGAATCAAACACTGCAAGCCTCTATCTGTCATGTACAACAGCCGGATCTAGTGGCACATATCAGCGAGTTATAAAAGGTAATGTAAAGTTCCTTCAATATCAGCTCTAACCTGATCATATTTACTGATTCGTACCGTATTAGCCGATTCGTGAATAGCATTATAGACACAGCAACACATAAGAGTGTTTTGCTGTTTAAATTTATTTTATATTAACTGTTATATTATAAATCTGACGACCTGAAATCTTTAAATATTGAAAGAATAATGATTCTAATTAGTAATTTGAGATGTTTTAATTTTACTATGTCCGCCAAAGAATAACTTATTTAATTAAAATTACGAATTATAGTACTTATCAGTCAACAAAAAATATAAATCTGTACGTAACAACTACCAAACGGTATCTCTGAAACAGGAATGTATTAATAGACTACATAGCAATAAATTTTTCTTGACAAGTTATAAATTTCGAATCTATTTTTAATATTTATTGCAGAATTAATGGACATTGAATGAGAAGGTTGAATTGAAGGTAGTTCTATTAATATAATCTCTATTATTTCTTTAAACCCACTCGCATCACATTCAATTTGAACAGTGAAACTTTCACAACTTTGATTGAGAGCTGAATGTTTTTTTTTTATGTGTGGTGGGTGCTAGCGTAGAGAGAATATATATAGAGAATCCATGCAATGTTATTTTTTGGGCACGCCATTGTGGATCTGGAGGAAAGGACGGCTACATCCAAAACTAACAGCAGCACCGTCTCCTGGGCTTAAGCTCATGTATGGTAGATGTCGTGGTGTATTTTCAAATATTCTTTTAGTATTAACCATAATAAAATAGTACCTAATAACTAGTATTAACGCTCATATTTAATAATAAATTTTATTATTTAGATTTAGAAAGAAAATGAATACAAGCTGTCATATAAATTCCACCAAAATATGTATATAGCAAAGGTATGAACCTTGTTAAAAGACGTATATATAAAAACTTATGAATGAATGTGTAAAATCAAGACCGACTCTTTCTGACAAGGAAAAAAATACATAAAGAACTTACACATCCAATTTGTGTTTGCACAGATGGTCATAAAATAATATATTTTATAGAAATGCCAGACTTTATATTCAAGTTTATATCTTAAAATATGTATTTGCAATATAGATCCGAAAATGTAAAACAATTCTTTTTTTATTCCTTTAATTAATTGTCCGATCATCAAAACAAATTGTATGCACTGAGTGGTGCTTCGAAAGATTTGATGAATACACCGATTGTGTGCATGATATAAAAACACACCGAAATCTTTAAATATAAAGAAATTGAAAATGAATAAATGCTTAAAAAATACCGTGTCAGCTTAATCTGGAAATGCCTTTTATTTTTAAATTGGATCATACTTTTTTCTGCATACACGTTAAAAATAATTTCAAACTAATACCTATTTACATCTATATTGCCCATTTACAAAACAGAAGAATATTAGAAAATAGAATTGTTTTATTTAATGGGGTCATCCTAAATATTAACAATTACGTTTCATAAAACCTTATGACAGTAAAATATTTGATTGACGGATATTAAAACCTCTAATTTTTATAAAACAGGAGCAACTTACTGTCCGAATTTAATTTCTAAAATTCTCTAACAGTTGAATTGAAAAATTAATATTAACACGAGAGCAATGGATAATAAAAAAGCAACTAGATTGACGTCAAAAGCATCAATGTTTGATATGTCAATTCTAAATATTATTCCATAAACCGTGAATCTAAACACTCCCTGTGCGATTGGATAATTTCGTCTGGCTGCCACATCCGGAACTCCAGTTATAACTGTTATAAGTAATAAAGATATAAATATATGAAATTCTATAAAGTAACGAATATACATACAACTTTAAACACCATGAATTGCTTCCGTAAATTATTTAATAACTGAAAGTAATATTGCAAAAGAGTAAAGAATCAAACTTGCCCCCAAAAACTAAAAATACAAACGCTATTGTATCGTGGGCTTCCGTGAAGTTCTGTTTAGAGTACTAAAATCGTATGCATATACAGGGTTAGTCAAAAGTATGGAGTAGGCGGTTTATTTCCGTAAATATGAACTTTATAACAAAATGTCTTTAACAAAAGTTTTTTACTAACTATTCTCCATGTCTTAGACTACTCGTGGTTTTTTTATGTCAACGTATTTCCATGGAAGTGCTGATTTTTGTTTCTCTTTTTTTTTTTTTTCTTGAAATGACTTGATATTTTTCATATGCTTTAATACTATATAATTTTTGGATCATCTTAATTTACGTTTAGATATGCTAATTTTAGAGAAAATACTCATAATACTTTATTTACTCAAATAATATTTAACTCAAATTGAATGTTCAATCTGAAGACCCTGTCCAGCTTGACAATAACCTAATCAATCACAAAAATAGCGCAATGAATTTTGCAGCCAGTTAGGTGGTATTTCTTCAATTTCATGAATGATTGTGGGTACCAGATCTTGTAAATTTTGTGGTTTCTCTTTGTAAATTTTATTTTTTAAATGACCTCAGAGGAAAAAATTTAAGGGACTCAAATGGGGCGACCTAGCAGGCCATTCAATAGATCCTCGACGTCCAATCCAACGACCTGGAAAGACGTTATTCAGAAACATGCGAACATCAACTCCAATGTGGTGGAGCGCTGTCTTGCCGAAACCAAACATTGTCGTTTGGCATTGCTTGTCGATCTTCATTCGGAAATAAATGTGCGATGTCAGGTACAATGTAGGTTTAGGTTATTTCCATCATTATTGCACAAAACTGCATTCTTCTGTTAGGGTCATCTTCGTTTAGCTCATGGAGAAAGTGTATCTTGTAAGGTTTGTATTTGTTCTTTTGTAATATTCGAACTAACGACGATTGACTATCATTATTCAAAGCAAGTTGGGTGGTTGACGTAATTGGATTATCGATAACACTAAGTAATACATCAAAAGCTTGATGCTGATTTGTGGCGGATTTTGGACGTCCAGACCTTGGAATATATCTTTCACATTTCCAGTTACTCTAAATTTTCTAACCAATTTAGACACTGTGGATTGTACAATAGAATTTCTCTTCGGATGAACGTTATTAAATAAATGACAAACGTCTTGATGTGAACGTTGTCGATCTCCATAACCAACCATAAGATTTCAATTCTTTCAGTTTCTCTGAGTTTGACCATGTTTACAAATTAAAATGAAACTATTTTGATTAAATTAACTTGTTAACTTATTGAAAGGTACTTCACAATGATATGGAAAACGACATTAAGAAAACAGAGACCACTATAATTTTTTGTAGAATTATCCTCACATGAATAAAAAGAAGTATTAAAAACTGGAGAATCTGATTTGAAATCACATTTTGCCGTTTATTGAAAACTATGATTTTATACAGAAATTTTGTTATTAAAGCATATGAAAAAAAGTATCAAGTCATTTCAAGAAAAAATAAGAGGAATAAAGGTCAGCAAAAACTTGGTTGCCATTAAAAAAAAAATTAATACCTTTCCATGGAAATACGTTGACATGAAAAACCAACGAGTAGTCTAAGATATTGACAATAATTAGTAAAAAAACCTTTTTTGCTAAAGACATTTTGTTGTAAAGTTCATATTTACGGAAATAAACCGCCTACTCCATACTTTTGACTAACCCCGTATAAATAATCAGCATAGATGTGTGGAAGAGTAAAGTAATTATGTCGCAAAATATTACTACAGTTTTAAGGCGTAATATATAGGTATACCTAGAGTAAAAACCAAATCATTTATAAGATACTCGTGTCTGAATTATGTTTAAAGTTTTTTTAAAACAGCAATACATTTTTTTATTGACAGTAGGTAATAAATCACTTTGATACCGTATGTAGTTATGAATGGAGTTATTTCATTCACAGTTTTGTTGTGTTAGTTTTCCAATTACAGTTGGAAATAAATTCGGTTTGGTTTAGTTTCACTCTTAGTGTATAGGTGGTCATTACAGTCTTTTCTGCTTTCTACCACCAGATACCAGCACATTACTGGGTAATACACAAAGATTTACCCGAAATTTTATGTTGCCTGATTTGCCTATTCAATGGGCTCTCTATATATATTCTCTCTACGGTGCTAGTTTCAGCAAATAGTGATATAGCTTAAGAATGCTGTATCACTTGTCTGACTACCGCGCTGCAACTCTTGCTGTGTAGTTTTTATGCGTAAAGTTATATTCAATTAAATATATTATTTTTGAGGTTTACAGGAAAAACTTGATTATGCAAGGTTGGTATAAAATGTTTCCGTTGCTATAATTTGACCTAAATGCTCTTCAATACGAGCTTTCTATTTTCAGGTGGTTTACAAAAATAAGTTTGATAACCTAACTTCTTCATAAAACTGGCATTTAGTCTTTGAACATTCCGATGGTCTTTAGCATAAACAATTTCACCAAACTCAAAACTAATATATCGAGAAAGGTTAATTTGTCTATCTATAACTTTCCGTAATCAAATTTATTCGCATCTCTCTCAAAAACATTGAGTTTGACGGGATTTCACCGGTTGTACCGGTGTGACCAGATAAGTACAAAGGGCACTTACATCAAACTGTTAATAATTAAGTGGTGCTTGTCATAGAAGATTGCTCTTATTAGAAACTTATCAAATATCAGAGAAAACCTCCAAAATACATAAAAACTATCTTTAACTGGATTAGGTTCTATTGACAGCACCTATTGAGCCGACTATCGTTTTGATTCCGGTTCAAATGCATATATCCGGCTTTCCTCACTAGTAATGATGTAAACTACTTCAAAACTACCTGCATCATATTTCTTAAGCGTTTTTTCTTTTTACACCATTCTACTAGGTATTGTTTTTGTTCTTGTGTGAAATGATAAGGTATCCAACGACAACAGACTTTTCTCACATCCAATTTATTATGTAAAATCTTGTTTATTGCCGTCATGCCAATATCCAAGGTGCTCCTAATAATCCTATACATGACTCTATTGTTGTTTTGGATCATTCTTCGTACGGCGTCTAGTTTTGTTTCAGTAACGGCTGAGATTTACCTTTCTTCGCCAAAATGATCACTAAGTGATACCTTTTAAAATTTAGATTAGTTGTACCAGTTGTACACACTCCTCTGAGAAGGAGCTTGATCTCCACATCTAAATTCCGCGAGCTTACTAAAGAACCATCTCGAAATATGACTAGAATCTTGTTGTTCTTGCTTTTCCATTAATAACTTTTTATCTCGTAGTCAATTGTAATGTCCGCGAGAGAAATATTAATATATACAAGGTAGTCCACGTTAACTTTCTTAATTTAAATAGCATAGTATATTTTTGATGAGTCGTTTAGATCGCGCATGCAATTCTGATCAAAACTTATACAGATATTTTATACCCAAAATCGGCCGTTTGTGAGTTAATCAATTTTTTTCAAAAATACGGTCAACTGCAATGTTATGTTACAAATTCTGTATTTCGGGAAGCATTGCAGAGGAAGATTTCATATTTGACATATTACTACTTGAAATACGTCATATAAAATATACGCCTCCAAACTTATGTCTATGTATACAGAGCCATCCAAAATTAACGCTCATTTCAATTAAGTTCACATAGATGAGTCACTTTTTTAAAAGTAGAACATCCTATATATTATTGCATTTTTGAATACACTTAATAATTCTCTATCATTCATTATTAGGCATATTAGCTTCTATCTTTTACGGTTCTCAACTTAGTAATGCTTTCCTGATGAAAGTACGAAAAATACGTCTTGTTAATGTATTTACAATCTTAGTAATCCTTGAATGTCAAAATAATTGATATTGTATTTGTACTACAAATACCCATAGTTTATATCTGTCAAGCAAAATAGCAAATGAAACGCGTTCCAGAAAAGAAACGATATTTTAGTTTGATTTTGCATTCATGGATAATGTACGTAGTAGAATTCTGAATAGTACATGTCGGGTATTTAACGACAGCTATCCAAAGTTATGCAAAATGACGTAAAAAAATATCAATACAAAAGTTAACACATCAAACTTGTCATAAGCGATTTCGGGGGTTTAGCTAGAAAAATGATGCAACAATCAAAAATTAAATCGAAATTGACGT
Source organism: Holotrichia oblita (assembly GCA_023690525.1). NCBI lineage: Eukaryota > Metazoa > Arthropoda > Insecta > Coleoptera > Scarabaeidae > Holotrichia > Holotrichia oblita. The sequence goes on along the minus strand of CM043016.1, from coordinate 90,872,576 downwards.
GAATCCGTAAATAACGTAACTATGCACTGACTTTATACATTAGATTATTCGCCTACTACAATATAACCGTGAAAATACGACTACGAAGATTAGTATAGAAATTAGGAATGGACCACACCACATCACATATACCTTAAAAAAGAAAAAAAATCCTTTTTGTTTAAGTTATAGCGAACTATAAGTTACCTATAAAAACAAAAATCAATGTCATAGCTCAAATTTTAAAAGTGTTCTTTAAATATTAACTACAACATCGTCTTCTTGTCAAAATATAGTCTGAAGAACGTCGAAGTTAGATTACTATATTCTTGTAAGTAACCGAGAAATGGCTATAGAAAGTCATAAAAGTCGATTGTTTTACGAATAACGACAATAAATATGGATATAGTAGCTAATTTCAGTTTTCTGCATTAAGTTGTTCTTAAATAAAGAGATCTAGGATGTGATAGTCACCTTTGTATATCCATTATGAAAATATAGTCATTTTCCCCACCCTATTTGAGAGTGTCATTATTAGGCTTTGAATGGCAACGTGTCGTTTAATCAGCCTCCAATTACAATGAATTTGGGTACGCTAATAAATTAATGATATCTCAAAACTCAAAATACCCTAAGAATAGACTCGGATCCCGTAACAAAAAGGAGATATTAATAAATTTTTCCCTTAAAACATGATTTGTTGATTTTCCGGGTTTTCATTAAAAATACGTACAGTCGCACAGAAAAGTATCCGTACCCCTCCTAAATTTGCAGTATAAGCCAAACTACACGCTTCTAATCAAAACATCCTACGCATTCATATGTTCCACGACACATTTGCTCAAAACAAACTACAATTGTCCCATTAATTACACATCTGTTTTGTATTATATACATGAGACGCTATCGTAGTAGAGATAAGTAATACGTACGATGCAAACAAAGTAGCAACTTTTTTGCAAATTTCACATGATATACAAAAAAAAATAGAATAAGAAGCAGCTCCAGGCTGTATTTGTGTTTCTTCTGGCGAAGTGTGCGGTTGCCCATAAAACAAAATATATTTTTATGAAAATGAGTCCAAAAACCAAGGAAATTTGTATTGAAATGTGAGAGCTAATAATAAAATTAAGAAAGGAGGGATATTATGTGAATTCAATTTTGTTATTTATACAATGTTAAAATATTCCATTTTATATTTAAACGACAGAATCGATCTTTGGTGTTCTTATGTATTTTTTGGTATATTCACTTTTATTAAATAATAGTTATTTAGGATACAAGTGTTAAAAGTGCGATTTTATTTCACGAGTAAACGTTTGTGACACGAGTTTTAGCGAGTGTCGCAATTTACGAGTGAAATAAAATAGGATTTTTAATACGTGCATCGTACAATATTTTTTCTACAAACACAATTTTTATTATCAAATATAATGAAACTCCACTGACCAAATCTGACAGCTCATGAATACGTTTTGACACAACTGTACGCAACCATTAAATTACGTCAAATTAATTTGTCACAATTTGTACAAAAGATGAATTCGTGTATTAATAAAGACAATGAAGTAATACCGAATGCAATAATTGAAGCCGCTGATAAATATCTCCAATTGCACAAATTGTACATTTAATATTAATTATCCAAAGAATATGTAATTTTCATTGTAATAAAAATCATTTGATATGTACGGAATTCTCTTGTTATTTTTCACAAACTGTCATTTACTTTTAAGACTACTGTCACTGGTGTTAAAAGTGGGCTTTTTAACACACTACGCTATAAAATGGCATTTTTAAGTGAAGTTAGCCGTGTCAAAATGTCAACTTTTAACGGTGTTTGTAGAAAAAATCAATTTCCTTCTATACGCAGGATTTGTGAGGCGTACGTATACTTTTCTGTGTGACTGTATGTACTACGAAAAATTTCTATAGGTAGATTGCTTACCTCTGTCTAAAGAATAATATGAAATTAAAGATTTTAATTTATTCTTGCAAGTTTCCAATTCCTAACTAGAATATTAATTTTTTAACTTAGAAACACTTCGATATTAGCTTTATTTTAGCTATGGAATGTAGAGGTAGTTGTACCTATGTACTTCTACTATTAAGCAATCACTTTTTGAAACAAAACCCAATTAAATTGTTTGCAGTTACACTATAAAAATACATTTCGAGGTTTTATACCTAGATGACAGATTATTTAAATTGCACATATTTTAAATATATTTAAAAATGGCATCTTATAAAAATACTAACTACGATATAACTAAATTTAAATTTAAGTGATAGGAATATTTTATCTTATCTAGTTACATAAACTGTAACATAATTTTCTTCCACATGTTGGCCTTTTGCTTAAATCTAAGATAAATGTTCATGATTTAAATATTGTGTTTAAATTAAAATTGCTTGAAGATTTATAGCCCTCGATACGCCGGCAACTAGATAAGAAAACATCTGAGAATGTGGGATAACGTAAAATATACCCGCATTCCATACTATATATTTCTGAGAGGAAATTTGATGTACTTCAAAAAGATAAGACCAATTTCGGGAAGGTAATCTTTAATATAATAAAGGAGTTTCATATTATACCGGCATTTACAACATTACGCTACAACGCATTACATAGTTCTTGAAACAGCATTAAACTTATTAGGGTATCTTATCTAGTTAAACGATTCAGTTAGTTTAAAGGGTATCGTTAAAGGCCCTATTTTCTGACGCGCACCCTCTTGTTATATAGCTTGTTATTATTTAAAACATTATTAGTTGATGTGAGGCTTTAAAATTACCCACAACATGTTCATTATATTATAAATTTCATCTAAGCTAATAACATTTGAAAATCTACTTGCCTACAACAGTGAAATTAACGTAAGTGTCGGTAGTGGAGGGAGGAAAGAATTCTACCCGACAGTGGTATATGTCTTCGTCTAGAATCGTAACAGATGCCACCGATAGCTCAGCACGTTCATCGTTCAAAATCTGTAGATGATATTTGTTTCCTGAAGATGGATCGGTCCAACGCTCTGGTCTAGTTCTTGTATCGTATTTATAAAAGGGGTGAGGTGCGTTACCTCTGTACCATAATAGTAAACTAACTTTAGCAGACAGATACATTGGTGTTAGATCGCATACCATTTTACTATTGCTACCTTCTTTAGCCTCAACTATCTCATACATTAAGTCAGCAGTTGCAGTCGCACCAAGCAGTATTATTAACACTATAAAAACACACATAATTACATGACTTCTATCGATCTCTTCCACACGAAATGTTCATAATCCTCGTACGAATTAGATTAACTTGAAGTTGTAATTAAAAAACAAAAATACTTCTTCGAATTACATATTTATGATGTTTCACTATCATGTTTCAATTCACAGAAACAAATCAACTGTCAATAATATAGTCCGGTTCAGGTAACTCACACGTTTGCACTTATCACCAGCACAAATTATATCAACCAGGTGTTGCGCCTATTAACTTTGTTGATACTCACCCCCATCTTGCAGAAGCACTGCGGATCGACTCCGCCCGGACAAATACCCTTGATCGGCGAAAAAGCACGAACAGCGACGACAGGACCATAACTACGGGAGCCCCGGAAATAACCGGCGTGAAATTCTGTCCGCAAAATCTCTTGAAAAAAATTATCTTCGCATTAAAGTGATAACTTTTCCACGCTGTATGAGAAACACACCTATGGAAAAGCTGTCAATTTTACTAGTTCATCCATCCATGCTATATATTTAATTGTTTTTAAATATTGAAGCCCTGAAATTGCGTGCAGGTATACAAGCGATTTACATTTTAGGCGGATGCCATTATTTTATTTAATATAAATAAATAATATAAATACTACAAACTTTTTTTTTTACAAAATCTATAACATTTTATTTGATTATTGATAGTTTTTAATTGCTTATATCTAATATTAAATTTTTCTTTTAAATTGAACTCTGCAAACGCAAAAAAATGTGATCACTCTCTTTTAATATTTCCCATACCTATCTAGCGTTCCGAGATATTTTTACATTTCGCGTTAATGTAAACCTTTCCTGAAACAAACATATTTTAATTATCTTTAGATAATGAATATCTACGCTTCAGCAGCTTAATGAATATTTGAAACTTTCATAAGAAAATCCATCAATAGATAACATTTCAAATTTTTTATAAGCATTTCAATCCATACAATAAAAAGCAAAAGTAACAAGAATGAGAGAATTTAATTCTACCAATAATAAGCAACACAATTACTAAATAAATCATTAACAATTTTAAATAATACATAAAGCATAGCCTACTATTAAATTTACCTAGAAACGATGTGTTAGATTAGCTAAAGAAAAATGAAGGCATGCGTTAATCAACTAACAAAAGGACATACATTCAGATGGAAAATGATTAAGATACAGGGTGATTGGTGAGAATGTCTTATTAAAGTATTATACAAACGGAACGGAATTTTAATACAAAATTTTGCAACTGGATATGGTTGTATATGAACTATCACGCGAAAATATTTTTGCATATCACTACCGGTTAACCGGAAGTGGGCATCAACTTCGATTTTTTAAATAGCATGCTATAAATTTAATTACAAATTCAGCTTCTCCCTATGTATGATACATGAAATATGTGTAAAATTTATCATCGAAGCTGAATTTGTAATTTATTTATAGCATCCTATTTAAAAAATCGAAGTTGATGCCCACTTCCGGTTAACCGGAAGTGATATTTATTCAAAAATATTTTCACGTGATAGTTCATATTCAACCATATCCAACTGCAAAATTTTGTTTTAAAATTCCGTTCCGTTTGTATAATACTTTTAATAGAACATTCTCACCAATCACCATCAATATAAGTCTGTATTACAGCAAAATGTAAAATGGCATAAGTATCTTGGAAATATGCTACACAGATATACTAAAAGACAATTGGACGAGAAATCCTAAAATAACGTAATATACAGCGGTTTCATTCAAAAGTAAATTACGTAAAATACGAAAAGTTCTAACCAGTTCCGTGAACAACCCGTATACTAACGATATTATTATTATATAGAAATTTAGCAATCAAAATTTGAAAACATTTATGAAATAATTTAGTAGTTGATTTGATTTTGAACGTAATTTCAAACGCAAATGCAACTTTAAAAGAAAGTTTATTTTGTCGATTTAAAAATATCTAAAACAAGAAATAAGGAAAGTAAAACGATATAAATAAAAACAATTTAAATAGAATAAACATTAGAATACCTATATAATTAAAAAGTCATTCTAAAACAGTGATATAAAATAATGAAGTTAACTTTAACACTAACACTACCACTTGCTAGTTAATATTTCCTATAATGTCCACTATTTGTAATGATTTCAGTTAGTCATTTCTTCATTGATTGAACATGACTGGAACATATGTTTCTGTAGCTAAAAATATCGCGCCTGTCGCGCACATAATTGTCTAACAGATAGCGATTTCTAATTTTTCCTTCCTCCATATTCCATTATCTTTCTATATTTTCCTAAGGATTTTCAATAGAATTTAGATCTGGCGATTTGACAGACTATTGCGAGACATCGACTTCTGGACATTCTTCTAGTAACTTTCTTACCTCTCGTGCTGTGTGAATGGCTTCTGATAATATTGTAATTTCCCGATGCACAGTCAAATTTTGTAGAACAAATTCTGTTCGCATTTGTGCGTATTTTATCATGAAATCTACTTCTTTTGTTGCTTTGAAACATCTTCCATCTACTTGCTGGTAGTTTTAAGCTATTCTACTTCGAAATATCGCCAAAGGTTTACGTAATTCATATACTTGCACCAAATCTGCTGTTTAACTAACTTGACTGCCAAATCAAACTATGTATATAAACATATCTCTTTCTCAGTTGTCGCAAAATATGTTTACCTTCTCCGTGAACTTTTCTATAGCATTAACTACACAATACTGTAAAAAAGCTCACGTTGAAGGTAAAAATTTTTATGACAAGTGATACAAACTACTGAAATGATTAATTCATAATTTCGAGCTGGTTGGCATTTTTTGCGTGCAGCATTCGAGTTTTTTGCTGAATTTTTCCATAAGATCATTAATAGTATAGTTTGCAGTAGCCAATTTATCACGAAGCTCATTCAGCAGATCGCATTCTTCGTTATGTTATTATTCAGTACTTGATATTAATAATACAGAGCTTATATTAACAGATTTTTACACCTTTGCCTTTTTTGAATGAATATTCACTCCCGGGGGCAGTCTTAGATTTGCACCACTCATTATAGTCTAAGAAAAAGTTGAGATACTAGTTTGATTTAGGAATAAAACAAAGGTTACACTTCTTAATTGTTGATAAACAGAATTAACGGTACAATACTGTTAATTCCCCCAGATATATGGCAATCCGCCATAAATTCGATTCCATATTTTACCATTTACGTCAATTATTATTTTTATTTTTATTGTCCTTGGAGGTAAATACCAAACCTATTTCGTCATAGCACACTAACAAATAATATCGCATTTTTCCTTGAAAACGGCCGTATCGAAATGCCAGTTTTTAGCAGTGTTTGTAGACATAGTTATTTACATTACTAAATACGAAACTTTACTTTTCGATGTCATGTATTTCAATGCCAAGGCGATGTCAACACACCAGAAGATCATGCTTTTCGCAATATAGCTTTAAGGAGCATTACTAAGCAGCATGAACCTATTTTAAGGAAAATAGGCTAATGTGATAAATTACTTGCTTTTTTGGACTTTAAAAATGTAAACTTTAAAAATATATTTAATACAAAACATACCGAACTATGAGACACTATACTTACTATTCCAAAGGGTTGAACATTTTAATATTCAAACTCTGCAATAGTGAAGAGTATTTCGTAAAATTATAATTCTTAACCTTCTATAAATGTGTTGTCAGAATTCTTGCCACTTCATTAAGTGTTGTACAACATCTAGTTACTTTTGTACGTATTTATACTTTCAGAGCTTTATTTCCTCTTGAGGTTTTAACGCTACAGACAACTGTACACAAAGAAAGTAATTAATCTGATAGATGTTTGTGAGAATTTGCTAATTAATTTCAACGACAAAAGCAGAAGCAGATTAAAAATAATTAAAAGAAAATTAACTATACCAGCAAGAAAGAGGTCAAAGAAATCAAGAAAAAGTTACCGAATAAAAGCAGAAAGCGAAGGAGTAATATAGGCGGAAATAATGAGATGAAATATAATGATTATCCTGGTACACGGTATTCACGCCAAGAATTGACACTCTTTACTCTATTTTGTCGTGCTAAATATCCGAATAAATCCCGCTTGCTTTACGATGTAGTAATCAGTTTTTCGTTGTCTAATTTACTTTATAGATATATTTAATTACTACATTCTTTCCCTTTTTATAATAGTAATAATAAATCTAACAGTCAAGAGAGTTTTGAATAATATATAGTTTTCCTTATATTTAATAGTCCTTTTTTGCTCCAATCAAGCCACGTCAGATACATTTTGAATAGCAAATCAAAAAAGTTATGTTTTTCAATAAGTAAAAACTTTTTCAAGAAAACTACTTCTTAGATTTTTAACAGCTTTCACTAGAAATATCTTTAAACCCGTAAACTAACCAAACTTACTTGCAATTAGTGGTGCCGTCTTATACCAGTGGTTCTCAACAGATGGTCCACAAACCCGTAGGGGTCCACAGAGAAAGTCTTAGTGATGATGTGTTTGAACATTTAAATGTTCAAACAGATCAGCTAAGTAGGCAGTTACGCAAAACCAAGAAGAGTCAGTGAGACAATTTGCATACGTGGTGTAGGTAGACTTGAATCTCATCTCTAAGCTCAAAAAAGCTCGTCAAGATCCTACCTCGAGAGAGCCATCTTACTTCGGTGTGATTAAGAAGCTGCTTATACTCACTGTCCATCTCTTTCCACAACAAAGAACACAACCTGGATTCTAAAGACCGAGTTTTTATGTAGTTAATAATTTGCACTACTTCATTAAGAGTTTTCTGCAATATTTTAGCCAATATTTTGGTTACTAAAGCCTTTCAATGAATATAATAGTGTGTCCATTTCATGTTAGAAGCTACAGATTTTATACCACCTTGAAGACCTCACTACAACCTATTGATCTGTTGTGATTACCCTGTCCCATCAGTACCCTTCTATTACAATGTTCTCCTTGGCGAACCTCAGGACTAGTTTGGGTGCCAAGGCTTTGAGCTGTTCAGGTGTTAAGGCCGCCTGTCCTAGATACTGAAACCTTTGCCGACTTAATGCTTCGCAGTAGCAAAGTAGGTATGTGCTCGACCGTTTCAGTTCTCAGTTCGCAAAATCGACATGTGTCTTTATCAACTTTGCCCATCTTTTTTAGATGATATCTTAGACGGCAGTGGCCAGTAAGAGTCCTTAACTCTGACTTGCTGAGATCAAGTAGTTTTTTTTTACTGTTTGGCGAAAAGTTAATAAATTTCTTCGCTTGTGTTTGTCCGGGTGTTTTGCCCCAGAGGGCGACCGTTTCTTTTCACCCCATTCTTGAACTTCCTTCTTGAACTGGCTTTTGGGAACGTCAAAGAAGGGTTCTGGTCCAATGTAATGCATGTCAGCGCCTTCCTTTGCAAGTTCATCCGCCATATCATTTCCCTTGATATTAGTGTGCCCAGGTACCCACAGCAGGGATATCTTGTGGCTAGTTTAATTACATTTATGCATATTCCCAGACCAATAGATAGAGTTTTTAAAGCGACCTGACTATCGGAATGTCATATTTACTAAAAAAGTCATTCAATGCCGTGAAAATATATTATGTAATGTGTACTTTACATGTCTGTGCTCTCATCCAATTGAGGGGCAAGCATGTCACACATACAAAGCTTAACCAACATGGTATTTGCAATATTGCCAGTTCGCATCTATAATTTAAAAATTCAAGAGGTCCTTGTCAGAAGCTGATGAGGGAGTCCTTGAAAAGTTTTTATTGGGAACCGTTGTTCTATACAATTTAATTAGAATACTTTATATTTTTTCCCGTTTTCGAACGTTGTAGATTACGAGAATTATATTATATATAATATATATGTATGCATGTAGTGCTCGCCTAGTCCGTGGATGGAAGATAAAGGTTTTCCAAGACGTTTGATGAAATAAAATATATTTAACACTTACTAACCTAAGTAATAGATACACAATGTAAAATTATACGCAATTATATAAATTTCGCACAACAATAAAATAGTAAAATGAGCAAAATACTGAAATAGTGATAGATATACGACAAAGTTTAATTCCGTATTCCGAAATAGTAAGAGAGAGTGAGCGTTTAGTAGAAAAATAGAGAGAAATATTTTGCCAGGATGGCAAATCTTTAAGTTTTAGCGAAGCTTTAGATAGGCACGTCGGAAATTAACAAAAACATATAAAATTATTGAAAATTTCGAATAATTGGCACAACTTACTACTGCAAGCAGCCTTTATATGTATATTCAACAAAAATTAAATTTTCTCAGGAACAGTGAAGATTCGGTATGGGGAGATGTTTTCAAGAAAGAATAAGCAAAAGGTTAGGTATCTATTCAGCTTTGGGTTTTGATTACATCATAGTAGTGTAAGATATACAATACAAAAATAAACTAAATACAAAATAAAGTCAAATAAAATCACAGAAAGTTTTAAATATTGCAGTCTTATGTCGAATTCTTTGCTTAAGATCGTCTAAATTATTGGGTCGAACCAAACACTATTGTTTGGTAGATCAGAATTATTTGCATTGGGAAATAATAATTAATTCAGTCATCGGTTTCGACTGTAAAAAGTGCAGACATCCCTTCCCAGTCAAATTATTTGCAAAAAAATGGGCCTATAATACACTCACCAATAATTCCTGACTATAAATTAATCTGATGAAAGATATATATGAGCTTCCTACATCCAATGAGAAATTTTCCTATCCCAATATCGACAATTATGTATATTACGTTTAAACAAAATGTTACTTTATCTGATAATTGCTTGCTGGGAAATCATTGGATCGCGAAAACAAATTTCTATCGCCTGTTCAGGAAACTCTTATCTACGATCTTCTGTCAATTCTTAAACCAATTTCAGGTTATACGGGCAAATTTTTTGAACTTTTAAAAGCTTTAAAACTGACATTTTCGACTATTTCGTTGAAACTAAGTACACAAATTTTTAGAGAAAAGTACGTATTTTACACGAGTTACAATTTTTGTTAAACAATCGGCTAAGCGGTGGATGCATGATAAATAAAGATTTATCTGTCCTTTCTCTATCATCTCATAAATGCGTCTTAAATCAGTGTGATAGCTCTGATGCTATTCTATTTTCTGATTTTATAGTACTTGGATTGTCGCGAAAAAATGTTTTGATCGATCTCAGTAACAAGCTTTTCATAAAAAATAAATCCCTTCGTCGTTTTATTAGAGTAACAAGCTGTAATTTTTTGTTTTCGAAGTCATTGTCCCACTTTTCATAAAAATAAATAGCCTGCAAATGACTTGCTATCTAGCTGATTTGATGCCTAGTCTGCATCTAAACGTTTAACCCCATTCAAATATCTTCAGACATGTTTGATCTCGTCCAGTATTGCTGTTTTGGATCCCCGTTAAGTTTTGATAAAATGTTGGCTGCACATGCTAAATCAGCTATAGTAAACGTTGTCACTGCAACTAAGCACCCACCACTCTCTATTTCTTCATTGTAATACACACAAGTATGAGTAACGAATCGTCTAAAGTTTTGGCTTTGGATAAACGTATCTAGTATTTTTGTACCACGAAGGTGTTATTAAATAGAAGAAATCTGGTGAGTGCCTCCGGGTAACGCTCTGAACTGTTGGTTACCCAATTTCGAACATTAGCAACAGTTAAACTTCTGCTGCAAATTCTTTAATAATAATGATTTGCTGGATGACATCTATAAAAGCCTGTTGTTTGCATGTAAATACTGGATAGTAGAATGGGCCTGCTGATCTGCACAATCATATTTGGCGTCCACCTTTTGATTACAATTCCCACTGCCATGATTATGGCTTCTATAGGATTTAGTATATTTAATTATTCTAATTTATATTATGATCAAAAGCAATCCTTTCCAAGTAAGTAAAAAGTATAATAACAAGCTTTAATAGATCACCCACTACACAGTAGTGTAAAATAGCTCTCTGCAGTATTTGATGCAGCATTTACTCTCTAGCAACAGGTTTTACTTATATGTTATAAAAGAATTGAAATGTATGTTCGACATTTTTAACAAACAGCACTTCTGCTATTCTGATTTCTACTTCTGTGAAAGTATACATATTTTTCTCTTAATATTACCAATTATAACGTTGAAAATAACTAGAGCTGAAAGAATAATTGCTGCTATCACTGGAAAAAAGTTTCTAAAATCAATTTAAAGTATACATTCAAAAAACTTTTAATTAACTCATTCACGTTGTATAGGTGTACTCGATTAAATTGAGGAATTTATTAATGAGAAATACTTCTATAACGTTCAATTTACTTTTTTTGACGTCAGAATTTAAAAAAGAGTCTTAACCAAAACGACTCATCGATATGCAAACTTTTAACGAAGGTGGTAGGACAGCCAAGTTCGCGAAACCCTATCACAAATAAAAGTATATCCAAGGCGCAGATAAATTTAAATTAAATACTGTTTTAATACTACATCATGGCTTAACGGTTTAGAATGGGATTAGAGTACACAAGTAATTTATATACATCTACATACCTACGTTTCAATTTACAACTTTTTCACAACATTATAATATAACTTCTGTTTTGATTCAATTTTTCTTTGTTTAAGTACGTTGAAAACGAAGTTTTTACTTTTTTACACATAATTATGAAAGTTTCAAACTACAAATTTAAGAAAATAATGTATAGCTATGTACTGTTTTAAGTTAATTTATTATTGCTTTCGAATTCTTTATGCGTTTGCATTCTCAAAGTTTGCCAATTTAACTTTCAATCTAAACTCATCGAATAATTTCTGAGCGATGGTATACATCTAAATAATTTTTCTCTACTTGTGTCACGAAATATATACTATATTTATATTAACTATTTATTGACCTACAAACCGCGTTAGGCAGAATTAAAAAAGAAGATTTTGGAAAGCTTTAGACAAAAGAGGTGTACAGAAATATGTTATCGATACAATAAACGCCCTCTATAAAAACAATAAAAATAAAATCAGAACACATAATGAAGAATGAACAGAAAAATAGGATAAAACAGGGTTGTGTTCTCTGCTCTGTGCAGAGTAACTAATTGAAACTAATACTACACTTCTCAAAATACAAGAATAAAATCTATACAAGGAATTACCCACACCAAAATACTTATAAATGTGGGAGTTATGCTAAATAGCTCTGTCTAGCGTTTAGAAAATCAATTACTTCATTCTATTTTTATTCTTATACTTTAAGAAGTAACTTAGAAGTAAACACGAGTGGGTAATGTGATTCAATGAGTTTTGTTAAATGATTAAAATATTTAATGAAAAAAATCTGCAAAAATCTACATTTTCTTGACATAATGTATTTGTGGTTTACATCTTCTTCGACATATGTCATCAAAATTTATTCTGACACAATCACACTGAAAATATGAAGAAGTGTTGCTAAATGTGAATATCCAAGACGAAAATCTCTAACAAGAAAATTACGTTTAATTTAGATCATAGGATAAACGGACAAAAGACAACTCCCTAATATACTGAAATTGGTTTGCCAAATCCGTGTGGATAGAATTGCCACTAAAGCATATACGCCAGATCTGAGTACCATTGAAGATTGCAGTCTAGCATTTGAACAACTATTACTTCTTTTTAACTGTACGATCCATATAATAAAGACTATTCAGTTTGATACAAATTATTTTAAAAGGTATATGTGTTTATAAAACATATTGTCATGTTTAGTACCTCTAAACATACTACGGGCAAAGTAGACTCAAGCTACCGGGTTTGATCGCCGATGTCTAACTTCTAAGTATTCGCTTTATATGATTCACTGCATTCCTCAGTGAAGGCGGAAAGAGAATATTTTTAGTCCATTCGCAAGCGCAAACTTAATAAGCTAAAGCGTAAGCATTGAAGGCATTATGGGTGATATGTACCAGCGCGACATAAAAAATGGGAACATTTACAAAATAATATAGGCACTTCGTTGTCTTCGACCCATTCCCTAACAACATGCGAAGTACGAACAGGGTCATTGTTGTGCGGTCTATATTATCTTAACCAGCCACTATGACATGATTCGAAGTTGTTTTCATCTGCAAAGATGACACTTTCTCAAAAATTATTGTTCATATTTACATAATTTTCTGCGAACTTCAAACGTCGTTGTTGATGGACGTGAGTTAGAAACCCTTTTCTAGCATCAGAATAATTTCTTAAATTAGAGTTTTTAAGCATATCTTAAAACAACTAATATTTTACCTGCCCTTCAGTCGGGCTTTCGCGAATATCATAGCACCTCTACCGCTTTGATTAAGGTTACTATTGATGTATTGGCTGCCTTAGATGATACCAAATTTGCGTGCTCCAAAGCCTTTGATACCCATAGTCATACCCTACTAGTAGCTAAGCTGAATTATTTTGGCTTTGACCAGCACGCTTGTTTTTCATTCACTCTTTATATCTGGTCGCACACAGTGAGTCTGTGTGAGAAATGTTTTCTCAAATGAAATTCCAGTTCTGAATGGTACGCCACAAGGATCTATAATCTCTCCAATGCTACTTATTTTATACACTATTTATATACACTTATTTTATACTACTGTCAATCATTGAACCCCTAATTTTTTCGCTGATGACAGTCAATTATATTACACCTTTAAATTGAAGAATTTACAATCGGCAATTACTCGTATTAATGATGATATCAATAGTCTGGTAAATAAATCCAAATTACACTGCTTACAAATCAACTCAGGTAGATAAGTCATCGGTTATGGTCTTCTCTAAACGGGGATATGGGGCCATATACAGCATAGACATAAGAATTGATAGTACATCACTTAAAGTTGCTAAAAGTCTGGGTGCTAATTGATACCAATCTTCAAAGATCCTGTAAATCAACTAATACAAAAAGCGTATACTACCTTAAGATATTTATACAGCAATAGGAAATTTATGAGTACTAAACTTAAGATCTTATGATGTGATTCACTTGTGCTATCACATTTCAATTATTGTGACGTTGTCTATGGCCCCTGTTTGGATTACCTACGAATATTCTTTAAAAATATAAAGAGTGAAGAACTCGTGTGCTAGATTCATTTACAACGTACACAGATACACATACTTCTCCTGACATAAAAAAGCTGGTTGGCTAAGTATGCGCGATCGTAGATACCTTCACCTTTGCACGCTTATACATAAAGCTAAAGAGGGGCGTGCATCTCTGGACATTGCCAATATGGTGAACGAGCGATCTGTGTTCCATGCTAGAGACCTAAGACACATGGATCGCTTGATGGTGCCTAAGCACCACTCGGCCCTCTAAGAGCGTTTATTATGCTACATTGCACCCAAATATTTTAACGCCCTTCCAGCAAATGTAAAGAACAGAACTGTAAAAGCTTTTAAATATGCACTAAAACGCTATCTGCTTGGTGATCGGTGATCTCTCTTATGATTTGATGATGTTGTGTGATGAGGAAATTTGACCTAATTTTTTCGCGTGTATTGTATACATTGTGATATATTATATTAATGTCTAGCTCTAGGGTTGTATATCTCTTTTGTTTAGAACTGTTGTATTTTTTGGGGAGGTTGAGTAGAACAGCATTAGCCTAAATAAAGACCTTTTATTATTATTATTATTATTATTTAGGTTAAACTCCTTGCGGGTAAACACAGCTGTAATATACGGCCTTGAGGAGGCAAGCATATCAGTGTCAGCATCTATCTTGCTTTTTTGTGTATGGTAACTTATCTAAACTAAACTACATTAAATTAGGTTTTTTTCTATCCAGGGCTTTTTTCTGTGGCTATGTTTTTTTTAGCCTTGTTTGCTGTTTTTTTTTTTTATTTTAGCTAAGTGTTTTTTAGCCTTGGCTGCCTTTTTTTGTGTTAGGTTCTTTTCTGCCCTTGTTGGTGGAAGGAGTAGAGATGAGGGATGGGTTTGCTATTTTGGAGAAATATGCTTTTCTGCGTTGTTCTGTGCATGTGCGTGTGATTTATGTATTCTGGCTTAGTACTTGTCTCATGATACTACTTGAATCTAGCACCACTATTTTTTGTAATTGCTTGTATAGTGTAGGTTTTATGTTCAATGTTCCAAAAGCGTCATGCAGCTTTTTCGGAATTTCCCCAGTTGCACCGATTATAATTGGAATAATTATGACTTTTGTTTGGTTCCATGTTTCTTTTATATCTTGTGCAAGAGGCAGGTATTTGTCAATCTTGTCCCTATGTTTCGCCTGGATGTTGGCTGGCGCCGGTACAGAGATGTCGATAAGGTATGTTATTTTATTTTCTTGATCTTTCAGAGTGATATCCGGTCTATTATGTTGTACCGTTCGATCGGTTTGTAGCGTCCTGTTCCAGTACACCGTCGCTTTCGGTAGTTCTAAGACGTTGCTTGGCTGATATTTGTAGTAAGGTATTCGTTCTGTATTTGGATCATATAATTTACATATAGCCTGATGTACCACTTTTGCAACATTGTTCTGGCGTCTGGTATACTCCTTTGGTGCTAATATGGAGCATCCGCTCAGTATGTGTTCTATTGTCTCCGACTTTTCACCGCATTTTCTACAAGCTGTTGTGGTGATGTTCTCTTGAAGTATGTACTTCTTGTAGTTGAGGGTTGGAACAGTTTGGTCTTGTATGGCCATTATAAATCCTTCCGTTTCAACAAACAGATCGCCATTACACATCCATTTCAGTGTCGCCTCTTTGTCGATGTGTTCACTGTGTGCAGTATGGATGTATCTCCCGTGCAGTTCTTTACTTTTCCAGGTTTGTATTTTCTGGCTATCGTTTACGATCTTTTCTTTAAAGTTAACCTGTTGGTTTCTTAAATTAAGCGGTGTTATGCGATCGTCTGTGTCATTTACTGCTCGGTGGATATTTGAGGTTTGTGCTTTAGAATGGAAGAAATCTCTGAGATCATGTAGTTGCTGGTAGTAGATGTTTCTGATGTCAATAACACCTCTGCCTCCTTTATCCCTTAGTATGGAGCCTCTGGGGTGATGGGCTCGATGCTTGGTGAACGTGACCCTTACTAGTCTGTTTAGTTCTTCTAATTCCGTTGCTGTCCAGTCAATAATTCCAAATGAGTACATCAGCACCGGTAACGCATATGTATTGATGGCAGTGACCATGTTTTGACCGGAAGTTTTGTTTTTAATAAGAGCTCCATTCGTCGTTTGGTCTCCGTTCTCAGGTTCTTTTTTGTTTCTTTTTTGTTGATCCCTCTGTTTTGTTCAAAACCTAAATATCTGTACGTATCTTCTGCTTGCATTGCTTTGATATAGTTTTCTTCTTCGGGTGTGTGTTTGACTTGGTAGCTTTCTGTCTCAGTCCATGTCCCTTTCTTCATGGCGTTTATTCGACATTTGTCTAAGCCGAAGTCCATTTTGATGTCATGACTGAAGGTTTCTATTATTTGCAGAAGTTTGTCGAGGTCTCTTTTTGTCTCTGAGTAAACTTTCAGGTCATCCATGTAGAATAGATGGGTTATTAGTTGTTTCGTCTTGCCAATCTCATATCCCTTTTTTTTTCATGGTTCAGAATGGAAGATAATGGGTTTAGGGCCATGCAGAACCAGATAGCACTGAGTGAGTCTCCTTGAAATATCCCTCTCTTTATTTTAACTTTTCCTATCTCCGTTGTTGTTTTGTTTATACTAATTTTTAGCGTAGTTTCCCATTTTTGCATTAAGTTTTGTAGCATCTGTGTTATTAGAGGGTTTATTTTGTATAACTCTAGTGTTTGCACAAGCCAACTGTGTGGTATGCTATCGAATGCTTTTCTGTAGTCGATATAACTGGTATATAGTGTTTTCTTGTTTTTTTTCGCTTCACCAGTTATTAACGTATCTATTATGAGCTGTTCTTTATAGCCTCTGCTATTTCTTCTGCAGCCCTTCTGTTCTTCTGCTAATACGTTATTATTTTCAAGATGTTCGTAAATTTTTCCGGCGATTACAGATGTCAAGATCTTATAGATTGTTGGTAAACATGTAATTGGTCGATATCTCGTTGGATCTGCACTAGATGGTTTAGTTTTCGGGAGAAGATATGTTTGTCCCATGGTCATGAATTTAGGAATTCGTTCCGGCTCAGCAACGGCTTCATTAAATAAAGATGCCATTTTTTTGTGTATACTGTCTAGCTTTTTGTACCAGTAGTTTTGTATACTGTCTAGTCCAGGTGCCCTCCAATTTAAAGTTTTTCGGACCGCTTGTTTTATGTCTTCTGCTGTTATGTTTATCGGTCTCATTACAGTTAATTTCTCTTGTTTTTGTTTTTCTACATCTATCCATTTGTTCTGTTTTTGGTGTGTGACTGGGGTTTCCCATAGACTTTTCCAGTATTTTTCAGCCTCGTTCGACGTGGGAATGGCTGGTGCTTCTCCATTGTCACTGTTTTGTTCGAGGGAACGGTAGAAATTCCTCTGATTTGTATTGAATATTTTGTTTTGTTGCTTACGTAGTCGGCTTTCTTCTGATCCGGTTACTATAAACTGCCAGTTTTTGCTTGATTAGGTCTAAAATCTCTTGTATGGTGGTGTTTTCATCATTCTGGTACTTCTTGATAATTTCATCAACTCGCTTATTGGTAGTGTTTTTTGTTAACGTTCCCCTTTGCCTCGCTGTTAGTCTAGCAATTTCTGCTCTCAGTATATTAATTTTCGTGGATAACCTTTTTTCCCATTGTGGTGTTTTGTTTTGGCTTGTTGTACCCTGATGGCCTTTGGGGGGATTTAGGTTTTTGTTTAGTTCAATTGTAGATATTGCCGCGACATACACCACCATGTGGAGGTCTTCTATGTTTGTGCATTTATCAATTTCTGGAATAATTGCGTTATTAATTTGGGTGAGTATATTTTTTGTTTCTGGGTATGTTGGTAATCTCGGTAGCTTAGGTCTAGTAGTTGGATCTGTGCCGGCGTATAACATGATGTTTTTATGTAAAATGTTCATAGTTTTTTCGTCTGCAATAGCTTGGTTTCTTTGTTCTATTTCTTCTCTTCCTCCATCTTTGTGCTCGTCATTTTCTTGTTGTTCCCTCGTTCCCATTCCTAGTTCTTCCTCCACTTCCTTTCTTATGCGGGCTATTACGTCTGCTGTTAGTCGATTTTTGGTCAGTAATTGTCGTTTCTGGTCTATGATGTTCTGAACCTTTTTTCCGCGCAGTTCATTGGGGAATTTCTCAATCATTTTTTGGTGTAGTTGTTTGCTGTACGAGTTTAGATCCGTTTCCATTTTTGTTATTTGAAGGTAAGTTCGGTAGAGGTACATATTCATTTCACTGTTCCATCTCGTCCGCTTACCACTATTGTCCCCTTCGGTGGGCTCACCATTGCGGTCAGTAACACCTTCAGAGTTTGGAACTTGTTGTGTTAATTGATCTTCTTCTTGTGTTCCAGGTCCATTGTCATTACCAGGTCCGTCATCATTTGCAGGCAATCCATGGTGGTTCCGATCTGGAGGTGCCTGCTCCTCCATTCCACCCCGGTTTCCGTGTCTAGTCTTCACAGCGGTATAAAAACACGCACTGGGGTGCTGGCCCACATGCGGTTGCCAGAGCCCATGATAACTCTGCTTCTTACGACAATGCGCTGGGTTGAGCTTTCAGAAGCAAGATAGATGTTGCTCGTGTTTCGGCCAGAGTTCGGAAGGGGTGGCCGGAAAGTGTCCCCTGTTCAGTCTGACGGGCTGTCTCTGCTCTTATTATTATTATTACTATTATTATTATTATTATTATTATTATTATTATTATTATTATTATTATTATTATTATTATTATATATTATATTATATATTTCAAAATATCTTTATTTTAGAAAAATAAGTAATGTACATTGCATACGACCTTAACCTAAGGTAAGTACTACAATTAATAAACTATATATATAATATATATGTATGCATAGAAATAAAAATACATTAACATTTTATTCTATTTTAATTTCCAGTTCACCTTCCTGCAGCGGGTCCGTTTAGGTTGAGGGTCTTGCGGACGATGTTGGCAGTGGACAGCAGTACCGCTTTCTGCATCTCCATGTAGACGGCCTTGGGTATACCGAGTGTTTCCAAGTTGGTATGGAGCGATTTTGGGATCTCTCCCGTGGCGCCTATGATAATGGGTACTATTTTAATGCCCTCGACCTTCCACACTTGCCTGATCTCCGCGGCGAGAGGTATATATTTTTCTATTTTTTCCTTATATTTTTGTAGGATATTTGCGGGCGAAGGAATAGCAATGTCAATAATCGTACAGTGGTTGGTTGCCTTATCGCGGAGTACAATATCTGGCCTGTTGTTGTTTACCTGGTGATCCGTTTGTATTGTTCGATCCCAGTATAGTGTCGCGCTCGGGGTTTCGCATACATTTAGAGGCATATATTTGTAGTAGGGGACGCGTTCTGTAGTATATCCCATGATAAATGCCAGCCAGTTGTGTACGATCTTAGCCACCGCATTATGGCGTTCGGTGTATTCTCTTGCTGCCATCACGGGACACGCGTTTGTAATGTGTTCAATTGTCTCGGGTTTGGTTCTGCATATTCTACACTTGTCGTCCTTAATTTTTGGGTCTTTTATTATGTATTTTCTATAATTTAACGTGGCTATTACATGGTCTTGTATCGACAAGATAAATCCTTCCGTTTCGGGAAATAATTCTCCGTTTTGCAGCCACATATTGGACGCGTTGTAATCGATGTGTTCCTGCTGTATAGTGTGTATATGCCTTCCGTGCAATTCTTTTCTCGCCCACGCTTCCATTAACTCCGCTGTGGTACTACCGACTCCTATTTGTACGCCTCCATCTGCCAGATTAAGGGGGGTATAATAATATTATATTATTATTATTATTATTATTTCAACAAATAAGTAAATACAATGTATACGACCTTAAAACGGTAAGTAATACATTTCATTCTGTAATATTAACTAATAATATATATAATATGTAACACTAATAATGTCTTTTATTTTTTTTTTATTATTTTATTATTATTATTATTATTATTATTATTATTATTATTATTATTATTATTATTATTATTATTTTCTTCTTCACGCCCCCTTTTTTCTTCTACAGGTGCGGATTTCCATTCTAGTACGGTGTGTGTCACAAGTACTTGATGGGCTGCTGGACGACTAGGTAAGTACACGGCGCATCATACCGCAGGTGTCTATTAATACCGATTTTTGTAGGTTTGTATATAAATTGCGGCTAAGTTGCAGTATTTCCAGGGATTGGTGTAGTTTGTAAGGGACTTCGCCCGTAGCGCCGACAACGATGGGGACAATGGTAACCTTCTCCATATTCCACATGACTTTAATTTCATCCGACAAAGGTAAGTATTTATTGATTTTGTCGCTACATGTCTTGGCAATGTTGACATTTAGTGGAACGGCTATGTCTATAATGTATACGAGCCTTTTGCTCTTCACCATTAGCACCAGATCCGGGATGTTGTTGGGAATCGGTTTATCAGTAATAATTTTCCTGTTCCAATAGATCTTGATTTCATTATCCTCACAAATTGGTGGTGGCTCGTATTTGTAGTACGGCTCCATATCTTTTGCCCCCATGTACACCGTTCTAAGTTGTTGGTGAACTATTTTCGCGACGTTGTTGTGGCGGTCTAGGTATGCCTTCGGCGCAAGCACCGAGCATCCAGCCAATATATTATTATTATTATTATTATTATTATTATTATTATTATTATTATTGTGTAATCCAGCCCAATTATGAAGTATCTACTAAATATATGCGTACTGAAAGATACTTCTGCGAAATAAACACGCAGATAATATAATATGTATGTATAAATGGGTATATTTCCTGTATACTTTATAAACCTTTACATTATAACTTTCGGAATTTATCGATAATTTTTTGCGTATCGGTCATGACCCTGTTAACAGCTGGGCTGGCAAGAAGTTGTTTATAATTTTTTTCTGTGAAGATTATTAGTGTATTGCCTGCTTACTTTATCATTTCTTCAGTATGTGATTCTGCATCATGCATGTTATTTTCTGACCATCGTTTTATATACGGTTAGACACGGGATTTTTTTTTTCTGTTATACTGGGATTTTTACGAAAGATTAAGTCTACTATAGTTTTGTTTTATCTCTGTTCTTTGACTAGTAATTTAACACTAATACTACGAGATACAATATATCTTGCTTATTATTATAATCCTTATTTTGATCACAGCATCCAATGTTAATGTTAAAATTAGTTAAAATTATATAATTCCATTCAGTTGTGTTTTGGCGAACTGATTAATAAACCCTTGCCACTGTCAAGCATTCAGCTTAGTGGCACATATCTCTATTATATTACATACATATGTATGTAGTTATTAGAATAGTATATAGAAATTAAGTTGTATGTTCTTTGATGGGAGTCTTTTGCTCTCAAATGTACATGCGTGTTTCGCTTTTCTATTTAATTATATTGTTAATTTTTTTTTTGTGGCCGGCATCTTGCGCCTCTCTACTCTTTAGGTAGTGGGGGGCAACTGCTGAGTCAGCGTGAGGTACCCGGGAGGTGAGGTCGACATTTTGTTGGCCTTATGTCTTGGGGAAGGTGGAGCATGTGGAGGAAATTAATAAAATTATTATTATTATTATTATTATTATTATTATTATTATATATTAACTAGGGAAGTGGGTTGGAAGTATGTGTGGTCACAAAACGGGCAAATACTCATAAGAAAGGATGACGGATCGAAGATATTTCAAATAAAATGCGAAAATAGCTTACATAATATATTAAAATAGGCCTACGCCGCTATTTTCTTGGCTCATTTAAAACAAACACTTATTATGGATCAGGACTATATCTTTCAATCTTTGGAACGGGAACAAAATAATAAGGTATTTGATGATTTAGAAAATTGGACAAGATTTACAGGTGTCAATTTCGGTGAGTTCTTTGGTATCCTATTTCTTAATATAAGATCTATCAAAAAACATTTCGACGAACTCCTATGTTATATAGAAAATAGTAGAAACAATATCAATCTATTAATTCTCGCGGAAGTTAATATAACTGAGTGGGAGTTTGAAATGTGTAGGAATTTATTTCTTTTGGAAGATTATGAGTGTGTGGAAAAATTAAGAACAAATCGTGCCGGTGGCGGACTAGTAGTGTACTATAAGAATAATATAAATGTCTGCCAAAAACACGCGGATTTTAGATATTGCGAGCTAATTTCTTTGGAACTAAAATTTAACGACATATCACTACTACTAATTGCAGTATATAGGCCGCCAAATGCGGACGCGCTTTTATTCTTGGAAGAACTAGAAACATTTTTACGTGGCTGTTCATTTAAAAACGTAATATTTATCGGAGATATTAATATCGATACAATGAAGTTCGGTACGGTTGTAGATGCGTATGAAAACTTGATGTCAAAATTCGGGTTTATGAAAAAAATATCTACGTATACTCGAGAAGAGAGCAGAAATGGTATTATTGTGAGATCTTGCTTAGATCATTTATTTTGTAGAAGTAGGAGTATTAACATTGCCAGTTCTGTAATTTTAGCTAAAATATCAGACCACTACATGTTAGCTGGCGCATTTAAATGCTCAACTACCGAAGAAAAAGCTACAATTACAAAAAAAACTCTTACAATCAGAGTAAATTTGGAGAAAGACTTAATCAACTACTTACAGAAACTGCGGTTACGTCTATTACTAACGTGAATGATTTATATGACTACTTGGTGGATTCCTACACAGCTGCACGTGAGTACTCAAAAATGGCTCCCCACCGGACTCATCGTAGAAGCTCGAAAATTAGGCCCTGGATGACGATGGACATAGTCAATAATATTAAAAACCGTGATAAGGCATACAAAGTATGGAAAAGATCTACAGAAGCACATCAAATAAAAGAAACGCTCAGATTAAGATACGTAACTTTAAGAAACAAAATAAATACCTCAATTAGGAAAGCAAAAAAGGTCTATTACCAGCTCCAGTTTCAGAAATATAAAAACAACATGAAAAAGACATGGTACAACATTAATGAAGTTATGGGTAGAAGTTCACGATCATCAACCAAGGCAACATTGTTAGACAAGAACGTTTCTCAGACTTTAGATGGTTTCGCATCTTTTTTTTCCGATATTGCCGGGAACATTTCTCACATCTGTAATACCGTCTTATTTGCTCCATATATGAAGGAACGAGGACTGTCATATGAGGTACTTCAACGTCAATCGTTTTTTTTACCTTTCCTTTGTGAACAAGAGTATAACAATTTAATTTGTAAAATTTCGGATAAAAAATCCACTGGAATGGATGGTATTTCAGTGACAGATATTAGAAATTATTGTAAGGAGTTTAAGTATATATTAATTAACCTAGTTAATCTTTCAATATATACAGGAGAAGTCCCGGAGAAATTAAAACTGGCTGTTGTTACGCCTATATACAAGGGAGGCTCGAAAGGAATATATGATAATTACAGACCAATATCTGTTTTGTCCGTAGTAGATAAAATAATTGAAAGGTACATAGCTGATAATCTTTATGACTATTTGCATAAATACAATATATTAAGCGATAATCAATTTGGATTTATAAAAAGTAGAGGTACCATCTCAGCACTGGAACTTGTTACGGATTGTATAAACGAAAAGTTAGATAATGGAAAACACGTACTTTGTATGTTCATCGACTTACGGAAGGCATTCGATAGTATTAACCATGATGAAATGGTTTCAATGTTACATAAGATAGGTGTTCGTGGATTGACTCTTTCTTGGTTCTGCAATTACTTAAAAAATCGAAAACTTGTAGTAAAATATGGCGGACGTTTGAGCGCTAGTAGGACCGTTAAACGTGGTGTCCCTCAGGGAAGTATCTTGGGACCTTTGCTTTACCTCATATATGTAAATGACGTTCAACATTGTTTCAACAAATGCAAACATTATTTATATGCAGATGACACTCTTGTTGTATCAGCACATAAAGACTTTAATTTAGCACTGAACAATTTAAAACAAGATTTCTTCAAATTCCAATTGTGGGCTCATGACAAGAAATTATCAATTAATCTTAAAAAAACCAATATTATGTACATAGCCTCACCGCATAATAGACTCTATTGCAACATCAAACTCATAGCTCACACAGATGTCTGTCTACATATAATGGCTCGAAATGGAAGTACTGCAGGTCTGTGTCATTGTAAACCTTTGCCTATAGTGAAACAACAAAAATATCTTGGATTGACTATCGACGATTCGTTCTTGTGGAATATCCATATTAACGAAGTACATAAAAAATTGAAATACTTTTCTTGCTGCTTTTATTACCTAAGTAATATTGTACCACAGCATATCCTAATTCTAATATATCGCGCATTAGTCGAATCCATTTTAAACTATGGGATTGTTATTTGGGGCACTGCATCCTTCTGCCATTTAAATAAGTTGCAATTAACACAAAATGTGATAATCAGACACATTAAAAAAGATATACAAGATGTTAATAGTGCATATAAAAAACTTAAACTACTGAAAATTGAAGAACTATACATGCTTCGGGTATTAATCAATAACTACTTCAATCAACAAATTACTACTGTGCGTCAACACCCACATAAAACAAGAGCTATTTCTTTACGTGAACTTGAAGTACCACGGTACTCAAATAAATACGGACAAAGACAACGACAAGTAGTTGTTCCAAGACTTTTAAATATGCTACCGGGAAACTTAAGGAATCTTCAGTCACTACGTGAAGTAAAAACGCGAATCAGAGACTGGATAATGCATGATCTGTGATCATGTATGTATTGTTATAATTACGTGTAATCCAGCCCAATTATGAAGTATCTACTAAATATATGCGTACTGAAAGATACTTCTGCGAAATAAACACGCAGATAATATAATATGTATGTATAAATGGGTATATTTCCTGTATACTTTATAAACCTTTACATTATAACTTTCGGAATTTATCGATAATTTTTTGCGTATCGGTCATGACCCTGTTAACAGCTGGGCTGGCAAGAAGTTGTTTATAATTTTTTTCTGTGAAGATTATTAGTGTATTGCCTGCTTACTTTATCATTTCTTCAGTATGTGATTCTGCATCATGCATGTTATTTTCTGACCATCGTTTTATATACGGTTAGACACGGGATTTTTTTTTTTTTTTCTGTTATACTGGGATTTTTACGAAAGATTAAGTCTACTATAGTTTTGTTTTATCTCTGTTCTTTGACTAGTAATTTAACACTAATACTACGAGATACAATATATCTTGCTTATTATTATAATCCTTATTTTGATCACAGCATCCAATGTTAATGTTAAAATTAGTTAAAATTATATAATTCCATTCAGTTGTGTTTTGGCGAACTGATTAATAAACCCTTGCCACTGTCAAGCATTCAGCTTAGTGGCACATATCTCTATTATATTACATATGTATGTAGTTATTAGAATAGTGTATAGAAATTAAGTTGTATGTTCTTTGATGGGAGTCTTTTGCTCTCAAATGTACATGCGTGTTTCGCTTTTCTATTTAATTATATTGTTAATTTTTTTTTTTTGTGGCCGGCATCTTGCGCCTCTCTACTCTTTAGGTAGTGGGGGGCAACTGCTGAGTCAGCGTGAGGTACCCGGGAGGTGAGGTCGACATTTTGTTGGCCTTATGTCTTGGGGAAGGTGGAGCATGTGGAGGAAATTTATTATAAAAAAAAAAAAAAAAAAAAAAAAAAAAATTATTATTATTATTATTATTATTATTATTATTATTATTATTATTATTATTATTATTATTATTATTATTATTATTATTATTATTATTATTATTATTATTATTATTATTATTATTATTATTATTATTATTATTATTATTATTATTATTATTATTATTATTATTATTATTATTATTATTATTATGTGCCTTGTCTTATGTCTGGCCGGCCCCAGTGCCGCTACCGTATGCGGAAACGGTACAGCCAGTGACGCCAGCTGTCCGCTGACCCCCACCCATCCTCTTCCCTTTCCTTTCTGTTCCCAGGTACAGATCGGCAAGCGTTGCGGCGACTCCGGGAGTGTCTACGAACCGACTGGCCTTCTCATCCGGCTGGGGAGTAGGCTGATGTGAGCTTGCTCTGCCGACGAGGATCCGCGACGCATTGTGAGGAACCAGCCACTTCGGGCCCTGATCAGGTAGTGTATGGTGGATGCAAGATGTCGGAATCTGCATTGCCCCGGGCGAGTTCCAGTCCGTCCGTGTATTCCGGGATTGGTGAAGCGAAGGTCAGGCCTCAGGGAACTGGGGTAGGATCCGAGGATCCGAGGGTATACCCGCTCCTGATTTTTTCGGCCCGCCCCTCCATACACGAAGCGCTGGCGAACTACTCAACATGGCAACTTTACCTACCAACAAGAGAACGCCGAAGAACAGCACAGAAGAGAGCCCCAACGGTGCCTTCAAGACACCAACGGCGCAACACGTTAGGTCGCCGATCACGATAGATCTGACGACATTTAACATCGTGAAACCAGGAGGTAGCAGTGACGACACCACATCAGCTCCAGATATGTCGTCCACAAAAGAAGTTATCTGCAAACTGCGATGCCGCGAAGAGGAGCAATTGCAGAAGTGCATAGGTGTCATCAAGACAATGAAGGCAGCTATTGGCAGGCAGAAGAACGTCTCGATGGACGTAAAGAACGGCTTGAAGGAGCTAGAAGAAGCAGTGGAGATGATCTCTGATTGCAGGAAGAGATGGAAGAAGGCCGAGCTGCAAGCAGGAGAGCACGCGCAAAAGGCTTCAGCGCCTGCAACCAAGACGCAGGCTACTTCTGCTACGAGCAATAAGAACGTGGAGAAGAAGGAAATGCATCCCTCCGAGAACGTGTGGATGAAGGACCGAGCAGGCAGGAGAAAGCAAGCTCAAGAAGAGAAGAAGGCAGCTGCAAAGGCTTCTGACAGCAAACAGCAGCAGAAGATAGCAGGTTGTCAGAGAAAGGACGTCGGTACCGACAATAAGAAGCCGAAGAAGAATAAGCAGAGGAATCGAAACGCCAAGCCTCGGTTGGACGCGCTTCTCGTAAAACCTGCGCAAGGGAAGTCGTATGCCGACGTACTGCGAGAGCTGCGCAGCAACGCGAAACCAGAAGAGACAGGCACCGAGATTAAAGCGGTGCGGAAAACACGTGCGGGAGATATGCTGCTGGAGTTAGGTCCCAGCACCAAGGATACTGCAGGTTTCAGCAGCGCGCTGAAGAAGATCCTGGGCGAGAAGGCTAACATCAGCACCCTAGAGCCCAAAGAGACGCTAGAATTCAGAGATCTAGACTGCTTAACGACAACGGAGGAAGTCCGCGCAGCAGTTAGAGCAAAGCTAGGAGACATGGACGGCGACGTGAAGATCAGCCTCACTAACGCGAACAGCAGAGGGCTGAGACTGGCTATCGTCCAACTGAGTCAGCGTCAAGCCCTTAAGCTGCTGGAAACTCCAAGGATAAAGATCGGCTGGATAAACAGCAGAATAAGACACAGGGTAGAAGTCGTCAGGTGCTTCCGCTGCTTCGGTTACGGACACCGTCAGGCTTCGTGTCCGGGACCAGACAGAAGAACACAAGGCCTTTGCATCAACTGCGGAGAAAAAGGCCACCAACGGAAGGATTGCAAGAACAAAGCAAAATGCTTTCTCTGCACGGGAGACACCGCGACACGCAGCCACGTCCCTGGTTCCGGCGCATGTCCCTCCTTCAGAAGGGCACTAGATCAGGCAAAGAAGAGCCAATGACAAGAATTCTACAAGGCAACATTCACCGAAGCAGAACAGCAGACGATCTCCTCATCCAACTACAACTGGACACCGGAGTAGATCTGCTGCTTATCAGTGAACAATACCGGGATAAGGAATGCACCGGGTGGTACAGGGACACACTCGGCACTGCAGCTATATGGATCCCGGACACGAATACAGTCATCGTCGACAACCACGGAGCCCGAAACGGATACGTGTGGGTAAAGAGCGGCACCATCACCTACGTGAGCTGCTATCTCACACCCAACGAGCCGATAGCGGACTTTCAGGGCAAGCTCGACAATCTGGAAGACGACCTTCGGGAAATGACAGGGTCCATTATTCTAGGAGGAGACGTGAACGCCAAAGCCGTGGAATGGGGTATGGAATACACCGATTCGCGAGGCAGGCGTATATTGGACATGGCGGCCAGACTCGGACTCAGCGTGGTAAATGTCGGAGACACCACCACGTTCAGAAGACCCGGCTACGGAGAGACGATACCGGACATCACATTGGCCTCGGAGGACATTGTGCGGGACATCGTGGACTGGCGAGTCATGGAGGACTACACCGGAAGTGACCACCAGTACATAAGCTACAACGTGAGGAGGCAGCAGCCGATCAGGCGAAATCCTGCTCCGCCCGGTCCTCGATGGAACGTAGCGAAGTTGGATGAAGACGCCCTGGCTCATACAATCGCTCGGGGAAAGGATGCCGTCATGGAATGTTCCGGTTCGGCGGAGACAATTGCGGACGCGACCATGGCCCTCATACGGCGCGCCTGCGACGCCTCTATGCCGCGGAAAAGGAAACACAACAGAAGATCTGCGTATTGGTGGAACGACGAGATCGCGGCCCTTCGGAAAAGATGCTTACAGCTCAGACGGAGAATAACCAGAGTGAGACGACAAGATCTGAACGCGGCAGAACTAGAGTCCGAGGACTTTAGGAACGCCAAGAGAGATCTCAAGAACGCCATCTACAGGAGCAAGAAACGTAAGTGGGAGGAGCTGCGGCAGGACGTTGACAACGACCCATGGGGCCTTGGGTACAAGATCGTCATGCAGAAGCTTACGACGAAGACGGCGAATCCAGTCCTCGAACGAGATAGGATGCGGAACATCGTTGACACGTTGTTCCCTACCTATCCGGAGAGAACTGCGGAAATGGAGGACGAGCTATTGAACGACATCCCGCTTTTTAGCGGAGATGAATTGTCAAGAGCGGCGAACTCCCTACAAAACCGGAAGGCACCTGGACCCGACGGAATTCCGACTGAAGCTCTCAAGATTGTGGCGCGCATCTGCCCAGATCTGCTTCTGAACATGTACAACCGCTGTTTAACAGAAGGAGCATTCTGCAAGAGATGGAAGATACAGCGACTAGTGCTGATAAGCAAAGGAAAGGGCGATCCGACCACGGCATCGGCATACAGACCGCTATGTATGCTCGACACGGCTGGAAAGCTACTAGAAAGACTGCTCAAAACGCGACTGGAGAGCAGCATAGACGACGCGGGAGGCCTGTCCGAGAGACAGCATGGCTTCAGGAAGGGACACTCCACCGTCGGCGCCGTAGCGCAGGTAGTGGAAACCTTCGAAGCAGCTCAACGGGGAAATCATTACTCGAGACCCCTGGTGATGCTCGTCACATTGGACGTAAGAAACGCCTTCAACTCGGCGAGATGGGACGTCATTCTTGACTCCTTGCAGAACACGTTCGACACGCCATCCTATTTACTTAGGATGATACGCAGCTACCTTAGCGACAGGAAGCTGGTCTACGACACCGCAGGCGGGCCGTGTACAAAGAAGATAACAGCGGGAGCGGCGCAGGGTTCCATATTGGGCCCCGACTTATGGAATGTGTCCTACGACGGGATCCTCCGAATGGAGCTGCCGCAAGATGCGTATCTGATAGGATACGCAGACGACGTAGCGGCAGTCATCCTAGCGCGTGACGAGGCGGATGCCCAGAGAAGGCTCAACCAGGTAATGAGAAGAGTCACCACATGGATGGACGAACACGGCCTGACCCTGGCAACGGAGAAGACCGAGGTCGTTCTACTGACCAGGAGAAGAATCCCTAGGGAGATCGAGATGACGGTGGATACGGAAGTCATAACCACTACAACTTCCGTGAAGTACCTCGGACTGCGGCTCGACAGCAAGATGACCTTCTGGCAACAGATCCAGTCGTCGAGCGATAAGGCCTCTAAAGTAACGACGATGTTGAGCCGACTAATGGCCAACGTAGGAGGACCGACGGCGAGTAAACGCCGGTTGCTAATGACCGTCACCCATTCCATACTGTTGTATGGAAGCGAGATCTGGGCTGACGCCTTACAGCAGGACAAGTACAGAAAGCGGATGGCTTCAGTACAGCGACGGGGAGCACTCAGGATCGCCAGCGCATACCGTACGGTTTCCGAACCGGCGGTGCTCGTGATCGCAGGAGTAACTCCGATAGACCTACTAGCTCTAGAAAAGAAGAGAGTCTACGAGACACGACGAGACGTCGGCTCACGACAAGCAAGAGCGGACGCTAAAGCGCTCACACGACAACGTTGGCAAGAGCGCTGGCAGAACGACACGAGAGGACGGTGGACGGCCAGACTCATCCCCAACCTAACGGAGTGGATGGACCGAGACCACGGCGAGGTAAATTACTACCTCACCCAGTTTTTTAGCGGACACGGGTATTTCAACGCATACCTGGCTCGAATGGGTATAGCAGAGAACGCGACATGCCAGTATCACGACTCTGCGGAAGATGATGCTCACCACACCTTCTTCGAATGCGAGAGGTGGAGTGACTACAGAGACGCTCTACAAGACGAAGTAGGACCTCTAACGCCGGATAACGTCGTGCAAACGATGCTGTCCGGACACGACCGCTGGCAGAAGATCGCCACGTTCGTCGAGAAGGTGCTGAAGGAGAAGAAGAGAGAGACCCAAGCAATGGAGGCAGCCGACCGAGGCTAACTACGAGGTGCCATCCTGAAGTAATGCGACCAGCGGTTCCGGGATGGATTCTACACCTGACAAAGTGAGGTTTTTTAGTGGGTGCGAGCCCCACACACCGGGGACGGGTCTCGTCCCTGATGGTGCGTTAAGGCATTTTTCCTCACTTAAAAAAAAAAAAAAAAAAAAAAAAAAAAAAAAATAAAATTAGGAGAGCACGCGCAAAAGGCTTCAGCGCCTGCAACCAAGACGCAGGCTACTTCTGCTACGGGCAATAAGAACGTGGAGAAGAAGGAAATGCATCCCTCCGAGAACGTGTGGATGAAGGACCGAGCAGGCAGGAGAAAGCAAGCTCAAGAAGATAAGAAGGCAGCTGCAAAAGCTTCTGACAGCAAACAGCAGCAGAAGATAGCCGGTGGTCAGAAAAAGGACGACGGTACCGACAATAAGAAGCCGAAGAAGAATAAGCAGAGGAATCGAAACGCCAAACCTCGGTTGGATGCGCTTCTCGTAAAACCTGCGCAAGGGAAGTCGTATGCCGACGTACTGCGAGAGCTGCGCAGCAACGCCAAGCCAGAAGAGACAGGCACCGAGATTAAAGCGGTGCGGAAAACACGCGCGGGGGATATGCTGTTGGAACTAGGACCCAGCACCAAAGACACAGCAGGCTTCAGCAGCGCTTTGAAGAAGATCTTGGGCGAGAGGGCTAACATTAGCACCTTAGAGCCCAAAGAGACGCTAGAATTTAGAGATCTGGACTGCTTAACGACAACGGAGGAAGTCAGCGCAGCAGTCAAGGAAAAGTTAGGAGTCAGTGACGCCGACGTGAAGATCAGCCTCACTAACGCGAACGGCAGAGGGCTGAGAATGGCTATCGTCCAGCTGAGTCAGCGTCAAGCCCTTAAGCTGCTGGAAACACCGAGAATAAAGATCGGCTGGATAAACAGCAGAATTAGACGCAGGGTAGAAGTCGTCAGGTGCTTCCGCTGCTTCGGCTACGGACATCGACAGGCTTCTTGCCCGGGACCAGACAGAAGAACACAAGGCCTTTGCATCAACTGCGGAGAAAAAGGCCACCAACGGAAGGATTGCAAGAACAAAGCAAAATGCTTCCTCTGCACGGGAGACACCGCGACACGCAGCCATGTCCCTGGTTCCGGCGCATGTCCCTCCTTCAGAAGGGCATTAGACCAGGCAAAGAAGAGTCAATTACCAGAATCCTACAAGGCAACATGCACCGAAGCAGAACAGCAGACGATCTCCTCATCCAACTACAACTGGACACCGGAGTAGATCTGCTGCTTATCAGTGAACAATATCGGGATAAGGAATGCACCGGGTGGTACAGGGACACACTCGGCACTGCAGCTATATGGATCCCGGACACGAATACAGTCATCGTCGACAACCACGGAGCCCGAAACGGATACGTGTGGGTAACGAGCGGCACCATCACGTACGTGAGCTGCTATCTCACACCCAACGAGCCGATAGCGGACTTTCAGGGCAAACTCGCCAACCTGGAAGACGACCTTCGAGAAATGGCAGGGTCCATTATTCTAGGAGGAGACGTGAACGCCAAAGCCGTGGAATGGGGTATGGGATACACCGATCCGCGAGGGAGGCGTATACTGGACATGGCGGCCAGACTCGGACTCAACGTGGTAAATGTCGGAGACACTACCACGTTCAGAAGACCAGGCTACGGAGAGACGATACCGGACATCACATTGGCCTCGGAGGACATTGTGCGGGACATCGCGGACTGGCGAGTCATGGAGGACTACACCGGAAGTGACCACCAGTACATAAGCTACAACGTGACGAGGCAGCAGCCGATCAGGCGAAATCCTGCTCCGCCCGGTCCTCGATGGAACGTAGCGAAGCTGGATGAAGACGCCCTGGCTCATGCAATCGCTGGGGGAAAGGATGCCGTCATGGAATGTACCGGTTCGGCGGAGACTATTGCGGACGCGACCATGGCCCTCATACGTCGCGCCTGCGACGCCTCTATGCCGCGGAGAAGGAAACACAATAGAAGATCTGCGTATTGGTGGAACGACGAAATCGCGACCCTCCGGAAACGATGCTTACAGCTTAGGCGGAGAATAACCAGAGTGAGACGACGAGATCCGAACGCGGCAGAACTAGAGTCCGAGGACTTTAGGAACGCCAAGAGAGATCTCAAGAACGCCATTTACAGGAGCAAGAAACGTAAGTGGGAGGAGCTGCGGCAGGACGTTGACAACGACCCATGGGGCCTTGGGTACAAGATCGTCATGCAGAAGCTTACGACGAAGTCGGCGAATCCAGTCCTCGAACGAGATCGGATGCGGAGCATCGTTGACACGTTGTTCCCTACCCATCCGGAGAGAACTGCGGAAATGGAGGACGAGCTATTGAACGACATCCCGCTTTTCAGCGGAGATGAACTGTCAAGAGCGGCGAACTCCCTACAAAACCGGAAGGCACCTGGACCCGACGGAATTCCGACGGAAGCTCTCAAGATTGTGGCGCGCGTCTGCCCAGATCTGCTTCTGAACATGTACAACCGCTGCTTAACAGAAGGAGCGTTCTGCAAGAGATGGAAGGTACAGCGACTAGTGCTGATAAGCAAAGGCAAGGGCGACCCAACCACGGCATCGGCATACAGACCGCTATGTATGCTGGACACGGCTGGAAAGCTACTAGAAAGACTGCTCAAAACGCGACTGGAGAGCAGCATAGACGACGCGGGAGGCCTGTCCGAGAGACAGCATGGCTTCAGGAAGGGTCACTCCACCGTCGGCGCCGTAGCGCAGGTAGTGGAAACCTTCGAAGCCGCTCAACGGGGAAATCATTACTCGAGACCCCTGGTGATGCTCGTCACATTGGACGTAAGAAACGCCTTCAACTCGGCGAGATGGGACGTCATTCTTGACTCCTTGCAGAACACGTTCGACACTCCAACCTATTTACTTAGGATGATACGCAGCTACCTTAGCGACAGGAAGCTGGTCTACGACACCGCAGGCGGGCCGTGCACGAAGAAGATAACAGCGGGAGCGGCGCAGGGTTCCATACTCGGCCCCGACTTATGGAATGTGTCCTACGACGGGATCCTCCGAATGGAGCTGCCGCAAGATGCGTATCTGATAGGATACGCAGACGACGTAGCGGCAGTCATCCTAGCGCGTGACGAGGCGGATGCCCAGAGAAGGCTCAACCAGGTAATGAGAAGAGTCACCACATGGATGGACGAACACGGCCTGACCCTGGCAACGGAGAAGACCGAGGTTGTTCTACTGACCAGGAGAAGAATCCCTAGGGAGATTGAGATGACGGTGGATACGGAAGTCATAACCACTACAACTTCCGTGAAGTACCTCGGACTGCGGCTCGACAGCAAGATGACCTTCTGGCAACAGATTCAGTCGTCGAGCGATAAGGCCGCTAAAGTAACGACGATGTTGAGCCGACTAATGGCCAACGTAGGAGGACCGACGGCGAGTAAACGCCGGCTGCAAATGACCGTCACCCATTCCATACTGCTGTATGGAAGCGAGATCTGGGCTGACGCTTTACAGCAGGACAAGTACAGAAAGCGGATAGCTTCAGTACAGCGACGGGGAGCACTCAGGATCACCAGCGCATACCGTACGGTTTCCGAACCGGCGGTGCTGGTGATCGCAGGAGTAACTCCGATAGACCTACTAGCTCTAGAAAAGAAGAGAGTCTACGAGACACGACGAGACGTCGGCTCACGACAAGCAAGAGCGGACGCTAAAGCGCTCACACGACAACGTTGGCAAGAGCGCTGGCAGAACGACACGAGAGGACGGTGGACGGCCAGACTCATCCGCAACCTAACGGAGTGGATGGACCGAGACCACGGCGAGGTAAATTACTACCTCACCCAGTTTTTTAGCGGACACGGGTATTTCAACGCATACCTGGCTCGAATGGGTATAGCAGAGAACGCGACATGCCAGTATCACGACTCTGCGGAAGATGATGCTCACCACACCTTCTTCGAATGCGAGAGGTGGAGTGACTACAGAGACGCTCTACAAGACGAAGTAGGACCTCTAACGCCGGATAACGTCGTGCAAACTATGCTGTCCGGACACGACCGCTGGCAGAAGATCGCCACGTTCGTCGAGAAGGTGCTGAAAGAGAAGAAGAGAGAGACCCAAGCAATGGAGGCAGCCGATCGAGGCTAACTACGAGGTGCCATCCTGAAGTAATGCGACCAGCGGTTCCGGGATGGATTCTACACCTGACAAAGTGAGGTTTTTTAGTGGGTGCGAGCCCCACACACCGGGGACGGGTCTCGTCCTTGATGGTGCGTTTAGGCATTTTTCCTCACTTAAAAAAAAAAAAAAAAAAAAAAAATTATTATTATTATTATTATTATTATTATTATTATTATTATTATTATTATTTTATTTTATTTTATTTATTTTTTTTTTTTTTAATTTTATTATTATTATTATTATTATTATTATTATTATTATTATTATTATTATTATTATTATTATTATTATTATTATTTGATGTCTATGTGTCTGGCCGGCCCCAGTGCCGCTACCGTATGCGGAAACGGTACAGCCAGTGACGCCAGCTGTCCGCTGACCCCACCCTTCCTCTTCCCTTTCCTTTCTGTTCCCAGGTACAGATCGGCAAGCGTTGCGGCGACTCCGGGAGTGTCTACGAACCGACTGGTCTTCTCATCCGGCTGGGGAGTAGGCTGATGTGAGCTTGCTCTGCCGACGAGGATCCGCGACGCATTGTGAGGAACCAGCCACTTCGGGCCCTGATCAGGTAGTGTATGGTGGATGCAAGATGTCGGAATCTGCATTGCCCCGGGCGAGCTCCAGTCCGTCCGTGCATTCCGGGATTGGTGAAGCGTAGGTCAGGCCTCAGGGAACTGGGGTAGGATCCTGAGGATCCGAGGGTATACCCGCTCCTGATTTTTGCGGCCCGCCCCTCCATACACGAAGCGCTGGCGAACTACTCAACATGGCAACTTTACCAACAAACAAGAGAACGCCGAAGAACAGCACAGAAGAGAGCCCCAACGGTGCCTTCAAGACACCAACGGCGCAGCACGTTAAGTCGCCGATCACGATAGATCTGACGACATTTAACATCGTGAAACCAGGAGGTAGCAGTGACGACACCACATCAGCTCCAGATATGTCGCCCACAAAAGAGGTTATCTGTAAACTGCGATGCCGCGAAGAGGAGCAATTGCAGAAATGCATAGGTGT
The DNA here is from genome assembly GCA_023690525.1 of Holotrichia oblita. Classification (NCBI taxonomy): domain Eukaryota; kingdom Metazoa; phylum Arthropoda; class Insecta; order Coleoptera; family Scarabaeidae; genus Holotrichia; species Holotrichia oblita. The sequence goes on along the minus strand of CM043016.1, from coordinate 90,836,331 downwards.
CATCAAGACCATGAAGGCAGCTATCGGCAGACAGAAGAACGTCTCGATGGATGTAAAGAACGGCTTGAAGGAGCTAGAAGAAGCAGTGGAGATGATCTCTGACTGCAGAAAGAGATGGAAGAAGGCCGAGCTGCAAGCAGGAGAGCACGCGCAAAAGGCTCCAGCGCCTGCAACCAAGACGCAGGCTACTTCTGCTACAAGCAATAAGAACGTAGAGAAGAAGGAGGTGCAGCCCTCCGAGAACGTGTGGATGAAGGACCGAGCAGGCAGGAGAAAGCAGGCTCAAGAAGAAAGAAGGCAGCTGCAAAAGCTTCTGACAGCAAACAGCAGCAGAAGATAGCTGGTGGTCAGAGAAAGGACGACGGTACCGACCAGAAACAACCAAAGAAGAACAAGCAGAAGAAACGGAACACGAAGCCTCGATTGGATGCGCTTCTAGTAAAACCTGCGCAAGGGAAGTCGTATGCCGACGTACTGCGAGAGCTGCGCAGCAACGCGAAACCAGAAGAGACAGGCACCGAAATTAAAGCGGTGCGGAAAACACGTGCAGGAGATATGCTGCTGGAGCTAGGACCCAGCACCAAGGATACTGCAGGTTTCAGCAGCGCGTTGAAAAAGATCCTGGGCGAGAAGGCGAATATCAGCACCCTAGAACCCAAAGAGACTCTGGAATTCAGAGATCTAGACTGCTTGACAACAACGGAGGAAGTCTGCGCAGCAGTCAAAGCTAAGTTAGGAACCAGTGACGGCGACGTCAAGATCAGCCTCACTAACGCGAACAGCAGAGGGCTGAGACTGGCTATAGTCCAACTGAGTCAGCGTCAGGCCCTTAAGCTGCTGGAAACACCGAGAATAAAGATCGGCTGGATAAACAGCAGAATAAGACGCAGGGTAGAAGTCGTCAGGTGCTTCCGCTGTTTCGGCTACGGACATCGACAGGCTGCTTGTCCCGGACCAGACAGAAGAACCCAAGGCCTTTGTATCAACTGCGGAGAAAAAGGCCACCAACGGAAGGACTGCAGAAACAACGCAAAATGCTTCCTCTGCACGGGAGACACCGCGACACGCAGCCACGTCCCTGGTTCCGGCGCATGTCCCTCCTTCAGAAGGGCATTAGATCAGGCTAAGAAGAGTCAATGACCAGAATCCTACAAGGCAACATGCACCGAAGCAGAACAGCAGACGATCTCCTCATCCAACTACAACTGGACACCGGAGTAGATCTGCTGCTTATCAGTGAGCAATACCGGGATAAGGAATGCACCGGGTGGTACAGGGACACACTCGGCACTGCAGCTATATGGATCCCGGACACGAACAGCGTCATCGTCGACAACCACGGAGCCCGAAACGGATACGTGTGGGTAAAGAGCGGCACCATCACCTACGTGAGCTGCTATCTCACACCCAACGAGCCGATAGCGGACTTTCAGGGCAAGCTCGACAATCTGGAAGACGACCTTCGAGAAATGACAGGGTCCATTATTCTAGGAGGAGACCTGAACGCCAAAGCCGTGGAATGGGGTATGGATTACACCGATTCGCGAGGGAGGCGTATATTGGACATGGCGGCCAGACTCGGACTCAGCGTGGTAAATGTCGGAGACACCACCACGTTCAGAAGACCAGGCTACGGAGAGACGATACCGGACATCACATTGGCCTCGGAGGACATTGTGCGGGACATCGTGGACTGGCGAGTCATGGAGGACTACACCGGAAGTGACCACCAGTACATAAGCTACAACGTGACAAGGCAGCAGCCGATCAGGCGAAATCCTGCTCCGCCCGGTCCTCGATGGAACGTAGCGAAGCTGGATGAAGACGCCCTGGCTCATGCAATCGCTCGGGGAAAGGATGCCGTCATGGAATGTTCCGGTTCGGCGGAGACAATTGCGGACGCGACCATGGCCCTCATACGGCGCGCCTGCGACGCCTCTATGCCGCGGAGAAGGAAACACAATAGAAGATGTGCGTATTGGTGGAACGACGAGATCGCGACTCTCCGGAAACAGTGCTTACAGCTTAGGCGGAGAATAACCAGAGTGAGACGACGAGATCCGAACGCGGCAGAACTAGAGTCCGAGGACTTTAGGAACGCCAAGAGAGATCTCAAGAACGCCATCTACAGGAGCAAGAAACGTAAGTGGGAGGAGCTGCGGCAGGACGTTGACAACGACCCATGGGGCCTTGGGTACAAGATCGTCATGCAGAAGCTTACGACGAAGACGGCGAAACCAGTCCTCGAACGAGATCGGATGCGGAACATCGTTGACACGTTGTTCCCTACCCACCCGGAGAGAACTGCGGAAATGGAGGACGAGCGATTGAACAACATCCCGCTTTTTAGCGGAGATGAATTGTCAAGAGCGGCGAACTCCCTACAAAACCGGAAGGCACCTGGACCCGACGGAATTCCGACGGAAGCTCTCAAGATTGTGGCGCGCGTCTGCCCAGATCTGCTTCTGAACATGTACAACCGCTGTCTAACAGAAGGAGCGTTCTGCAAGAGATGGAAGGTACAGCGACTCGTGCTGATAAGCAAAGGCAAGGGCGATCCGACCACGGCATCGGCATACAGACCGCTATGTATGCTGGACACGGCTGGAAAGCTACTAGAAAGACTGCTCAAAACGCGACTGGAGAGCAGCATAGACGACGCGGGAGGCCTGTCCGAGAGACAGCATGGCTTCAGGAAGGGACACTCCACCGTCGGCGCCGTAGCGCAGGTAGTGGAAACCTTCGAAGCCGCTCAACGGGGAAATCATTACTCGAGACCCCTGGTGATGCTCGTCACATTGGACGTAAGAAACGCCTTCAACTCGGCGAGATGGGACGTCATGTTGGACGCCCTGCAGAACACGTTCGACACGCCATCCTATTTACTTAGGATGATACGCAGCTACCTTAGCGACAGGAAGCTGGTCTACGATACCGCAGGCGGGCCGTGCACGAAGAAGATAACAGCGGGAGCGGCGCAGGGTTCCATACTGGGCCCCGACTTATGGAATGTGTCCTACGACGGGATCCTCCGAATGGAGCTGCCGCAAGATGCGTATCTGATAGGATACGCAGACGACGTAGCGGCAGTCATCCTAGCGCGTGACGAGGCGGATGCCCAGAGAAGGCTCAACCAGGTAATGAGAAGAGTCACCACATGGATGGACGAACACGGCCTGACCCTGGCAACGGAGAAGACCGAGGTCGTTCTACTGACCAGGAGAAGAATCTCTAGGGAGATCGAGATGACGGTGGATACGGAAGTCATAACCACTACAACTTCCGTGAAGTACCTCGGACTGCGGCTCGACAGCAAGATGACCTTCTGGCAACAGATTCAGTCGTCGAGCGATAAGGCCGCTAAAGTAACGACGATGTTGAGCCGACTAATGGCCAACGTAGGAGGACCGACGGCGAGTAAACGCCGGCTGCTAATGACCGTCACCCATTCCATACTGTTGTATGGAAGCGAGATCTGGGCTGACGCTTTACAGCAGGACAAGTACAGAAAGCGGATGGCTTCAGTACAGCGACGGGGAGCACTCCGGATCGCCAGCGCATACCGTACGGTTTCCGAACCGGCGGTGCTCGTGATCGCAGGAGTAACTCCGATAGACCTACTAGCTCTAGAAAAGAAGAGAGTCTACGAGACACGACGAGACGTCGGCTCACGACAAGCAAGAGCGGACGCTAAAGCGCTCACACGACAACGTTGGCAAGAGCGCTGGCAGAACGACATGAGAGGACGGTGGACGGCCAGACTCATCCGCAACATCACGGAGTGGATGAACCGAGACCACGGCGAGGTAAACTACTACCTCACCCAGTTTTTCAGCGGACACGGGTATTTCAACGCATACCTGGCTCGAATGGGTAAAGCAGAGAACGCGACATGTCAGTATCACGACTCTGCGGAAGATGATGCTCACCACACCTTCTTCGAATGCGAGAGGTGGAGTGGCTACAGAGACGCTCTACAAGACGAAGTAGGACCTCTAACGCCGGATAACGTCGTGCAAACGATGCTGTCCGGACACGACCACTGGCAGAAGATCGCCACGTTCGTCGAGAAGGTGCTGAAGGAGAAGAAGAGAGAGACCCAAGCAATGGAGGCAGCCGACCGAGGCTAACTACGAGGTGCCATCCTGAAGTAATGCGACCAGCGGTTCCGGGATGGATTCTACACCTGACAAAGTGAGGTTTTTTAGTGGGTGCGAGCCCCACACACCGGGGACGGGTCTCGTCCCTGATGGTGCGTTAAGGCATTTTTCCTCACTCAAAACAAAAAAAAAAAAAAAAAAAAAAAATTATTTGATGTCTACATGTCTGGCCGGCCCCAGTGCCGCTACCGTATGCGGAAACGGTACAGCCAGTGACGCCAGCTGTCCGCTGACCCCCACCCTTCCTCTTCCCTTTCCTTTCTGTTCCCAGGTACAGATCGGCAAGCGTTGCGGCGACTCCGGGAGTGTCTACGAACCGACTGGTCTTCTCATCCGGCTGGGGAGTAGGCTGATGTGAGCTTGCTCTGCCGACGAGGATCCGCGACGCATTGTGAGGAACCAGCCACTTCGGGCCCTGATCAGGTAGTGTATGGTGGATGCAAGATGTCGGAATCTGCATTGCCCCGGGCGAGCTCCAGTCCGTCCGTGCATTCCGGGATTGGTGAAGCGTAGGTCAGGCCTCAGGGAACTGGGGTAGGATCCTGAGGATCCGAGGGTATACCCGCTCCTGATTTTTGCGGCCCGCCCCTCCATACACGAAGCGCTGGCGAACTACTCAACATGGCAACTTTACCAACAAACAAGAGAACGCCGAAGAACAGCACAGAAGAGAGCCCCAACGGTGCCTTCAAGACACCAACGGCGCAGCACGTTAAGTCGCCGATCACGATAGATCTGACGACATTTAACATCGTGAAACCAGGAGGTAGCAGTGACGACACCACATCAGCTCCAGATATGTCGCCCACAAAAGAGGTTATCTGTAAACTGCGATGCCGCGAAGAGGAGCAATTGCAGAAATGCATAGGTGTCATCAAGACCATGAAGGCAGCTATCGGCAGACAGAAGAACGTCTCGATGGATGTAAAGAACGGCTTGAAGGAGCTAGAAGAAGCAGTGGAGATGATCTCTGACTGCAGAAAGAGATGGAAGAAGGCCGAGCTGCAAGCAGGAGAGCACGCGCAAAAGGCTCCAGCGCCTGCAACCAAGACGCAGGCTACTTCTGCTACAAGCAATAAGAACGTAGAGAAGAAGGAGGTGCAGCCCTCCGAGAACGTGTGGATGAAGGACCGAGCAGGCAGGAGAAAGCAGGCTCAAGAAGAGAAGAAGGCAGCTGCAAAAGCTTCTGACAGCAAACAGCAGCAGAAGATAGCTGGTGGTCAGAGAAAGGACGACGGTACCGACCAGAAACAACCAAAGAAGAACAAGCAGAAGAAACGGAACACGAAGCCTCGATTGGATGCGCTTCTAGTAAAACCTGCGCAAGGGAAGTCGTATGCCGACGTACTGCGAGAGCTGCGCAGCAACGCGAAACCAGAAGAGACAGGCACCGAAATTAAAGCGGTGCGGAAAACACGTGCAGGAGATATGCTGCTGGAGCTAGGACCCAGCACCAAGGATACTGCAGGTTTCAGCAGCGCGTTGAAAAAGATCCTGGGCGAGAAGGCGAATATCAGCACCCTAGAACCCAAAGAGACTCTGGAATTCAGAGATCTAGACTGCTTGACAACAACGGAGGAAGTCTGCGCAGCAGTCAAAGCTAAGTTAGGAACCAGTGACGGCGACGTCAAGATCAGCCTCACTAACGCGAACAGCAGAGGGCTGAGACTGGCTATAGTCCAACTGAGTCAGCGTCAGGCCCTTAAGCTGCTGGAAACACCGAGAATAAAGATCGGCTGGATAAACAGCAGAATAAGACGCAGGGTAGAAGTCGTCAGGTGCTTCCGCTGTTTCGGCTACGGACATCGACAGGCTGCTTGTCCCGGACCAGACAGAAGAACCCAAGGCCTTTGTATCAACTGCGGAGAAAAAGGCCACCAACGGAAGGACTGCAGAAACAACGCAAAATGCTTCCTCTGCACGGGAGACACCGCGACACGCAGCCACGTCCCTGGTTCCGGCGCATGTCCCTCCTTCAGAAGGGCATTAGATCAGGCTAAGAAGAGTCAATGACCAGAATCCTACAAGGCAACATGCACCGAAGCAGAACAGCAGACGATCTCCTCATCCAACTACAACTGGACACCGGAGTAGATCTGCTGCTTATCAGTGAGCAATACCGGGATAAGGAATGCACCGGGTGGTACAGGGACACACTCGGCACTGCAGCTATATGGATCCCGGACACGAACAGCGTCATCGTCGACAACCACGGAGCCCGAAACGGATACGTGTGGGTAAAGAGCGGCACCATCACCTACGTGAGCTGCTATCTCACACCCAACGAGCCGATAGCGGACTTTCAGGGCAAGCTCGACAATCTGGAAGACGACCTTCGAGAAATGACAGGGTCCATTATTCTAGGAGGAGACCTGAACGCCAAAGCCGTGGAATGGGGTATGGATTACACCGATTCGCGAGGGAGGCGTATATTGGACATGGCGGCCAGACTCGGACTCAGCGTGGTAAATGTCGGAGACACCACCACGTTCAGAAGACCAGGCTACGGAGAGACGATACCGGACATCACATTGGCCTCGGAGGACATTGTGCGGGACATCGTGGACTGGCGAGTCATGGAGGACTACACCGGAAGTGACCACCAGTACATAAGCTACAACGTGACAAGGCAGCAGCCGATCAGGCGAAATCCTGCTCCGCCCGGTCCTCGATGGAACGTAGCGAAGCTGGATGAAGACGCCCTGGCTCATGCAATCGCTCGGGGAAAGGATGCCGTCATGGAATGTTCCGGTTCGGCGGAGACAATTGCGGACGCGACCATGGCCCTCATACGGCGCGCCTGCGACGCCTCTATGCCGCGGAGAAGGAAACACAATAGAAGATGTGCGTATTGGTGGAACGACGAGATCGCGACTCTCCGGAAACAGTGCTTACAGCTTAGGCGGAGAATAACCAGAGTGAGACGACGAGATCCGAACGCGGCAGAACTAGAGTCCGAGGACTTTAGGAACGCCAAGAGAGATCTCAAGAACGCCATCTACAGGAGCAAGAAACGTAAGTGGGAGGAGCTGCGGCAGGACGTTGACAACGACCCATGGGGCCTTGGGTACAAGATCGTCATGCAGAAGCTTACGACGAAGACGGCGAAACCAGTCCTCGAACGAGATCGGATGCGGAACATCGTTGACACGTTGTTCCCTACCCATCCGGAGAGAACTGCGGAAATGGAGGACGAGCGATTGAACAACATCCCGCTTTTTAGCGGAGATGAATTGTCAAGAGCGGCGAACTCCCTACAAAACCGGAAGGCACCTGGACCCGACGGAATTCCGACGGAAGCTCTCAAGATTGTGGCGCGCGTCTGCCCAGATCTGCTTCTGAACATGTACAACCGCTGTTTAACAGAAGGAGCGTTCTGCAAGAGATGGAAGGTACAGCGACTCGTGCTGATAAGCAAAGGCAAGGGCGATCCGACCACGGCATCGGCATACAGACCGCTATGTATGCTGGACACGGCTGGAAAGCTACTAGAAAGACTGCTCAAAACGCGACTGGAGAGCAGCATAGACGACGCGGGAGGCCTGTCCGAGAGACAGCATGGCTTCAGGAAGGGACACTCCACCGTCGGCGCCGTAGCGCAGGTAGTGGAAACCTTCGAAGCCGCTCAACGGGGAAATCATTACTCGAGACCCCTGGTGATGCTCGTCACATTGGACGTAAGAAACGCCTTCAACTCGGCGAGATGGGACGTCATGTTGGACGCCCTGCAGAACACGTTCGACACGCCATCCTATTTACTTAGGATGATACGCAGCTACCTTAGCGACAGGAAGCTGGTCTACGATACCGCAGGCGGGCCGTGCACGAAGAAGATAACAGCGGGAGCGGCGCAGGGTTCCATACTGGGCCCCGACTTATGGAATGTGTCCTACGACGGGATCCTCCGAATGGAGCTGCCGCAAGATGCGTATCTGATAGGATACGCAGACGACGTAGCGGCAGTCATCCTAGCGCGTGACGAGGCGGATGCCCAGAGAAGGCTCAACCAGGTAATGAGAAGAGTCACCACATGGATGGACGAACACGGCCTGACCCTGGCAACGGAGAAGACCGAGGTCGTTCTACTGACCAGGAGAAGAATCTCTAGGGAGATCGAGATGACGGTGGATACGGAAGTCATAACCACTACAACTTCCGTGAAGTACCTCGGACTGCGGCTCGACAGCAAGATGACCTTCTGGCAACAGATTCAGTCGTCGAGCGATAAGGCCGCTAAAGTAACGACGATGTTGAGCCGACTAATGGCCAACGTAGGAGGACCGACGGCGAGTAAACGCCGGCTGCTAATGACCGTCACCCATTCCATACTGTTGTATGGAAGCGAGATCTGGGCTGACGCTTTACAGCAGGACAAGTACAGAAAGCGGATGGCTTCAGTACAGCGACGGGGAGCACTCCGGATCGCCAGCGCATACCGTACGGTTTCCGAACCGGCGGTGCTCGTGATCGCAGGAGTAACTCCGATAGACCTACTAGCTCTAGAAAAGAAGAGAGTCTACGAGACACGACGAGACGTCGGCTCACGACAAGCAAGAGCGGACGCTAAAGCGCTCACACGACAACGTTGGCAAGAGCGCTGGCAGAACGACATGAGAGGACGGTGGACGGCCAGACTCATCCGCAACATCACGGAGTGGATGAACCGAGACCACGGCGAGGTAAATTACTACCTCACCCAGTTTTTCAGCGGACACGGGTATTTCAACGCATACCTGGCTCGAATGGGTAAAGCAGAGAACGCGACATGTCAGTATCACGACTCTGCGGAAGATGATGCTCACCACACCTTCTTCGAATGCGAGAGGTGGAGTGGCTACAGAGACGCTCTACAAGACGAAGTAGGACCTCTAACGCCGGATAACGTCGTGCAAACGATGCTGTCCGGACACGACCACTGGCAGAAGATCGCCACGTTCGTCGAGAAGGTGCTGAAGGAGAAGAAGAGAGAGACCCAAGCAATGGAGGCAGCCGACCGAGGCTAACTACGAGGTGCCATCCTGAAGTAATGCGACCAGCGGTTCCGGGATGGATTCTACACCTGACAAAGTGAGGTTTTTTAGTGGGTGCGAGCCCCACACACCGGGGACGGGTCTCGTCCCTGATGGTGCGTTAAGGCATTTTTCCTCACTCAAAAAAAAAAAAAAAAAAAAAAAAAAAAATTATTTGATGTCTACATGTCTGGCCGGCCCCAGTGCCGCTACCGTATGCGGAAACGGTACAGCCAGTGACGCCAGCTGTCCGCTGACCCCCACCCTTCCTCTTCCCTTTCCTTTCTGTTCCCAGGTACAGATCGGCAAGCGTTGCGGCGACTCCGGGAGTGTCTACGAACCGACTGGTCTTCTCATCCGGCTGGGAGTAGGCTGATGTGAGCTTGCTCTGCCGACGAGGATCCGCGACGCATTGTGAGAAACCAGCCACTTCGGGCCCTGATCAGGTAGTGTATGGTGGATGCAAGATGTCGGAATCTGCATTGCCCCGGGCGAGTTCCAGTCCGTCCGTGTATTCCGGGATTGGTGAAGCGTAGGTCAGGCCTCAGGGAACTGGGGTAGGATCCGGAGGATCTGAGGGTACACCCGTTCTTGACTATTGCGGCCCGCCCCTCCATACACGAAGCGCTGGCGAACAACTCATCATGGCAACATCATCAAATCTACAGAGAACACCGAAGAACAACGTCGAAGAAAGCCCCAACGGTGGATTCAGAACACCAACGGCGCAGCACGTTAGGTCGCCAGTTACCATAGATCTGACGACATTTAACATTGTGCAACCAGTACAGAACTGCGACGACACCGCACTGATTTCCGAGTTTCGGCGTCGCGAAGAGGAGCAACTGCAGAAATGCATAAGCGTGATTAAGACGATGAAGACGGCTATCGGCAGGCAGAAGAACGTCTCCATGGACGTTAAGAACGGCCTAAAGGAGCTAGAAGAAGCAGTGGATATGATCTCCCACTGCAAGAACAGATGGAAGAAAGCCGAACTACAAGCAAGAGAGCGCGCGCAAAAGGCTCCAGCACCTACAACAGAGACGCAAGCTACTTCTGCTACGGGCAACGACAACGTAGAGAAGAAGAAAACGCATCCTTCTGAGAATGTATGGATGAAGGATCGGGCTGGCAGAAGAAAACAAGCCCAAGAAGAAAAGAAGGCGGCTGCAAAAGCTTCTGACAGCAAACAGCAGCAGAAGACAGTTAGCGGTCAGAGCAAGGACGACGGTATCGACAGAAAAAAGCAGAAGAAGAACAAACAGAAGAATCGAAACACGAAGCCTCGACTAGATGCGCTTCTTTTAAAACCCGCGCAAGGAAAGTCGTACGCCGAAGTACTGCGAGAACTACGCAGCAACGCGAAACCGGAAGAGACGGGTACCGAAATTAAAGCGGTCCGCAAAACACGTGCGGGAGATATGCTGCTGGAACTAGGACCCAGCACCAAGGATACTGCAGGTTTCAGCAGCGCGCTGAAGAAGATCCTGGGCGAGAAGGCTAACATTAGCACTCTAGAGCCCAAAGAGACTTTGGAATTCAGAGATCTAGACTGCTTGACGACAACGGAGGAAGTCTGCGCAGCAGTCAAAGCAAAGTTAGGAGTCAGTGACGCCGACGTGAAGATCAGCCTCACTAACGCGAACACCAGAGGGCTGAGAATGGCTATCGTCCAGCTGAGCCAGCGTCAAGCCCTTAAGCTGCTGGAAACACCGAGAATAAAGATCGGCTGGATAAACAGCAGAATTAGACGCAGGGTAGAAGTCGTCAGGTGCTTCCGCTGCTTCGGCTACGGACATCGACAGGCTTCTTGTCCGGGACCAGACAGAAGAACACAAGGCCTTTGCATCAACTGCGGAGAAAAGGCCACCAACGGAAGGATTGCAAGAACAAAGCAAAATGCTTCCTTTGCACGGGAGACACCGCCACACGCAGCCATGTCCCTGGGTCCGGCGCATGTCCCTCCTTCAGAAAGGCATTAGATCAGGCAAAGAAGAGCCAATGACCAGAATCCTACAAGGCAACATGCACCGAAGCAGAACAGCAGACGATCTCCTCATCCAACTACAACTGGACACCGGAGTAGATCTGCTGCTTATCAGTGAACAATACCGGAATAAGGAATGCACCGGGTGGTACAGGGACACACTCGGCACTGCAGCTATATGGATCCCGGACACGAATACAGTCATCGTCGACAACCACGGAGCCCGAAACGGATACGTGTGGGTAAAGAGCGGCACCATCACCTACGTGAGCTGCTATCTCACACCCAACGAGCCGATAGCGGACTTTCAGGCAAGCTCGACAACCTGGAAGACGACCTTCGAGAAATGTCAGGGTCCATTATTCTAGGAGGAGACGTGAACGCCAAAGCCGTGGAGTGGGGTATGGAATACACCGATTCCCGAGGGAGGCGTATACTGGACATGGCGGCCAGACTCGGACTCAGCGTGGTAAATGCCGGAGACACCACCACGTTCAGAAGACCAGGCTACGGAGAGACGATACCGGACATCACATTGGCCTCGGAGGACATTGTGCGGGACATCGTGGACTGGCGAGTCATGGACGACTACACCGGAAGTGACCACCAGTACATAAGCTACAACGTGACGAGACAGCAGCCGATCAGGCGAAATCCTGCTCCGCCCGGTCCTCGATGTACCGTAACGAAGCTGGATGAAGATGCCCTGGCTCATGCAATCGCTCGGGGAAAGGATGCCGTCATGGAATGTGCCGGTTCAACGTACACAAATGCGGACGCGACCATGGCCCTCATACGTCGCACCTGCGACGCCTCTATGCCGCGCAGAAAGATATACAACAGAAGATCTGCGTATTGGTGGAACGACGAGATCGCGACCCTCCGGAAACAATGCTTACAGCTTAGGCGGAGAATAACCAGAGTGAGACGACGAGATCCGAACGCGGCAGAACTAGAGTCCGAGGACTTTAGGAACGCCAAGAGAGATCTCAAGAACGCCATCTACAGGAGCAAGAAACGTAAGTGGGAGGAGCTGCGGCAGGACGTTGACAACGACCCATGGGGCCTTGGGTACAAGATCGTCATGCAGAAGCTTACGACGAAGTCGGCGAATCCAGTCCTCGAACGAGATCGGATGCGGAGCATCGTTGACACGTTGTTCCCTACCCATCCGGAGAGAACTGCGGAAATGGAGGACGAGCTATTGAACGACATCCCGCTTTTCAGCGGAGATGAACTGTCAAGAGCGGCGAACTCCCTACAAAACCGGAAGGCACCTGGACCCGACGGAATTCCGACGGAAGCTCTCAAGATTGTGGCGCGCGTCTGCCCAGATCTGCTGCTGAACATGTACAACCGCTGTCTGACAGAAGGAGCGTTCTGCAAGAGATGGAAGGTACAGCGACTAGTGCTGATAAGCAAAGGCAAGGGCGATCCGAGCACGGCATCGGCATACAGACCGCTATGTATACTGGACACGGCTGGAAAGCTACTAGAAACACTGCTCAAAACGCGACTGGAGAGCAGCATAGACGACGCGGGAGGCCTGTCCGAGAGACAACATGGCTTCAGGAAGGGACACTCCACCGTCGGCGCCGTAGCGCAGGTAGTGGAAACCTTCGAAGCAGCTCAACGGGGAAATCATTACTCGAGACCCCTGGTGATGCTCGTCACATTGGACGTAAGAAACGCCTTCAACTCGGCGAGATGGGACGTCATGTTGGACGCCTTGCAGAACACGTTCGACACACCATCCTATTTACTTAGGATGATACGCAGCTACCTTAGCGACAGGAAGCTGGTCTACGACACCGCAGGCGGGCCGTACACGAAGAAGATAACAGCGGGAGCGGCGCAGGGTTCCATACTCGGCCCCGACTTATGGAATGTGTCCTACGACGGGATCCTCCGAATGGAGCTGCCGCAAGATGCGGCAGTCATCCTAGCGCGTGACGAGGCGGATGCCCAGAGAAGGCTCAACCAGGTAATGAGAAGAGTCACCACATGGATGGACGAACACGGCCTGACCCTGGCAACGGAGAAGACCGAGGTCGTTCTATTGACCAGGAGACGAATCCCTAGGGAGATAGAGATGACGGTGGATACGGAAGTCATAACCACTACAACTTCCGTGAAGTACCTCGGACTGCGGCTCGACAGCAAGATGACCTTCTGGCAACAGATTCAGTCGTCGAGCGATAAGGCCGCTAAGGTAACGACGATGTTGAGCCGACTAATGGCCAACGTACGAGGACCGACGGCGAGTAAACGCCGGCTGCTAATGACCGTCACCCATTCCATACTGCTATATGGAAGCGAGATCTGGGCTGACGCCTTACAGCAGGACAAGTACAGAAAGCGGATGGCTTCAGTACAGCAACGGGGAGCACTCAGGATCGCCAGCGCATACCGTACGGTTTCCGAACCGGCGGTGCTCGTGATCGCAGGAGTAACTCCGATAGACTTACTAGCTCTAGAAAAGAAGAGAGTCTACGAGACACGACGAGACGTCGACTCGCGACAAGCAGAGCGGACGCTAAAGCGCTCCACACGACAACGTTGGCAAGAGCGCTGGCAGAACGACACGAGAGGACGGTGGACGGCCAGACTCATCCGCAACCTAACGGAGTGGATGGACCGAGACCACGGCGAGGTAAATTACTACCTCACCCAGTTTTTTAGCGGACACGGGTA
>CM043016.1:90577868-90821981 GCA_023690525.1 Holotrichia oblita | reverse complement strand
TAACAAATATATGTAAGTAGGAAATATTTTAGTAATTCCAAACAAATTTTATCATTTCTGTAAAAAACATTATCAAATCAGTAGAATGTAAATAAGTTGTTCTATAAAAGTTTAGTTTCCCCTTTTTTCCATTTACTATTTCACTCAGTAGGTCAGTAATTAAAATCAGACTAGGTGATGGTGGCTCTTTCTAGCGTCCTAGAAACACACTACCCAGTTAACATTAGGTGGGATGGCCAGCTGTTGGTTTTGTTCCGGCACTGATGGTTCGCTTCTGGCTACGGCAATCTAGCGCCGGAGTTGTTGTATATTGCCGACCAGTTGCCGTCACCGATTATACCATATATATTAATTTATAATACTCCTATATTGCGGGTTGTGTTAAAACCTTACGGAACTATTTTTCACCAAGAAAGTGAAATAGAGATTATAATAATAATAATAATAATAATAATAATAATAATAATAATAATTCATGCCTTAGCATCCCCCAACAGCTTGCGCCAATTACAGGGGGCATCGGCTGGCCATGAGTTATTATTACGCCTGCGGCTGTAGACCGACTTAAGATGTAACCTTTCCGCATTTGCCGTGGAATTTGGAAAACTACAGAAAACCAAACTCAGAAAGGAAGCACCGGGGTTCGAATCATCATTTATCTTCGTTGGCATAGAACTGATCTGCGCCGGTCCGAGAGTTGCGCGGGATTAAAATATTTAATGGAATCAGTCACGTACTCGCACATCTAGGTTATGTCTTCTAAATTAGAATTTCTTCCTGTATGGGTATGCGCATGCGTTCGAATTTACCCAAATAATAGAACGAAAAGAGAGATTCGCAGCACATGCGTATACGTAATTTGTTGCAAGAGAGAAGATATCTTCTGTGTCGTTTTGATTTCGGACATTCCGAGACTAAACCCGCAATATAGAAGTATTAATATGAGTTATACACAACGGACAGATGTCGGTCCAGGGCCGGCACATAATCGGTTACCTGCCGCATTTGAATAGCCCGCGTCTCAAATGCCAGCGCCGCATAGCGTTTATTCTGTTACTAGTGCGACTTTTTTTGTCAATTGTCATTTTATTTTGAGTTTGTGTCTGTTTGGCTACGTTATATTTGCAGCACACATTTACTTCTTTTCCAGAAGTGATTCTTCTTGAAAAATCAATCATTTTATCGATGATGAGAAAATACGTTCATTATTAGAGCAGACCATTTCCGTGCGCCCCATGTGCGCCGATATGAGGATGATTGTATTGCATCAGAACTAATAAAAAGCATTCAGTATGTGTTTGGTACCCGCTTAGACAGCATGTAAGTGTAAGCATACGTAATAAAATATCGTCGACATATAAATCGAGAAAAACGATAGTTGTCAGACGAAGAGAATTAGTGTATTATGAATTTCCTGGACTTAATATGCGATGGCTCAAAAATTAAATGTTTAGTGTGCGATACATATGTAAGGTCAATAACACCTTGTAAATAATACATAAGCAGTTCGAAGCACAATAATATCTAACAAAATTAGTCCACAACAGTTTATATTGTCGATCCTTGGAAGATGCTTAAAATCGTAAGTGTTTTTTTTAAGTCCTCTGTCGTGCACATGATCACTGATTTCATACATTTTCCATTTTATTTATAGGTACATACAACGCATTGTAAAGAACACAAGCAGTTCGAAGCACAATAATAACAAAACTAGTCGACAACAGTTTATATTTTCGATCCTTGGAAGACGCTTAAAATGGTTAGGTTTTTTTCCTCTGTCCTCATACAACGCTGCTATAATTATGTACTATTATTATTTTTCGTGTGTTTATGCATTTTACTTTAATAGCAAAAAACCAAATGTATATTTAATTGTTTCTGATAGAATAAATGTCTCTACTTCTATACTTATATCGGTAACCTCATGTTGCGTCCCTATTCTATCGCATATTACCGGCGTCACGGAAATTGGTCTGCTCTAATTATTATTGATAATAATAATAATACCTTTATTTCGTCACATGTTTGACATGTTAGAAATACGTCAAATGGTACATATGTAGGATGTTGTTAAGGACTCAAAAGCATTTAAAACAAGCATTCTTTTTATTTTACATATATTTGCTATATATTCAGTATTTTGTTAAATTAATATGTCTAAATCTCGCTTAATGTAATATAATATAAATAAGCAAAATCATGATAACGAATTAATAGAAACAAGAGCCACCGATAGGATATAATTCTAAAAATGCAACTGTTTCGGAGTTAACCTCGAAACTACTTACTTCGTAGCGATGAAAAGAAGCGCGCTCCAACCCGTATTATAGAGATGACGTGCTATTTGACTTTGCGCGGTTTGTTAATGGTATAGCCGCCCACAGACTTGCCTGCGCTGATCGCGATACGCATACGAGTGTGTACTCGTTGGATTCATTGCGTTCAGCACACGAACCGTGGTTCGTGGAATCGTCACTATTATAAGGGGTCAGTGGATGGAGCATATAGTAAAGGCGCAAATAGACGCATATGAAAATATATACGAGAAATTCGATATTCCTGGACGTAGTTTTGAGTTGTATCGTGTTTTACGCGGTAGTGATAAACTATTGAACTGATTATTCACTGTCTCCCTAGTTCAGGAATCGCTCCGATAAATATATCCTTTTGGCTCGTTACATACAAGAAGTACATAAAGTACACTTTTCAAATAGCGTTTAATACGCAGGAAAGAGACATTATTTGTAAATATTATTTTATATGCTTATACATTATATGAGAATTATTATTTTGTGTCTTTCATGTACCTACAAAGAACTAGAATTTATGTTTTATTTTTATTTCTTTATTACAATATATGTATTAAAATAAACTCACTAGTTTATTGTGAAAAACCCTTACACTAGTAGTATTTCTCCAGCAGCTAGGTCCAATAAAACAATTGGACCGTAACAATGTGTTGATTACTACTTACTATAAATATAACTATACTACCCTCTACTATTATTTTATGTAACTACACAATATCCGTTCGGTTTATACCTATGTATAATCCTTCTAATCGGCCACTCTCACCAATCATCCTGGATATAGACTGTTACTTTTATAATAAAGAATTATTTTTGAAATGTTGTTTATTTTCGTACGTAGCAATCAATAAGCCATTACGCTCCCGCTTCAGTTTTATTACACTGTTAGACGTTTTCGAAAATTGTGCCGGTAAATATTTACCAGTGATCAGCTGATTTTATGGCGAATTTATTCGCTTAATCGTGGTAAATTAATTTATTCTCAACCACTTTCCAAGTTGGTAATGTTGAGACGAAGTTGGGAATAAACGTTTTCTAAATTAATTTATTACGGTTAAAAGAATAATTCTAGCATAAAACCAGCTGGTGACCGGTAAATTTCTGCCGGTGCAATTTTCGAAAACGTGTAGTAGTGTAATAAAACTAAAGCGGGAGCGTAATGGCCTATTAACGGCAAAAGTAGTGGTCCGCAGCTGGACGCTGCTGGTACTAACGGTAAACCATCAGCCGGCCGGCAGCAGGCCGGTGGGACGCATACGCGCCGGTCCATTGCCTGCAGCCTACGTCGGCCCGATGCTGGGCAGTCAGCCCTGAACTTCACTCTTAAGTATAAGAGAAACCGAGACTATTTCTAAGGTATTTAGAATTTTTTCTTTAGTAATGGATAAATTGAGTGAGAAGTTGTCCAAGTAAGTGTTCGTCCATGGAAAATTGATTAAAAATGATTGCAACTTCATTTAGATCCGCTATCAGTAGCCCTCGTCAATTATAATATTGTCAATGTTAGCTTTATTCTTACTACAGAAATTTGAAATAACTAACCATACTACATAATCGAAACCATTATCAGATAAACGAATTTTATTTCCCTAATACCGCTATTTAGTATCTCCCAAAAGAAGTATTTTGTTTAGCTTTAAGATGGTTTATTTCTAATGCAGGATGTATTTGTTTTATAACATATTATTGCTAATTGTTTTATTTCTGTTTGGTACAGACTCCTTTGCTTCAGCACACCTTTCGCGCCATCATATTTCAAATATGTAAATTTTCCAATGACCTCGTTTACTTTATCAGCCAAAACTTCTTTATCACGTTCGATGAAATTAAAATGAATACGCAACTGCATCCACGTGCATCGATTACTTGCATCTGACTAACTGCATCTGTTCAGCCAAATTCCATTTGCCCATTCTACTCATAACGTTACAAAAGTACTATGTATGTAAACATTTATTTTATATTATTAAATTCTAGATATTTCAAATTTTTGTTAAAGTTAAACCACTTTCCAGTCGTCGTTCACTTGTTATCTACTACTTATTGTTAGCTTATTGTTAGTGGCACTCCCTTTACATACAAATATTTCTATAATTAGCAAATAAAAGAACAAGGCTATTACAAATGTTAGGCTTTTCTAGCACATTCAAGTAAAAAATAATCCACTTACGGTACTTATTTTATTCAATTTATTGCAGATGCTTTAACAAAATGGATACTGCCTACAATATTCAAAATAAAATATCACAACCCCATACTACATGGACGTAGCTTAAATTAGCTCACAGAATGAATGCTAGTTTTGTCTCAAATACACGACTTTCCATTTCCGTAAAATGCCGCCTGACAAATATAAAAAGTTCAACCAGTTGTAATAAAATGAAACGTACCATGAAACGTAACACAAAGTAAGTAAATGAAAAAAGCAACAGCAGCATTCAGGAAATAACGTTTTAAGTTTAAACAATCTATCATAAGCTATCATTTTCCTTCCCAACACTTCCGATCATAAACGAGAAACTACTATAGTGATTGAAGAAGTCTTTTCTAATATTAAATTTACTGGCACTGAAATATTTATCGATAAATTTACCGACATAGAAACTACCATAGTGATACAAATTGAGAAAATTGTTTGCAATTCTCTAAATATTAAAAGTAAGGATTGTAGATGTATAAATATCACTTTCTTAATAAATTCTAAACACATTATTCCACATTATTGCTATGCTATTAATTTTTAAGCCCTTGTTTTAAATATTTATTAATATAATGCATACTATGAATTACCGTAGTTTACGTTTGAATAAACCATCTGCTCCAGTATTTTTCGAAATTAAAAAAATAGTAACGGATAATCAAATAGAAAACCGAGTATGATTCCAATTTACATACTGTACTACATACTGTACAAGTCATGCGTCTATGGTCAGTGCTTGGCTTAATCACGAACCAAATTAGCTCGAGAACTTGAAAACCGTAACAACTACAATAGTGCTCTCCTCGACATTTTGTAGAAGATTTCACGCTCTACAAAAAAAAATCTTACAAGTTTTCTTGATATCTTATACGGTTAAAGCTGGATTCACAAAAAAATGGAAAATATCGCAAAAATAACCCTAATTGATCATTTCTTTGTAGACGTAGACTTAACGACAGAAGATATAAAAAAACTTTAGGACTTTTTTTGTAGAGCATGAAATCTTCTCCAAATAAGTGTGGGAGAGCATTATTCTAATTGTTATGGTTTTTAAGTTATCGAGCTAATTCTGTTCGCGATTAAGCCGAGCCCTGATTATATGTAGCTGCAAGATTAGTACTGTATACGTGAATTAGTAAACAATTGAGTAATCACCAGAGAGTATAGCTTTTATTGCGCTAGTAAGCAATATGTTATCATAGTGAATAGATATATGTATCAAAGATGACTGCATGCCGGCCGTAGTATGGTTATTATGTATACATACGGGGGGGACCCAAAAGAAAACTCTATGGTGAGCGGAGCTCTGATAGTACCGCTTTCTCCCGCTAGATACAGCAGCTGACATTCCACAGTCAACCTGGAAAGCATCGCTGCTCCGTTCGTGTGAATTTTTTAGTGCCACTTGTTTTGTGTATTAAACAGCGTGCTACTATCAAATTTTGTTTTTTGCTGGAGGAAACGGGCAAAGAAACGTTTGAAATGTTACAGGCAGCTGACAAGGACGATGCTTTGGGAAAACGCAAGTGTTTGAGTGGCTTTCCCGCTTTAAAAAGGCGAAAGGTCAATTGGAGACCAATCTCTCTCAGGTCGTCTTTCCACTTCCCGCACTGAGGAAAATGTGGATAAAATTAGGATTTTAATCCACGAAGATCGACGTCGAACTATAGACGAACTTGTGCGGCGAAAGAGACCCGATTTGTGGGCGACAGGTAGTTGGTTATTCCATCACAACAATGCTCCCACAGCGCTGTCTGTACGCCTATTTTTGATTAAAAACGATATGACTCTTGTGCCGGATCCCCCGTAGTCACCCGACCTGGCCCCTGTAACCTTTTTTTTTTTTTATTTCCCTAATGAAAAGAAGGCATTTTGTGAATTGAAGAATTAACGGCGGAAACGCTGTTAGGCATCAAAGAAGATGAATTTAAAAAATGTTTTCACCAGTGAAATAAAAGATTGGACAAGTGCATTAGTAACAATGGAGAGTACTTCGAAGGATATTAAAGGTTTTTTGTATATAAAATGAATAAAAGTAGTTTTATAAAGTCATTCCGGTTTCTTCTGGGTCCCCTCTCGTATACATAGGTTTTATAACATTTAGTACAAAAATTTACTTATTGCTACACATTTTCCATCTCCTACAAGTTTTTATCCAATAAATGTATAATAACACTAAATATGACAATAATATTATTTGATAGTCAAAAGGAGCGGAAATACTAAATTTAAAGTTGGTCTGACAGTAAGAGGTTTATTACTTATGAAGTAATCCAATTTTAAAGATTGTCATATGATGGCCAGCATGTTGTTGTACGGTAGAAGTATCAAATACCAAATCTCATACTTGCAATAATTTTTGTCAACGAGTTCCTGTTTGTTATAACGTTCTTTCTCTTCTACAAACCTGTGGAACTGTTCGGAAACTTCTGCATTTGCTCTACAGGATAAATAGATATATACAACTTCTCATTTTTCCACTAATTCTTTTTGTGCGGTGGGTGCTTAGTTGCAATAACTCCGTAGGCTAAATCGCTTGTATGGCTATTACTGCAACTCTTGGGGTGTAGTTTTTATGTCTATATAATTGTGTTGAAATGGCTTTGTAATAGCATTAAACCGCCTTTTATAATGCCGCCCTGTTAATCACTTTGCTCCCAACAACGAATGGTAAGTCGATCGGATTTCAATTCTCCGAGAAAAATATCCCAGTGTTTCCGGAGAATTAAAACCGGACTCCTATCGTGCCGCCACAACAATAGTCATCCACCTAGCCACTGTGGCTATCGACGCGTTCACATCAATCAACAGCATTTTGTTGGTAATATAATACCAAATATAGTGTCATCTAACTGCACGTTAAACTTCATCAACATATAGTGATGTGCGAGGCTAACATATTCAAAAATTCTAGTATAATTTCAAAAGCTTTGTTCATGCTTCTAGTTACCAACACACATAGAATGTTATATAGTTCTTGTTTATGATGATATCAAACAGTTCGTTTTTATATAAATTGTTATCATTAATAAGTGAATTATTTTCACTGGGTTTATTATACAATCCTACAATATATATCTGCAATACATAGCATCCTATCCACATATGTATGTATATCAAGTACATAAACATTGATCTTGAAAAGCTTTCCGACACTGCATAACGAATAACAACACTTATTTATTGTAATTCGTTATATGCCTTTATCCCTCCTGTTTTAAGTTACCGTTATTTTTGTACCGCGTCATGAGATTTTACGTTGTTTTCATCTTCTATCCTAACTCTCCCTTCAAACTAACATCACATTAATTTAACATTACATTAATCTCTAATCTTCATGTATAAATAATATGTATTGTATTTTAACAGTAAACATAAACTTCAATTATCCATAACGGACTACGTGAAAATATTGTGCTACTACCAACGGCAGCTAAACAAATATCTCATATTCGATTTCTCGATCCCATTAAGTTTGCAATAGTCTCTTATCTTTCCCTATTCAATATGTATCTTTATCCCGGGTCTGAAATGTAGTAACTTTAATTATTCACAATATATGTTTTGTTAATGGACATTTATCATTATGATACGTATAATTTCCAACATTCCTTTGCCCCTAAGGATTTCGCCTAGTAATGGATAAGGGGTGTTGATAACATTATTTGATTATATCTGGTAAGGGTAATGTCTTTATCGGAGTGGTTAATGTAGGTCAGGCCAATACGTTGCGCTCCCAGTTTCTGCTACTCCACTAGGAACACACATAGAATGACACCGTAGTTGCCAGTAATTATTCAGAGTGTTGCGTTTTGTAAGGGTCAGACGTTACGAAGTAGACATAAGTACGGTACATACACATTGTCTGCTGTCCGTCTATTTACTTCCCTTTTAGGAGATAGAACCAGATGGTCTTAGAACAATCTTCCATTTTACAATATCGTTTAGATGTCGGTTATAAATCCTTTCCTCTATAATTATGTTTAGAGGTAAACGTGAAGGAAACTTTAATTAATTACTTGAGGTAGATAATTAAGGAAGAACGCAGATACATAAGTGTATCCTTTGTATAGAGCGATGTTAATACCCGCTCAAATTAAATTGTCGCTTGTTTACGTTCACATATAAAATTATGCTATATCTAACTAAATATCCAATTAATTAATTTGGTTCGGTTTATATACGTAAAAGTCATATTAAGAACACAAAGAAAAGTATGACGACATAACATATAAGGAATTCTGAAGGAGTTACAATAATAAGTTTTATTTCCTAATTGTAGGTAAATATGTTAAATGTGTATTCATAGAAGAAACTCATTAAGACATTGAAGTAGATTGCAAATGTAAATAGTAAGATAAAACATTTAGAGATAATCAACTACTTACTAAATTGAATTACCGAAGTGAACACTTAAAATTACATTAGCCAAACTAAGAATATGAAATGAAATAAAGAGACTGAATACAATTGAGAATGGATTAATCTAAACATATAAACTACATATACGTACATAACATTGTATGGAAAATAATAAAATTGAAGGCACATGAGCCTGAACAATAATATTATGATAACAACTCAATGAAAATTTGAATAAACATGGCATATTGCATTTAACACTTTTTACCAATACAAAATTTTTCAGCTTACATTAATTCCCAAAATGGAGCATAAAAATTCTGCACATCTAGATAGTTAAAACTGCCTGCAATCATTGAACATTTACATTTTCTCAGGTGACAATATAATGTTTAGAAACTGTGAATACGAAATTAAAAAAGGGAGTAATTTGACAATAAATTAATAATAGAACCAGTTGCAATGATGTACAAATTACATTTATAAATGGCTACTGGAGGCAAACAACGTAGGTACGTAAAAGAATTGTTATATTTTTATTTGTTTGTTTTTTTTTATTATTTATTATTATAATTTTGTAATATAATACAATGTAAGTAAAAGAATGTAGTCAACCGTCATGCGTATTTTATAAGAGAAAGATTAAAATTAACCACCCCTCCACTAAAACTACAAAAATATTCTGCATTACACCTGAAAATTAATTGAACCGTTACAGGTACAGTTAACATCTAACACAGATTGGGAATCAGTGTATTGATTTTAAAAATAATATACAGCGAACGTTGTTAAATATATAACTTTCTTAAGTTAAATGGAACACACCTCTAATTATCTATTGTATGTGACTGAACATTAAATCTCCTACTCAAAACTATAAGGATATCTACATCTAAACAATAGTTAAAAAATTATTCGCGGTATTCTTTAGAAACTGTAAAGCTAATGCTCTCCTTTCACCTTAATAAACCATGCTTTCTGAATATTAATATGTATTATACATTCCTAGTAAATTCTATATGATGGAAAAGTTGGGAATCAGATTCAAGCACACGACTAAAAACTTAATTGAAATTCATATGAATTATTCAAGTAATTGAATATTCATTGAATATTTGAATATTACTTGGTTGAATAAAATGAATATTCGACTATTCAACATATTTAAATTCCAGAATACAAAAATTGGCAATAGATGTAGCGAACTATATAGAGAAGAAATAACGCAATTTTGTTAGTTTCAAGTTGTTTAAAACACCCTGTATCATAGCAATTAATTTTAAAATGTGCTTTTTATCGACCTATATAGCTGACTAAAATCTCAAACTGATTACTGTTAGCGTTTAAGAACAAGAGAACCAGAGAGTAGTCGTAACGCCCTGTATTATTACTAGTTGATCTGGTCCAAAAAGTAGACTCTTGCATTCGTGCGGAACATTACGAGGTTTGATTATTAGTTTAGGATGGTATGTATAAAATCACTGAGTAAATATTTATAATTAATCAAAACGGATGTTATATTCGGAATTCTTTCCAAGGAAATAAAACAATACAAAAAATTATTTATTACACAGATGTTACCCCGTCGATTTCTAATTATTCAACATCTCGAGAATTTATGTTTTGTTTAATACTCCCTATTTATTACTCTTATTTTCTCTAATCTGTCAATATTTCGACAATTGTTTTCAAAAACATCATCGTTTAAAGTAAAATTTCATTCGCATAGTTTTTTCCTTTCGCATCAACTTCCTTATTTGTCAGTACTTTCTTTCAATTACACTGGAACCTCGTTTATGTCCGCGCTCACTTATGTTCACCCTCACCTATATCCACACTACAGCAGTCATTTATATCTGCTCGGCATCCACCACCCAATAGTGCACGTATTCACATGAGCCAATCAGCGCGTAGCACGGCTTTTCCTCTCCGCTAACGCGATAAGAGTGGGAACCCCTCTTAAGAGGTTCTAAGTGAATGTTTACGTTTCGCGACCACGGCTATAAACGGACGGAACAAAAAAACATATTATAGGTACTTGCCAGTAATTGTTAATATATGTTAACGAATTTGATCAAATCCAATCCATAGTTATTTTGAATAAAAAAGAAATTTGTTCGTATATTAAAAGTCCTACTCTTATTTGAATTACATGCTCGCCGTTAGTTTATGAGGATGCAATATATAAAAACAGTAAGCGCTACAAAAGGAACAGCGTACAAGAGAAGAGATACGAAAAATAGGCAAACGTTTCACATACCAGTAGAAATCTATTACTGTCAGAGAGGAATTACTAGAGAGAGTAATTGAGACGTATTCTTCTACGAAAGAAGCGAGCGAGATGCACGAGTAACAAATGGAATCGGAGCTAATACCATAATTGTTTCGTAATTCCGGTCAAGTTCTTTTTTATTGCAAAATGTCTGCGAAAAAAGTAAAATTCTAAATGAATTGAATATGAATGAATTCTTGTAACAATAATTTGCACTGCGCAATATTACAAATTTTCTGTGAATATTAACTACAAATTTAGTAATTTTTCAGTACATATTCAAGATTGCTTTGTGAATATTTTGTAATGTGCAATTTGATTTATTATTAACAGCTACTACTGTTAAGTACTATAAAAAAATAGTAAGATAGTGCTTAAATGTATGTCAGAATAATACATGTCAGTTTGGTATGTAATAATCTTTTATAATTAAAAAAAAACTAAGCTACTACAACTGCCACTTGGTAGATACATCATACTCCATACTCGACAATGCCTAATTTCTTTTTAATTTTATTTCATCATTTTTTTAATTACAATCTATACCTAATTTTAAAAAACTGAAAAAGTTGTGGGGCCATCGCATATCTAGAAAACATTTGATTCTAGGCAATTTACTTTCACTCGATGCTACAAAATAGCATTTCACACATTTGCAATTTGTGTGTATTGTGATTTTATTATTATACCTTTCTTATATTTTTTAATACAATTTTCTGTACTTAAATATTCCTACGATTTTTATGCTATAATTTGACGTTAAATTGTTTCGAACACTATACGTGCTCCAAGTTGTAATAAAAACTTTAATTACTTACAATTCAAGTAAAGATTCCTGTAAATTTCTCTAAGTCATGAAAATCGATAAAAAAATAAGATGGCTGATAGAAGAATAAGAAATTGTGCATCATCTGAACTGACTGAGAATCATAGCTGCATACTCAGAAACGTTGCATTCAACGACAATTAAAATTTGCTGTAGCTTCTGATAGCTAGTAAGATTATAATAAACTGCTCCTTTCCGAAATAAAACAACCAAAATTTGATATATGTATGTGTTGTATTTGAGCAATGTCAAGTAGGTACATTATAATTTTTACAAGAATTTACGTCCTGCAACTTTTGTTAAGCACTCAACAAAACGTTGAATATTCAAATCTTGATTAGTCAAACAAAAATCTTTTCTGCAATTTGCATCGCATACTACTGCTTCGGTCGTCGTCGAAATATTACCTCCGCCTCCATTTTCAGAATTAACAGCAAATTCTCTAATACAGTTCAGGAAAGATGTCGGAAAAAATAATCCTGTTGTTTGACAATCCTGGAAAATATAGATAGCAACACTATAAGATCAGTAAAATATATAAACTTCTGTGACATGTAATTTACATAAATTTATTAATACAATATCGGTTCAAATATATCAATGTACAAATGTTTTCAAGAACATTTTGTATCTTCACTTACTGATAATGCAACAGCAACAAACAATAGTATAAGTACCTTCATTTTTACAAATTGATGTCTTTAAAACCACCGAACACCTTTAAATACTACTTTAGTTGATAGATATAATGGTAATAATGCAAATATAACCCATTTCAGTTTGCATTTTTCTGCATTACGATATGATAAAATATAGCTATATGTATAACTGAATTTATGTGCATAATAGTAAGAACTACATTTGGCAGAGATAACATTATTAAATGTTCAAGGTGTAAGTAGATATGTATGTGCAAATTAGTTAATTCTGATAATAACAATACTAATATACTGTATCTAGAAACACAATATCATTACGAAGCAGTGGTTTTGAATGATAGGTAAGTTGTATATTATTATGTTTTGCAAGTGTACTGAATAAACATTGGCTGACTTGTTTCGAATTTAATTTTTTTTACTGACTTCGCTTGCATTTTCATATCCTTTCTACATTCCGCCTTTTGGTTAATGGTTAATTACCTTTTTCTGTATGCAAACTAATAAACTAGTAGGCTGTGTTTAATAGATACGCAATTATTTTACGATGAAACTATCTGCGGTGTTACTTGTGTACACGTTTATGTACACAACTTGAGAATCTTTCCATTTGGTAGAATTATTACTTGTCACATTTCATCGGTTATTCATATACTCTGAAAATTAGTATATATCTTGTCTCAAATACTCATTAATACCTTTTCTCTAAAAATTGCTATATATTTTCTCTCAGAAATTACACACAGGTCGTTCAGGTTTCGGCGACTTTGCGATTCACCCTAATTACACAACGCCATCAGTACCTTTCTAACTTGATGTTCGTCACAAGTCCTAGTATTGAATTAGGTGCCAGATCTTTAGTGTCTTTTGGTTTTGTAGAATTATTACTTCCCGATCGCAGTTTCAATTAAAATTCCCTTAACGACAACCTTCAGCTGCAATTGTTTTTCTGATTTTATTTCGATACTCACTAATCTAGTCATAATTTTTTTAAGGTGAAAGGTATTTAATGTATTGTTAAATTTGAGAATGATATAATCTTGTTTCCATTGAAGTTGCAAAGACATAATATAGATATTGATATATTTTTATTTGGTATGCAACGATTATTATTGATTGAACTTGATATACATTTCCATTATTTCTAAATTTAGTGTTTGGTGTTTTATTTAAATTTAATGGTTACTTTAACTATTAATTGGATCGAACGGAATCAAAAGATATATGAATATACAAGACAGGGTACCTATATATCATTTCAGATTTAAATGTTATTGGTGGTGTTAAACAAACAAAATACCGTGCGTAGGCGAAAATAATTGAATTTTTGAAGTAAATCCTTTTTCATTTTGCTTTTTGTATAGCAAGTTCTGGAATATTATCGCACTATTATGACGACCTGTATACATATACGAATTACAGAACTAAAAAACACCAGTTAAATTAAATTTTAGTTGACGCTTTACCTTATGCCAGAATGTTAACTACAGCAGTTTTAATACAAAACAGTTAGTTTTCCTTCTAGACACTCATATATCACGTATTTAATCACGAAAATAGAGAGGGTTCAATATTCAATAGCATGGGAAATGAAATCAAGTTATTGAGTCAGCACTGGCGGTAAATCGTTAAGGAACTATAGTAAATAAACCTTCAAAGAGAAGAACCTTTCAGTGAAAATAGAACTGCGTAAATAAGTAAGCCTTTGACAGCCAACATTCAAAAAGCTTCAATTTCATAACTATGAAGTAAAATTGTCTCATTTGTAATTTATTAGTGATAGCATTATTTCAATTTTGGAATTTTCTGTACAGTTGGGCGAAAAATATTTATATAAGCTAATACAATCAAGGTTAGAAATATCTGTCTGCACACCAACTTGTTCTTACATTTTATGTACGAAAAAATAACTATTCCAAATCCTTTAGCAAATATCAATCGCTTATCTTTCTTCACAGAATTGATTAAGCATTAACCCTTAGTCTTTCCAAAACACCTAAAAATAAGTGTTAACTTACTTAAACGGGTCGATGGCCGCAGTGGTTAGTGGGTTCAATTCTCTAGAGGGACGGTGACATTTTTTCAGAGAGGTTAATCCCTTCTTGACTTGCCATTCGCTGTTGGGAGCAAAGTGATTAACAGCGCGGCATCATAAAAGGCGATATGATGCTGTCACAAAGCCATTTAAACACAACTTACACACACCAAACTACACCGCAAGAGTTGCAGTGATAGCCAGACAAGTAATACAGCTTATGGAGTCACTGCAACTAAGCACCCACCACACATTAAAAAAAACTAACAAAAACAAATATAATGCTTAAACTAAAACTTCTGCGTGTACAAGTAAAGAAACGAAAAAAACAGTCAAAAAAAGATATTTAACAAAACAAATTATGTAGTTCCACTAATGCATATAAAGTAGATTAAAAGAAAGTAAAAAAAAACAAAAAGCAAGCCTAACGGTGCGATCGCAAGAATGCACACTCGAACATCAATACGGAACAAAAATACACATCCGTACCTAGCCCAGCGAAGAAACAACTCACCCAAATACTTCCCTCAATATTTCCCGTTTCAGTTGTAAAACTATTATTATCTTTTAAACTCAAGTATTATAGATTTTAGTTATCTGATAAGAAAAGGAACGTTGCTGTACAACTTTGTCCAGATTTAAAGTCAGACTGTAAATTGGATATAATGCCGCTCTCAATAATAAATTTAAGAATTCAATTGCCATGAGTAGAGCCACAATAATGGGTCTCAAATCGTCCCGTCCAATATGGAAGACAGTACGTAATTTTTTTTGTTATAATTTAAATTAAACGCAAAATTGCATGCGTACGCTGCTGACATGTGTATTGAATGTGCCATCTCTAGTTATATCTGTATGGGAGCTCGGTCTGGCATCGAGAAAAAAGTTACTAATTTAACCATGCATCCTTAGAGGACAGGTTTTTAATATAGATATTAAAGCAAGCCTTCTTACGCAATCGCATGCGTTATGAAATTTCTTAATGATTTATAGTATTACTGCTGTTCCCACCGTATCAAGATGTATATATCGCAGATTTCTCAGTTAACATTTCTGCGTAGGATATATCATACGATGTAATAGAAATACGCAGTGGTACACTAAAGTTAGATTTAAACTTTAGAATGGTACAGTTCATTTTAAAATAAATTAGTTTTAAAAACCGTCAGTTCCCAAGGCACGAAATTTCAAAATGTTAGGTAAATAAAAAGTTTAAATAAAAAACAAATCTCACCATACGTTGAAGCAGTTATTTACCATCCACCATCCCTTGGCGTGATGCAAAATTCACGTCTATTCACAACCGTTTCACACCGTAGAATTTTTTTATTGAATCGTTATAAATGATGCGAGGCTCATGTTCATTTTCCTAAACTAGAGAGAGGTATTTTTTACATTCACAATGCAATTTTCCACTTTTTATGTTTTCTTCAATACTTTTGATAAGTATGTAGTTACTTAGTTTTTTTTTCTAGTTTTAAATACATACATACATGATTTTATGTGAAACCTGTCTAGTTTCATCTGGATATAAATTCTGGATTCCCATATACAAACTGGAAAACGGTTTGAATTACTCCAATTGCTTTTAAAATGAGAATATATTTTTCTCCGTGTGATCAGTTGCTACAGGATTCAGAACTATAAGAGTAGCTAATATTAAAAAAGAAAATGAGCCGATGCACGGAAATGAAATTTTTGTAACAATGGTTACGCTCTTTATCTTACCTGATTAGATAGTAGCTTCAAAGACACCTAGCTGCTTTACCCTAAACGGTGCCACGTTTCTTGATTTTCTGGTAAACCAATTGCCTATTTTATTGGAAGATGTGCCCTTGCAATTACGGCAAAATATGTTTTTGCAACTAGATGGTAGTCCAGCACATTTCCCAAGAAGAAGATCTAAGATATCGCTAGAGGTGGATTGGGCGAGGATGTTCCTTGGCCTCTCCGATCCCCAGACCTCACCTGTTTGGACTTCTATCTCTGGGGTCGGTTGAAAGATATTGTTTACCAAATTGCACTAACAACGAGAGACGACACGAAAATACGAATACAAGAAGCTATTCGTAGCCTGTCAAGAGCAGAAATTGAAGCTGCTGTAATGTCTACGCATGAGCGGCTCCAACAATGCATTGAGTGTGATGGAAGACCATTTCGAGCATTTAAGGAGGCATTAAGTTTTATTTCAAAATCAGTCCTTTTGTCTTATTATGCCCCTACACATTTTTTTAATTTTTGATCTAAGAATAGTTTTATTATTTAAAAATTATAAATTATGCAATTGAATCTTGAAAAAACACAAATAAATAACAATAAATACCGGTGAAGTAGTGTCTTTTTAAAATTATATGATAACTAAGTCTTCTTTCTGCGATATTTCAGGCTACAAATAAGATATAGAAATACGGTTTTCACTAGCCTTTTTAGGTATCACTTCGCTACATTTTTATGAAAAAGTTATATTATTCCATTTAATTTTTTAGAGAATTTTGCAATTTTCTGTTATTATATAAAAAAGCGCGCTCTAGTGGCATTACTAACAAATAGACATATCACAGGTAAGATAGATTTGATGGAACAATAAATGCTTTTTTCAATGAGACCAAGTTTGTTAAAATCAGTTCAGTCGTTTAGGAGTTACAGCTGTTTATTTAAAAAAACATTTAATTACCCCCCACCACTTTATTTTAAGAGATACGTCAAAAAGTGTTAAACAAAAATTACTTGAGTAAATCTAAAAAGCATATATTTCTTGGTAACATTTACTGGGTGGATTTCAGTGTAAAATCACTTTAAAGGTTTAAGATGGCGGTTACGCCCCCTGGCGACCATCTTGAAAATCTGAAAATATTTTCCGCGCTCTTCTTTTGACCACTTTAATCTTAAAAATTTTTACCGCAAGTCTCTATGACGAATAGTTTCAGAGATAAAGCACTTTGCATTCTTATCTGACCACCCTGTACACTTGAAATTAAAAAAATAAGAAATGTCTAAAATGATGTTCCTAGATAGCACGTTAGCTTACAGCAAGCTGCATTGTGATTCGATTTTCACTTCTTTATCCAACTTATGCCCGGTTTCTGATACGTTAAACAGCAGTTATCTGTTTGGTATCTGACAATTTAACAAGGACTGTCTTTGTTAAATCGTCAGATACCAAACAGATGACTGCTGTTTAACGTATGAGAAACCGCGCATTAACGTGGTTAGTTTAAATGAAGCTTACTCTAAGCTTGAAATTCTAGCATACTACAATCACTTACGCAGCAAAGATGAGTCAAGCATAAGCTTTAAGTTTAAGTTTGTGCGGGAAGTTTAAATTTTCCTCATTCTTAGAGTACCGTAGATTTCTAAACGTGCAAGAATATCGAAATTATTATAATTTCTATAAAACTATAACTGCATTAGGCAGTTGCTGATTAACAAAAGAAAATTGGAAGACCTGTAATAAAAAAATTAGTAAAAATTACTTGACGAAGTAAGGCTTTTTTAACGATATCTCTTAATCATAACCTAGATATATACATGTAGTTCCATAAAAAAGACACAGTAGCTAGAAATATAGTGTAATTAAAAAATGTATGGTATTTTTTTAGTAAAAGCTCAATAATTTGATGCCGCAGGCAAATGTACATGCATGAAGTTCAGCGATTGTGCAACAGATGGCGCTCATTAAATGTCAATAGGTTTGTTCCTTTTAGACGTTTACAACACGACGCATGCAGTGATATGCGAAACTCGCTCTTACGACAATGCAAATGGAATAGGGTATTTTTATGGCGCATGATAATGCCTTTTACTATATAAAGCAGGAGACCAAATCGAACAAAGCTTATAAAATTTTCAATTGCCATAACAAAATTTAAAACCTTATGAGAAATTATTAATTATTTTCTAAATATTTTAAATTTCTAAATATTGAGGTTTACTATTAATCTAAGACCTATTTACGTATTTTTTTTGAAAAAAATTACATTAAACAGTTTAACAAATTAGAGGAAACAAAAAAGTATTTCTGTTATTAAATTATATTTTTAATATGTTTCACCAGTATGCAACAGATTACTACAGAAAGTAATAAGTTATATAAGATAAAAATACTTTAATTTTTACATAAAAGGCTAGTTATGGGTAACAAATAACACAACTTGCTTTTTTATTAATTATTTCTGGAAATATAAAAGTCTGATAAAATGTTTCTAATTTAGGAACTATTTCATTATTGATATAATAATAAATTGAATTGTTTGTTCTACAAACGTTTTATTGATATGTAAACTGGTACAGGTAGGTACTTTTTTAATTTGAATTAATCCATTATTAGCTATAAGATCTAGAAAAAGTTAAATATATTAGACCGAAATTTCAAAAAAATTATATATAGGACTGAATATCATATTTTACTTTTTGCCCGTCGTTCCTGCATTTTCAAAAGTCTAGGGTTTTTATAAAGAATAAATTGGCGAAATGATGTATTTCTTGCTCTTCTATCCATTCTGCAAATCCTGAAAAAATTACTCTACACTACTCTATGCATGTACCTAATTCTTATGCTAGCAAAACCTTTAGTAAATTGATAAGCTATCGCAGCATAAAATATTTATATAAGTATGTAACACCGCTATATACACAAACCTGGAATTACTACTGTATATACGGTATTTTTATTTACACTAATAACAATAATAGTAAAAAATGATAGAAATGCTAACAAATAAATCTCTTGCGAATTCTTGCAGGACTAGAAAAACCAACTAGCGAACAGTAGAAACACAATTAGGTACAATACTGATTGATACCACATTGATACTGATGCACAACTACATCGGATGTAGTTGTGGAGTAAGGAAACTTTCGAGAAAACGAATATGTAATTTTTATCCCAATGTATTCATTGCTCGCTCTACCCTTTCCTAATACAATACAACTGACAAAGATAAACCGAGAGTCTGATTATTCAGGTAAATCCAAATACAAAGCAAATAAACTTATAGTACGGAATTAAATCAAGGTCATTAAATTGAAACGGAAATGTGTGATGTGTATAGAAATATAGTACTCTCCGAGCCATCTATGTTTCAGTTGCGACATAAAATACAGTTTGAACGATATGATGAAAAATTAGGGGCGGAAACGTCCCCTTAAACAAACCCATTTCCTTATTTGAGTCGGTAATGCGTGGAACCTTCGGCGCATAGGCGCATACACACAATGCGCAAGCGTTTTATACCGGGTGCGCGCGCACGAGCTGCTGATACGTTTAGTGTAAGATGAAAAAGAACAGCGAAGAGACGTCCCTTAGTTAACACAGGAAACGTATATCGGTACTGATTGCTTGGAGGAATGCATTCATTGTATCTCTTTATCTAACATATTAAAATCCTATGCCTGCTCTAACACATTGAAGATCCTATCAACAGATCGAAGTGCTCAAACACGACAGAATGCATTTGAGATAGCAACAGACTTGCGCCTGCGTACATGCACATTAGACTCAGCTATCAAGGTGATGCGAAGAAATTGATAATACACCGAGAGTGTCAGACAGAGCATAACATAGCGCTTCCCAGTTACAGTCGCCCACACATTGCTAATGCATCTATCAGCGGGTCGAACGCGCGCATACTGTATAAGTTTGCAAGCATATTTACAAGTTCGTATTCCGACTTCCGAGTGCTTTCTAAGTTACCGTTTGTTGTGTTCGTTTTTGATTTTTACTGTAATATAGTGATTTGTTGTTTATCGTTATTTATTTGTTATAGTATGGTTAACCTTATAATTTGTTGTTATTATTAGTTTAGTATAGTTAAAAAAAGTTCAGTGGTCATAACCTGTTTTATTTTCGATCATTAATCGTGTAAAAACTAACGATCACTTTATATTGTTATTTGTAACTTTCAGTAGCAAGCTGTCATCTTCAACAGAATTGCATTTACTTAAAATTAAAAGAATTGATATTAATTTAAGACTACTGCTTTGTAGTCTTGATATTAATTTAATTTATAAACAATTGATATTAATTTCAAGTAATTGTTTTAACTTTAAGTAAATATTATTCTAGTGCTACAATTGCTGTTGAAACATATACAGGGTGGTTCACACAGCTTAAAGTATACTTGCTTTGCAAGCTCATGGTAAATTTGCAGAATGGTTGAATATGCATGTTTTTCCAGCTTTAACTATGCTAGTACCAAATTTAAATAATCATCTTTGTATAATTTAAGCGCCCCAGCATGACTTATTGGGATTATTATAAGGTAAATTTTTATTCGACAACTGACAATTTATAATTTTGTAAATACTGTCATGGCTAACTAATTAAAAAGGAACTAATGCAAACAGTATGTATTGTAGATAAAAATACTAACTTGCCAATATTTCGAAAACCATCAATTTTTATAAGAGACATTCTTATACAAAGCAACCCTTATTTTTAATGCCAAACAAGATAAAATTACAAAAATTGCCACTTTCCATTTAAAAAAATGACTTTCGGTAATTTTTCGGA
Source organism: Holotrichia oblita (assembly GCA_023690525.1). Classification (NCBI taxonomy): domain Eukaryota; kingdom Metazoa; phylum Arthropoda; class Insecta; order Coleoptera; family Scarabaeidae; genus Holotrichia; species Holotrichia oblita. The sequence goes on along the minus strand of CM043016.1, from coordinate 90,800,810 downwards.
TTTCATTTTCAGGAGTATATTTCGTACACTCTGTATTAATAATGGTAACAATTTTACACAAATAATATTTAATTAGGTCATCTGCTTGACAGAATTTACTTCAAATTAAATAATAAACTTCTCCTTATCTGGGAAAAGTCCAATTGATTATCTGCCTGCAAATGTCAAATTTAGCATAAGTATGTCAATAAGTCCAAAAGGGTTAGACTTTGGTATATGACATGATATATGAAACATACAGTAGACGCTCGCTTATGTGAACGATATCAGCCAAGCACCAGTTCACATTATTGAAAGTTTACATTAGCGAACTTGATTTATTTATAAAGAAATTGCATTGTACATATGTACATATATGCATAAGTATGTTTATTAAAAGATAAATAATAAATAACACAATACATAATATGAAATAAAAAGTACATTTTACAGTATTATGAGAAATAATGTATTTTGGTTTGAGTAAATTTACGCTTGGCAACATTTTCTAATGCCTTTCCCCATAGTTTACGGAGTACTAAAATATCGGAATATAATATGTCTTTATCTGCACCCCAATCCAACGATTGATGAACAATTCCTACAGCTTGCGCGTCGCTCACTTTATTTTTTACTTCAATCGGAGCGTCATCTTCACTCACCCCATCTTCCTACTTCATGTATTTCATCCATCTTTTTATCGTCATTTCATAAATTAACATCAGTACAAACAAATTGGGAAATAACCGATACGCTAAACTGTTTACATTATCGAATTGTACGTTGTACATGCTTGTTCACATTACCGGGTGTACCGTTTCATCCTATAGTAAGAATTTTCTGTTCACATGACCGCGATGTTTCCATTACCGGGTATTCACATAAGCGAGCGTCTACTGTATTTAGAATTTCACGTAGAATCTAAAAACGTGACAATAAATAGGATATTCCATTTAAAATTACGAAGTTAGTGCTTACTGCCGGTATACCCCGGAGTGCCACCATCTTGAAAATATTTTAGGCGAATGGCCCCCATCGACTTTAGTATAGTGTCAAAATTTCAGATCATTCCCAGCTACAGTTTTCCTACAATCGATCGTTGCAGTTCCCGGTGAACCACCCTGTATATGAACGTAGTAGGAACAACAAACATTATACAAACTGGTAAAGTAAGCTTTATCTAAACTGGTAAAATTAAGCACAATTTAAGTTAAGTTGTCGCTAAATAATAAAGTTGGAATAAAGCATCATACATACTTACTAGCATAGTTGAAGCTAGAAACAACAAACATTATACAAACTGGTAAAGTAAGCTTTATCTAAACTGGTAAAATTAAGCACAATTTAAGTTAATTTGTCGCTAAATAATAAAGTTGGAATAAAGCATGATACATACTTACTAGCATAGTTGAAGCTAGAAAAACATGCTTAATTCAACCATTCTGCAAGTTTATCATGAGCTTGCAAAGCAAGTATACATTAAGTTTGTCATGTGTAAAGTAGGATGCTTAATTCAAATTGGATACAAGCTTGCAGCTTTCCTCGACAAGCTGGAAGTAAGCTGTCACCGTTGTTATGGCAACTTTTATTCCAGCTTGATTCCAACTATTTTTGCTATCTGGGTTTACGGTATAATACCCGGTACGGGCTCAGGAATCTCACTAGCTTGCAATTGTACTTAAAAATTTATGTTTGAGATTGCCGTCAAATGAGGATATCTCTTATTGAACACGCAGCAAGTTTTTTAAATAATCGTTTTATATATCCCATAAATATAAAATAAATTTAAAATATCCATGTTCGAATAATTTTCATTTTCCAATTCGATGGACGCAACGAAATCAAACTTGAAAAGTTGTGGTAACAGTTACTAATAAGAACGTTTATTGTCACTTCCACGGCTTGCTATTAAGAACATATTGTAATTTTCTACAAACTCTATCAAACATTTTCGAAAAATCTCGAAAACTTACACCTAAGTATAAGGTATGCGAGTAAAAGTCCCTCTAGAATAACGCTTAGATATCAAAAATAGAAGGAAAACCGCATTATTGTATTTGACATAAGAAAGTTGATTTCTTGTACTTTCCGAAGTTCCATCATCTTGAACATTTTTGTAGTGGATAGATTTAATTACGCTATATGCATAGTTCTTCACTGGATCTCTTGGTGCAGAAGTAGAACACTAAACACTTTAACCCACTGAACACCAAACAAGTTTTAACTAAAACACCAACGCGTTTCAACAGCAATGCTGTCATTATCAAGGTGATAATAAAACTCTAAGTTTGCTGTTGAAACGCGTCGGTGTTTTAGTTAAAACTTGTTTGGTGTTCAGTGGTTTAAAGTGTTTAACGCTATATGCATGTGCAACTGAATTTTATTATCATTGAGAGACCTAATCTTTCTAATGGCTGGTCTCAATCATCCTATACAGGGTGTAGGGAGTTTGACTGCCATAACTTTCCCAGCATATAGAGCAAGTAAGTAGGATTAAAAAAGTGTATTATGAAGTAGGCGTTAAAATAAATATTTTTCCAGAAAAACAAAAGTAAAGTTCCAACTTTTAACTAGCGCTGTCTTAGGTAGTTATAAGTATTTTAAAGTGTGAATTTTACAATGGACTTATCACGTAAATACAAACAAAAAACTGTTATAGAAGTTTGTTCTACAAGCTAAGGTAAGGTAACAAAAAATAGAAATCGAAGTAGGTACATGTAAAATGACTATAGCTTTGGCAACGCTGAAACATGACTTACCATAACTATAAAAACAGATGTGTTTCACAGAAGCTGAAGGCTGCGGCTGTGGCTCCGGCGTTGATAAGAAAATTACAGATGTTGCACTTTTAAAGAATAAACTGCCTCGTGCAATTAAGTCGTATGATTCCTGTCGTTTATTTCGTTTGAGTATGAATACAAATACTCTAGGTTACATCAAACGATATTTTAGGGAATTATTTGACAAAATACTTTGAAACATGAGTGGTGTGGTGGTGTTACCGCGATGGAGCGCTATACTACGCGGTAATATCTCGACATGCTGTCAATTATGTAATCGCGGTAAGTTCTCCGTCCACGGACATTTAACTTTGTTAAGCGCGACGTTGCCAACTTCTGGTAACTAAGTATTTACTTATCTTGGAAACCGTAAGTGACAGGCTAAAAATTTATCAAGGTATTCTGTTCAGTTTCATTCAGTCTACACTACATTATAATAATTATGGCACTCAAATGCACACTTCAGATCTCAGCTTTATCATGGTTCAAAAATTAGAGACTATCAATCAACGTACACTAACTTCTTTAATTAAATTATTCTCAAATTGGCCGTTGTGGACACTACAAGTCGCCTTTGTTTCTCTTCAATTATCTAATAAAAATACAACATTGTAACTATGTATAATCTGCGAATACTTATTGGTTAAGTACTATGGATAAATACGTCGTTAAAACTAAATACACTGTTTTCGTTCACATCTGTAAACAACCAACTATCAGTAATGGACTTTCCATTGGCAATTCATAGAAATATGTAAAATGAGTAGCGATGGCATATTGGCGGAATGAGTGGAATATTGAATTGCAAATTACTATGCAATCGTATCAAAACTAGCCAATCATTCAAAACTTCAAACAGAAAAAAATCAGAAAATAATTACAAACAGAATTATTAGGAAACCAAACAGTCAAAGTATTGATATAGAATATAATGTTCCTGATAGTATACGTGGCGTCCTCTTTTATTAAATATAATACAATTTGCTCTGAATTTCTCATAACTTCCTTTAATGTTCTACCTTTAGTGTTCTCGAACATACCTACAACTTGTTACTGAATCCAACAAAACGAGAAAAAGGATAGATAGCTATCATGCAACACTCATTTTGATTGCCAATCATAATTGGAGCTCCATCTGTCGTAATGCGCACGAGTTTGTAAACTAGTAGTTGTTTACGTTCTGAACACGTAAATAAAGCACCATATAAAACACTCTTGGTGTTTCTATTGTTACTCGTACCGTTTGTTGACCAAATGCGTTTCAGTACAACAGTATAACACTTTAGACACGCTTTTAACACAATTGCTGTACGGTAGATCGCTCTACCTATCAGTATTAAATTTCTCAGAAAGGCTAATAATCCCCGTTTATAGTCCTATATAAATTACTAGAATCGGCAAGACCATCCGAGACAATTCTGGTAACAAGTAGACAATAAATAACTCGCAATTAAGTGTAAATGAGCACGCTATACAACTAAATCTAAGCATTACCTCAATTGACTGACTATCGTTGTCGCGGAACGATAGGAGCCGGATTTCAATTCTTCGGAAAGACGGTGCCATTTTTTCGGAGAATTGAAAATCCGGATCGACTTACCATCCGCTGTTGGGAGTAAAGCGACTAACAGCGCGGCATTATAAAATGCGGTATGATGCTGTCACAAAGCTATTAGAGCAGAATTATACATACACAAAAACTACACCGCAAGAGTTGCATGATAACCAGACAAGCGATACAGCCCGTCACACATGAAAAAACATAATACGTAATATTTACTGAAAACGATCTTAACGTAGTCAAGGACGCCCAATCACAATAACAATTGGAGTAATGTGAACTCTCATCGCGCAATCAATTGATTGAAAATCAGACCCCGAATTTTAAAGAAAGTGTAAGGTATCACTATTTTATTATTACAAGAAAGCCGTAACCAACGAATATCAGGTATTTTGCTTGAGGGGATGTGGACATATTTCCGCAATCGACGTTCAAAGCGCTTGCAATTGACTGTTTATGCACCCTTAGCCTAACACCAATAAATTGAAACCTTAGAACTTAGAACGCTTCTACTTTACAAACAAATATGGAGTCAATATGAACGCTGGTACTATTAGCCCTCTCATCACCTTCTCATTATACTTTTCGTTTCGCTACAATAATAATAAAACTCCATTTTTATCATACGCAAAAAGGCTAAATAGGAAATACTTCAAACGCAAACAATATTCTCCAAATATTTCCTTCTGATAGAGAGAAGAGCCAAAGTTTTTATTATATATAATACGATTACAACTTTCAGACGTTGAGAGATATTTCATCCAAAATAAATGAGTTTAATATCCTTTGGGACAATCGTGATATAGGAAACTTTTATTTGCTCATACACTCGAAAAAGATTTTTACGTCCAATGATTATACCCGCCTTTCTCTTTATTCTCATTCACGATTTCACATCTAAACGACAAAAAGAAGATTAACTGTCTAATTAGATAGTACTCATTTTCTCTTACCTTTTCAAATTAATGTAAAAGATTTATAGATCAACGAACTTGCTCACATCTATCCGTAGTCGATAAAATGACGCTACGACATTTTAAATCTTAGTCCAAACCAATGCCAAACATTTCTAAGACCGTATAGTAATATTTCTAAACGCCTAAAAAGAGGTAGGTATACCTACAACTTGATTATTCGAACATAAAGGATGGTTTATTATACTTGACTGTCTAAGGGTGGGTTTATCAATGTAAGGATAAATAAATTAACTTGCAGATAAAATTTTATTTGTAAGATAATTACAATGAAACGTTTATTGAGTGTTAAATCGAACTTATCTGCAAGATAAAGCATTGTAGTTGCTAAATTTTATCTGCCAGTTAGCAATATCTGTCAGTTACTTAACTAACACTTTTATCCTCACATTGATAAACCCACCCTAACTAACACTAATATAGGAATCACATCCAGTTTATTCAAAATACATCTCGCATCTCTATATCTCTATTTGTTCCCAAGTTACCGCAAAAAAAGAGACTAGCAAGTATAAAAATACAAACAAGTCAGGCAATAATAACATAAAAAATAAGTTGGCTTTAGAAAACATTGCATACCTCTAATGACAGTATTTAAATTAACGATTCTAACGCTCTTCAACTTATTTCAGAATAATGAAATACCAAATTGAGAAAATTACGATTCTTTAATCAATTGTTATTAGCCATGTTTGCTACGTTTCGGCCCACACTGGCCTTTTTCGAGCTAAAATTTTTAACAAAATTTAACAACATTAATATAAAAATACATTATTATAAAATGGTTCATCAAAAAGAAAAGACATACATACCAGTCAGCAAGAAACATTGAAGAATCATTTAAATGATAATTAAAATTAAAGTACGATGACATTTTAATTGTAGTTAAAAGAAGTTACATTCCAACAACCAAACATTCACCAACTATTAAAGGATCGCATTCATAATGAGTATTGTAAAGTCTCAATGCGAATTATCACATTACATCTTAGAATTACAGATGAACATTAAATCGATTAATCTTTACGAAATTATATGTTTGCATTTAGACTAAAATACAGGGTGAGACATTAGTACGTCAAAGCTCAATATATCCATTAATATTAAAAATATCACAAAATGTTATATACAAAAATCATAGATAGTCTTAAGCTGCATATTTTAAAATTATTTTCGTATATACAGGATGTTTCATATTGCCAGGGTGAACCACACATACTTTTCTTAAATGGGACACACTATATATTATTTCAAATTTAAATTAAACATATCTTCCTCATTCCTTTGATGTAAGGTTTCAATGAGTTATCTATACTATGAGTCTGAAAATCATTGTGTGTTCGACGTACTCTGTATTCCACATACGAAACAACTTGAAATTCTTTTTGTACTGGAATTACTTTTTATATTGTTACAGTTTCATAGCAAAGTGATATTTTGCCAATATTGCGAAAACTGTGTACAGGGCGATTCAAAACGCAAATGCATTATTTATTTAAATGGAACACCCTGTATTTTATATTAAGAAAGGAAGAACACTGTATGCACGTTCATTTTTATTAACCACTCCCTATATCTAAAATCGATAATTTCTGAGATATTTAATATTTTCTTAATGAAAGTTGAGCTTTTTCAAAATAATTGTTAAGATATCAAATTAGCCATGAAAAAATGACAGTAAAAGACCATTAAATCATATATTGAGATTAACTTATTAAATACAGCACAACTACAAAATGTTGAACTTATACCGGTAATTAATATTTAATTATTTAAACCAAATGTTCCCGATATAACGGATTTCATAATAAATGTTGAAAATGTCCACCAAAAAGATAAAACAACGTTGTAGCCATTCTTCGACTAATCGCTGACGTGCAGAACATTTTATACGGAGCGCATTAAAACTATACTGCTTCTTTGTTCACAAATATCCAAACAAATATATGAAAAGAAATAAAACTTTGGTTCGTTATATACGGGTTGATTTCAGATATAGAATAAATAACGGCGGAAGGGGCAAGGGATACGTAAGTTCGCTAAGAAGTGGCGTCGCGTGAATATATCACAGCGCTGCAGACTAGGCGAGACTAGACTGTGATAGAGAGACTCGTACGCGTCCCCACTTCTTAGCGAACTTTCGTACCCTTTGCTCCTTCACGCCGCTATTTATCCTATATCTGAAATCAACCCGTATACAATGTTAAATGGAGGTACCTACGAAATCCATTTTCAAAAGTACATAATGTAGAATTATTTATAATTCCCTAAAGACAGCGTAAAATTTGATATTTTTAAATTTGTGGTAAATATTTCAGGACAATTATTAGTATAAACGGCCTTCGTATGTACCTCTGCCTATCTTCCTAGATCATACTTATCCTCGATGAAATATTTTATCAAATTTGGAAATAATGTGTTATGAGATAGGATCAGTACACCCTTAAAGTCCGCACAATTCCCTTTCAAACGAGTCCAAGATCACTCGGATAGGTTGAATAGGAACGGAAATATTAAACTTTAAACATTGACAAATGGATGGTCTTCTATCTCCCTTATTACGGCAGATACGAAAAAATGTCACTAAAGAAAGTTATCTGGTATTAAATGGGCTTTCAATTAATGATATCAAAGCACAGCTTATTCTGCAATTTTCTGAGGTAATAGGAATTTTCGATTTGAACATAGCAGTTACGCCCTATCAGTAAAATCTGAAACATGAAAATAATTTCCAGAAATTTAGCCACCTTTATTATCAATACTTTCCCGCAGAATCTAGGACAAATACTTTCCGAGATACAGCCGCTTACCTCTCTCAGTGGCGCACCTTGTACCGGGTGGCCAACTAATAATGTCGCTCGGCCATATCTCAGCAACGGTTTACAGTATAGCTTTGGGAAAAAATATTACTGACTAAAGTGGCCCCGAGAAACATCTGTAAATTATTTAGAAAAGCGTAGGATGACGGCTAGAGGGCGTAACTGATCACCCAAAATTTTAGTTTTTATTTTACGCAAAATTTACCAACTTAAGGTCTACCATAACTATGAAAATCGGAATCTATTGAAAATTTTGCATATTTTACATCTCTTTTTTGTGTTTTGTCAAATAAGAGGAGAGGAGGGGAAACTTTGTTTTGAAGGACCGCTTATAACTTCGGTTCTGTTGAAACGAATTTTGCAAACGTAGTCTCGTTGAAAACAGTATTACTCCTCCAATCTTATGCTTACAAATTGAAACCGATCTAATACGTGACGTGCATGCTAGAGGGCGCTGCTTAAATATTTTCTGGAATTTTGCTTTTTCTCGAAAATATTAAACGAAAACATACATTTTTAACAACAAATTAAAAAAAGTAGACTAAATTACCAACAAATCAGCGAAAACCGGGTGTCGCTATCTTTTACCAATCCGAAGATACATATATTCAGAAACGTGTGGATGGTAAAAATGTCTTCTATAAATTTAAATTATGCTGCTTTCCTTAAACGAAATTTAGCAAATTTGATCGTGTTAGAAAGGATTTTCATTGTCCTATGTTTCGTGATTCAAACTGTTTAATATTGTTTTGTCCATTACCACTAGTGGGCGATAAGGAAATTTAAATATGTAAATTTTATAATTTTCGAAAAGAACAGTGCGTGGAATGCTTAGCGGCCAAAAAAAAATGACTATCATGGTTTTTCCTAAACCTACTGCTAGTGATTCAAATTATTTAATATTGTCTTTATTTCTGTCACTGCTAGAGGGCGTTAAAGAGAAAAGAATAGAAGACATGTCGCTAGAAATTCGCAACAATATGCTTTTCACTATGATGAGTATGATTTGCATCAGTTCTTTTTTTATTAATTAGCCATGACAGCATTTACAAAATTATAAATTTCCAGTTGTCGAATAAAAATCATTTACCTTATAATAATTACAATAAGTCATGCCGGAGCCCTTAAATTATACAAAAATGTCTCGAGGTTCAAGGGCGCCAGTTTGAGCATTTATTGAAATAATTGTTTTTATTTAGTTATTGCGTGTATTTTCTACGTAGATCGTTTTATTATTGTTATTTTTTTAAGTATTATTTAATTTATTAACAATGGGTACATACATATACATACATATAAATATAAATTATTGTAGTCCCACTGTCGTCTGGTTCCCGTCCTCTTTCCTCGCCACGGGCTGAAGAGGTATAAACCTGTTCCCGGGTTAACGGTATCGAGGGCGCTGTTGGCGTTGATGTCTTCCTTTCAAGTGTCGGTCTTGTTACACTTGCCCTTGTCTGATCATTGTTTCTATTTTGTTTTTATATTGTAAGTAGTGTAAACTTTTTACTTGTTTTGGTAATTTATTATATAGGTTTATGGTTTCGGTAGTAGGTGTTGTTTTGTATTTGTTAGTTATATTTTTTTGTTCTTATGTCGGACTGTCTTCTAGTGTTGTGTGAATGTATGTATTTGGAGTTTATTAGTGAGCAGTTTGTTTTTATTAATTTTTTTTCAATTTTATATATTTGTAGTAGATTACTTCGTTTAATTAGTGTTTAGTTCGTTGGTTTCTTTGAAGATGTCGTTTGTGGCTGTTCTTTTATCCATTAAATGTATTAGTTTGATAATTTTATTTTGTTGCCTTTGTAGTTTGTTTAGGTTTACAAGTTACTCCATATGTTTATTAAGTAGTTTATGTTGGAGGTGAAAGTTGCATGATAGATTGATTTTTTCAGATGTTTAGGTATCACGTGTTGTATCTTTTTGATTCCTGCTATGGTTTTTGCATTTTTTGTTTTTAGGTTGTTTATATGTTGATCCCATTTCAAATTGTTTTGTATTGTAAGTCCAAGGTATTTGATTATTTGCACTTGCCGTATGGGTTTGTTGTTGATGGTAATGGTATAGTTGAATTTGTGATTGTTCCTTGAGAATATCATATACTCGATTTTATTTACGTTGATCGTTATGAGGTTGTTTTGGCACTAGTTCTCTATTTTTTTCAAATCTGCATTTATATATTCCTGTAGTTATTGTTCGTTTGTGTTTGAGTATACGATACATATGTCGTCGGCGTATGCGTAAATTTTCTCCGTGTGTGTCTGTGTTAAAAATGTCGTTTATATATATTATAAATAATATGGGTGGCAGGTTACCGCCTTACCGTACTCTGCTTGTAGCTTATTGCTTTCAGTTTTATCTATACGTGTGATTTGTGTTCTATCCATTATATATGTCCTTAATAAGATATTTTCTTTGTCTTTTATTCCTATTTGCGTTAGATTTTCCATAAGTTTTGTCTTTGATATAGAGTCGAAAGCTTTTTGCATGTCGATGAAAACGACGGCTGTTGTATGCTTTTTTTCTAGTTTTATTTTTATTTTATTTAGTAAGTCATTTGTAGCTGATGTAGTGCCGGAATTTTTTTGGAACGCATATTGTCTCCTATGAATCAAGTTATGTTGTAGTAGATAATCGCTCATTTGTTTCTGTATAATTTTTTCTAGTATTTTGCTCAGTGTTGGTAGAAGGCTTATTGGTCTATAGTTTTCGGCATGTGATTTGTTTCCTTTCTTATATATAGGTATTATAATTGATTTTTTTAAGTAGGAAATTTTCCATTTCTAATGATGTTGTTGATTAATTTCAGTTGTATTGGTACTAGTTTGTTCCTATTACACTTGATAATTTTTGCGCTTATTTTATCAAAACCTGGTGCTTTGTTATCTTTCAGTTCAATGATCGTTTTTTGTATTTCATCTTCTATTACTTCTCTCAATTGAAATTGGGTATTTAATGTCGGAGTTTTTTTGATTGGTTGTGTTTTCAGCGGTTTTCCCATATGTGCCTCTACTAGGTTCTTGCCTATAAATGCGAAATATCCATTTCGTTTGCAATTTCTTTTTGGTTGATGGTGGTTGTCTTATCGTTTTTCTCAATTTCAAGTATTTGTCTGTTTGCGCGTCTGTTAGTGTTTAGTTCTTTTGTACACAGCTTCCATGTCTTCGATGCATCAGATTTGTATTTTTCGAATTCTTTGTTGTAGTAATCCTTTTTAGCTTTTTTGATTAGGTATAGGGTAGTTCGTTTGGCTTGATTATAGGCGTTGGTGTAATTTTCATTTTGTGGGTGTTGTATATGCCTCTTATATAGTTTGTTTCTCTTCTTTATTTGTTTTACTAGGATATTGTCTATCCATGGACATTCTTCCCGTCTTTTAATTTTTTGTATGGTTTAATTATCTTCTATGATTTTTTGGAGTATGATTGATAATGTTTCGAATGAATTTACTTTGTCCTCCTCAATATTCCGTATTTGGCTACTTATATTGCTATATTTCGTTTCTATTCTCTCGTAGTGTTTGTAATACAGACTATTTGTAGTGTTTGTCATTGTTGTTTTTACTGCGAAGTGATCCGAAATATTCGTGGGGATTATCTTTATTTTGATGTTATTCTTGATGTTAGTTATAACATGATCTAGAATACTGTGATTATTTGTAACGTTTCTTCTAGTATAGTGTTTGCGTGTCTTTTTATTTAATATTTTGTAATTGTGCTCTTTAATTGTGTTTTCGTATTTGTTTGTGATATTGTTCCTCTCTGCTAGATTTATATTGAGGTCGCCCATTATAATATGTTTCTTGCGTTTGTATAGTATGTTATTCTTTAGTACTTGTTCCAGTGTGTTATAGTGGACCTGCGGCGGTTTATATGTAAGTGTTATTACGGTCTCTTCTATATCTAGTAGTATAGACAATATTTCTATACTACTGATTGTTTGGTTTAGGAGAACCTTATGTTATATTTTCCTTGATGTATAGAGCTACTCCGCCTCCTCTACTTGTTCTAGAATTAAATTCAGCTCTGTAGTTCTGTAATTGGTACAGGTCATGTTCTGTAGGTGTTAGCCAGGTTTCTGTTATGGCAATAATTGCGGGATGTTGTTCGATTGTCGGTATTGTTTCAAATTCTATAATTTTACTTTTGATGCTTCTTATATTTTGCATATATATAGTATACATTTTTGCTTCTATTTGTTATTCTTTTTCTTATTATTGTGATTTGTTTAATCTATGTTTAGTAGATCTGTTTTGGTTCTTATTCTAATTTTTTGACTCGATTCTGTTTTCCTGATATAGATATTGCCATTTCTTGTCCATGCGTATTTAATTTTATTCTCTTTCTTTAAATCTCTAGCGCTAAAGAATAATGTATTCATCATTCTTGTTATTGTTCGTTTATAAATATATCGCTATTTTTTCCTTTAAGTTGGCAGTCTCGAGTTGTGATCTTGCTCATATCCTTTCTTGCCTTTAGTATCTCTATTTTTAGTTTTTCCGTTTTCAGTTCTACAATTATGGGCGCATTTTCTTTGTCTTCATTTTTTCGATAACAGTTTGCTATTCCATTCTCCACATTGATATTAATTTTTTTCATAATTTTGTTTACTACTTCATCAGCAAACGTAGTCTCGTTGAAAACAGTATTACTCCTCCAATCTTATGCTTACAAATTGAAACCGATCTAATACGTGACGTACATGCTAGAGGGCGCTGCTTAAATATTTTCTGGAATTTTGCTTTTTCTCGAAAATATTAAACGAAAACATACATTTTTAACAACAAATTAAAAAAGTAGACTAAATTACCAACAAATCAGCGAAAACCGGGTGTCGCTATCTTTTACCAATCCGAAGATACATATATTCAGAAACGTGTGGATGGTAAAAATGTCTTCTATAAATTTAAATTATGCTGCTTTCCTTTTTTCCTTTAAGTTGGCAGTCTCGAGTTGTGATCTTGCTCATATCCTTTCTTGCCTTTAGTATCTCTATTTTTAGTTTTTCCGTTTTCAGTTCTACAATTATGGGCGCATTTTCTTTGTCTTCATTTTTTCGATAACAGTTTGCTATTCCATTCTCCACATTGATATTAATTTTTTTCATAATTTTGTTTACTACTTCATCCACCTTTTCCTGCTTCTCTTGTTTGTCGATTCCATTTATTATGATGTTGTTTTTTATTTTTTATTTTTCTGTCTCTTCAATATTCAGTTCTAGTGCTTTCACTCTTTCTTTCAATTCTGTTTTCTTTTTCGCTTTCTTTTAGCATTTTTCTAATTTTTTTGTTTTCCTTTTGCATTTCGTCGAATTTTATTGGCATATAATCAATTGATTTTCTCATTTCTTTTAGCATTTTGTATATATTGTTTGTTGTTGCCTCATCGTCACTAGAGTCTGAATCACTTTTTTTATTTATATTATCTTTTTTAGTTTTTCTATTTGGCATTTTGTTTCGTTTTTTTTAAAATTAAGGAAAGCGCAGTGTCCAACGTTTCACACCAGCGGGGTCTTTCGCGGTGGCTAACAGACAGAAGGTAGACCTCGGGTTTAGGGAGTTGGGAAGTATACAAAGGAACAATTATATGTGAAGATCACGGTTCCGTATTTTATATATGTGCTGTATTTATCTATATAAATGTAAGAAATAGTTTGTAGTAAAATCTTGCGTGTGCAAAAAGTTCTCTGCTGAGTGTTTATGTCGAAGTAGTTATATTCTACATTTATTTCTACTGTTATTACATTATTATTAATTAAATAATTTATTGTTTCATTAAGTACTCGCGATTACCTGTTTTCGTACTAATTGTCACTATATTGCTTGGCGTAGTCCGGTATTTATTATTATAAAATGTAGAGCGTTTTTAAATACGTGTACTCGAAAGGAATTGCACGCACGCTTTATTTTCGTTATTAATAATTCGTTATTAATTTCGTTATTAATAATTGATTTATTTCTCTGAATCTCTGCTCTTACGAATACAAAGTTTCTAAAGTTTTCTATAATACGTTTAATGGAATTGTAAAGACGTTTTTGCGGTTATGGAGTTGCGAATGTATAACATATTCTTGAAATAACTTTATTACATCCCCCATAAATAATAAACAAATTTCAATAATCATTGATTGTACAATTTAAGCGCCCCGGCATGACTTATTGATGTAATTATGATAAGGTAAATGATTTTTATTCTACAACTGACAATTTATCATTTTGTAAATGGCTATAGTACCTATGTATTCTAGAAGATAAAAATACTAACTTGCCAATATTTCGAAAACTATCCATTTTTATAATAGACATGCTTATACAAAGTTACCCTTACTTTTAATGCCGAACAAGATAAAATTAAGAGCATATTACAAAAATTGCCACTTTCCATTTAAAAAATTGACTTTCGGTAATTTTTCTGATTTCAATTTCAGACTTATATTTCGAACACTCTGTATGAATAATTATAACAATTTTATACAAATAGTATTTAATTAGGTCATCTACTTGAGAAACCTTACTTCAAAATAAATAATAAACTAATCATTATATGTATGGAAAAAGTGCAATTGATTATGTGCCTGCAAACGTCAAATTTAGCATAAGAATGTAAATAAGTCAAAAAGGGTTAGACTTAGGTATATGACATTATACATGAAATATATTTAGAATTTCACGTAGAATCTAAAAACGTGTCGATATACAGGGTATTCTATTTAAAATAACGAAGTTGGTGCTTACTTCCGGTATATCTCAAAGCGCCGCCATCTTGAAAATATTTCAGGCGAGTGGCCCCCATCGACTTTAGTATAGTGCCAAAATTTCAGATCATTCCTAGTTATAGTTTTCCCGCAATCGATCGTGGCAGTTCCCGGTGAACCGCCCTGTATAAATTCCTACATTATAAATATTATTTATTGGGTTATATTTGTTTTTCTTTCGTCCTATTTTAACAAAAATTACAAAACCACTTCAGTAAATGGTTATGTATATTTAGTGCATTTATTTCTCCTTTGATTACAAGCATATAATAAAAAATGTACTATACTACTTTTAATTACTTTACCAAATCAGTTGGTAGTAAACATTTTTATTTCAATATAAACATGAATATATCGTAAAGAACAAAGAAATACACAAAGACTTTTGGCGAACCCCAGGAGAACATAAATTTAACAAACTTTGAACCCAAAACCAATAATTAATGACCAAAGTTATCGAACATCTTCAACGGATTTAAATTGTAAGCTCGCCAAAATGTATATCTTGCTTTTGTTACATACATATTAAATTGCCGGAAACTTGTTTGATTAGAACGTTTTTTTTTCTGATTATTCCGTTTATGAGAGATAGCTACAAATTATATTATTTAAAGCTATGTTAATTAAAATAATATCGTTTGTCACATATAAAGTGATATGAATATAATTGCACAACACCTATACTTTTCTTTATTTATTCTACTTAATCCGAATGAAATATAAACAACATCATAACAATACATAAAATCCATTAAAAGGATAACCATGTTAAATAAAAATAATATACCGGGTGGCACACCACATTCGCCTCGATTGATATACAAAAAAACGGTGGGATATACTTAAAATCTTTTTATTGGAGTATGTGTAAGTCCATTGAGAGCATATTCTAAAATTATTTTGAAATATACAAATCGTCCCAAAAGATACACATCAAAGTTATCATAATTTAAATGGAACAACATTTACATATAATACATATACCTATGTATTATTGCATATTTCGATGACGCAGACTTACTGTTATATTCCCCTGTTACTGTCTATATCCCGCTCCATAAATGTAACCTTGACTCACTAGCCGTGCCAACGGTAACTTCCAGGATCTCCCATGTCGGACAAGGTAGTGAGTGAGGAGTAAGACATATACATTCAGCATAGTAAATAAAAATCACCAATAACCAAGGTAGCACAGCATATGCCGAAGGTTTGGAAAAGCTGTGGAGAAGCACAGTCCCCAATGTGCTGAATTCCGCATACCGGGCGCCCGCCGATTTAAACTATAGTCTTCCCATATTGATCGCAGGGCTCCGCTGCGGGCGACCGACCGTCCCTAGCTACTCGTAGGATAAATTAGAGTAACACTAGTTTAAAAACGAATAAGACCATTACGGTACCTATTTCTTACTGAGTGCATCCAAGCTCTAGAGAGTCTTTCTGTAAAACAAGTGACTAGCCCCGATACAGTTGACGTTTTAGAACCACTACTCGACTCTAGTGAGAAAGAGGAACAACTGATGGAGACTGAAAGAGAAGGGACACCCAAAACCTAAGAAACCAAGAGTTAAACTTTGCGGAGACGTAAAAAACGCTTCAGATGGCGAGTTGAAAAAAGGGCATACGAGCGAAAAGAATCAGATCCGACGGTTCCTTGCCTACCAGAGAAATTAAGAAGCCAAAGATTGTACAAGGAAATAAGAAACAACTCTCACCCATCGTAACCTTCAAACACATGGCCGAAAGTGTGTAGATTGGTATCTTAACCAAATCGTTTTCGGAGACGCTGCTGAGTACGAAGCAACTGACGACCATTCAAATTAGCGTACTGAATAAAATCGTCCTGCAAAAGTAGCGATCAACCAAAACCAAGTTCCTTGGCTCGACATTCAAACCAGGCTTTATGGTCATTACGAGTGCAGATAAGTTAACTCGCTGAGAGATAATTTAGGATCTCGAACCATAGAAAAGAGCCGACCTGACTGCTGTAGAAGCAAAGGAGATTCCTCGTCAAGAAATACTTGTGACGTTCTTTCCCAGCAGTGCACAAGAGTTTAATGAGAAGATCTTGAAATTTTTAGCGCCCAAAACAAGGGACTAAATGTTTCATGATGAAGGGTTCTAAACAGAGTCACGGAGAAGACCAGCAATCTGCCGAAAACCTCAAAAGAAGGATATGTCGTCAGCTACAAATTTGAACTAGTCCAGCTACGAGCCAAAAGGAGTGCAGCGACTGCTAAAGGAGAAATGGGAGGAACTTCACAGGAAGGAGATAAGCCTTCAAATAGCTCTGCTACCGTAGTAAAGGCTCCTTCCGGAGAGGTACAACCCTTTACCTCTAAAAATGAGGCTGTATAAACCGTGGACAGATCCTCAAGGAAAAAAACGGGTCAAGAGGAGACACAATGGGACACAGGGACCAACGATCTCCGAAGACAACACGCAAGAAGCGATTAAGGCCAAGCGCCGTAACGCATGTTAAGCAAAACAGCTTTCGAAAGAATAAGTTAAATATGTTTTATATGGTCGTCATTGTGATCTGATCATAAATAACGTTTGAGTTTTTGTAGTTATATTTTTTATGTCACTTTGCATAAATTTAGATATTTGTTAAATATTCGACATGTACTATTCACAATTCTACTACAGTATCCATGAACGAAAAATAAATCCAAAGTATCGTTTCTTTTCTGTAATGTATTTCGCTTGCTATTTTGCTTGACATATATAAACTATGTGCATTTATAGTACAAATACAGTATGAATTATTGTGATGTTGCTTCAAGTGCTTGTGCAACCGCGTCATGTGACGTGTTATCAAACGCACCTGAAATATCTAGAGAAGCGCAGATCGCTGTTTCTTTATCATCCAGAGTTTTCTGAATGTCTCTGTCGATCTGGCCGCCCTGTATGCATGCTGACTCTTGTGAAGTGGA
Source organism: Holotrichia oblita (assembly GCA_023690525.1). Taxonomy (NCBI): domain Eukaryota; kingdom Metazoa; phylum Arthropoda; class Insecta; order Coleoptera; family Scarabaeidae; genus Holotrichia; species Holotrichia oblita. The sequence goes on along the minus strand of CM043016.1, from coordinate 90,783,008 downwards.
GCTTTCTCCGTTACCTCCATTCTAATGTCTATTAGTTTTTCCATCGCTTTCATTAGAAAGGATGTCAGGCTAATGGGTCTGAAGGATTTGGGGTTAGTCCCATCTTCTTTCCCAAGGTGCCCTTCTCCAGCTTTTGGGTATGTATGCCAACGCCAGAGTGCTTCTCGTTATATTTACTAAATGTTGTATTACTTCTTCCTGGCCCTCCTGCGGAGTAAATTCCGTCCACTCCCGGCGATTTGTATGGCTCTATGTAGCCTTGCTGCAACCGGCGTGGAAGTGACGTTTTCGCAAAAGTTCGTAAAGCTTTGCCTTTTAGCCTTCCTTATCTCCTTGTTGTATTCAGTCAACTTCTCTCTATACCTCTGCCAATCCCCGTCAACCTTCGCTCAATTGAACAGATGACGGGCCAAAGATCTGAAGTTTGCTAGAGCTTGATTTCGCCAAGGATTGTCGTTGGTTGGCTTCCTCACGGTTAGCGGGCAGCTAACTTCAAAAGCTCTCGTTATCACCTCGCTAAGGCGTTCTACATCCTGTTCCAGCTTGAGGAGGTTTGTAGTCCCGCCTGTATGTAGCTGGTTCAAGTTATCCTTTATAATAATGCTCTACTATTAAAGTATCGTTTCTTTTCTGTAATGTATTTCGCTTGCTATTTTGCTTGACAGATATAAACTGTGTGCATTTATAGTACAAATACAATATGAATTATTGTGATGTTCAAGGATTACTAAGATTTTAAATGCCTTAAAAAGCTGTATTTTTCACTTTCACCACAGAATCACTAATAACTCGAAAACCGTCAAAACTACAAGGTAATATCTCAAACATGAATGATATAGAATTATTAAGTGTATTCAAAAATGTAATAATATATAGGGTGGTCCATTAAAAAAAGTTACTTTCATCGATGTAAACTTAGTTGAAATGAACGTTAATTTTGGACGGCCCTGTATAAATAGACATAATTTTGAAGGCGTAGATTTGATGCGCTGTATTTCAGTAACATGTCAAATATGGAGTCCTCACTTGCAATGCTTTCAGAAATACAAAATTTTTAACATAACGTTGTATGTAGTTGGCCATATATTTGAAAAAATGAAATAAGTCAGCTGATTTTGGGTATAAGATACCTTAATAAGTTTTGATGCAGAATTGGAAACCGGAAGTGATACAAAGGGGTAAATAATCTCGTCAATGAGACCAAATGACACTATGTGTAACTACTAGTTTTCAGAATTGTAGGGTTTTAGGAACATCGAAGAGTTGTAACCAACCAGTTCCGTGAATAGCCCTGTGTATGGTGCTCTTCTACAATGGTCTGTACAACACGCGCGACGTGCGATCGGACGTTGTTGTGCATGTATAGCAAATTTGGGCGCCGCCAAACGTACGGAAGCACAACTGGCCGCTGCACCTCATCTACGTATCGGCGATCCGTCATCGTCTGCTGTAGACGCAGCATAGACGTCCATAATGTGTAATCGCATCCCATGCCATAATGCCCTGCTGGCAGTGGATATGGCGGGGTTGGATGCATTGGTTGAGTTGACGCTCAGCACGTCTGCGATAAACTAAAATGCGCGTGACACCAACACCCAATTGCGAATATAATGTGCCTCTACTCGGCAACCCACCGATGACTTGCCTCGCTCTGCTCGTCCCTTCCTGTTGGCCAAACAGATCCAAGTTGCTGATCCTAGATCCTCGCGTGGTGTGGTCACGCGGGGCTGTTCCAGTTACGGCTGAAGTTTTTACGTCCTTGCTCATTCCATTCTCGCCATACGCGTTTCACTGTCGACAACCACCGCTTGAAACGCTGCGCGATTTCACAGAAGGGTACACCTGTCTGTGCATACTCCCACAACGATTCCTCGCTCGGATAACACGAACGGCTTTCCATTACGCACAAAGTACGACTGCATAGTACCCGGTTGCTCCCACCCGCTTCGGTTTCCATACCGACTGAATGTTGAACCGGAGCCGCTCAGTAAAGAATGCAACTAGAGAAAAATTCGAAACTCATTACATCGACTCGTCTAACGGATACCCTTATGCACTGTTAAAATTATTCATATATTTTTACGCGTTAAGATTATACAGAGTGTGCTCTTCACTTATGTCCAACAGCAAAATAGGTATAGAGATTTTTTAATGTTAAGCAAAACATTTAGCCACTGACTTAGCAAAAAATAATCAAGGTGTTCAATTAAAAATAATCAGATTTTGCTTATTAATACGGCAATCAACTCAAAAAAAAATACGTAAGGCCACATCCAAAAATTATTGAAACATATGTTTTAAGAGAGATCTACATTACAGGAAAATGTAAAATAACCTTAAACATTTAGATAGTCAGATAGGCACAGATAACTACAGATAGCTCACAGCTGTGTAAAACTCACAGGTTGTATACATGGCAGGCGTTCGCTTCATCTTCTATATGAGCCGCTTCCAAACGGGAATCCATTCACGAGCTATCTGCATATACTTATCTGTGGTATAGGGAACACCAGAACATGGTAATGAGATGAAGAATCCTAAAATGACATAATATACAGAGAACTCAATTTAAAATAACGAACTTGTATTACGTAGCGCCAAAATTAAACATAGTGTGTAATTGAGTATAATTCTGCTCTATTATTGGTTGGCAAGTTCTAAATATATCTTTTCTTCGTCAGATGTCCTGGAAACGCATTATCTTCCGTTGATGCAAGGAATGCATATCCACAATTACTACGCATTATGACGATAGTATCAAATGCGCGTTCCAATCGCACCCTTACATACAAGAACTATGACAAATGTTAGCAATAAATTGAATTAAATCTATTGTCCAGGATCATAACACATTTGCTTGTTTACGAGATTTAATTCTTCTACATATTAAGCTCAAATACATATCCTTATACAATAACGTATTTAATACACGCATTATTTATTATTTGAAGTATTATAATTTTTCTACGACACATTACTTTGTAATATTGTAAATTGTAAAAAAAGAGGTAGGAAAACGAAAGGTGACAAAAATACTTTTTACTCTCGTTTGTTTATGTATTGTATAAAAGTTTCTCCATTCAATATAGCATAAGATAGCACACACATACATATTTATAATTAAAATACAAGCAAGTCGCTGTGCATCTGCAAAATAGTTATTAAAGACTAGTCGCAAGTTAAAAACGTTATGTGTTAATTTGTAAAATGTATTTTCAATTTACTTCTAAATATGTTGAAGTGCTATACTACTATAGAACTCTTCAGTTGTCCTCCATTGGTTTTTGAGCAGCATCAGCCTGGCTGTTTTTCAAACCCCTTATTGTTAGATCGTATACTACTTCTTCAATTTTTTTAACATCGTACTTTAAAACATCGAATCTCTTTCGCAAAGAATCATTCTTTAAATTGAGAACTCTAAAACCAGCATTTATTTCCGCAACGAAACGGGATATCTGAAGAGGTCTGTCATAATCGCCATTAGTAACTGAATTGATAGCAAATCGCGACTGAAATGAATATTAACTTAAACTGTGAAATACAATTTATAATTAAAACTTACAAGCTCCGTCGTTAACTGCAAAACACCCATAAGATAATCTTCCAAATCCAAATGAAAACCTTTTAGTTGGTCGGTTTTAACTGAAATTATTTTTAGTTAAGTAAGCATTTACATGCACAAAATATAATAAAATATAATCTCTCTGTATTTAAAAATAATTCCATAAATATTGTACTTCAAAAAATACATATCAATTTAGAGATCAAGTATAACCAATTAATGTCAACAATAACGTAGAAGACTGTTTTAGCCGCAAGTGATATCATGAATCATGACAGGAACTTTGCTGCGGTAAGAGCCTTCTTAGAGCTAGTGTAACTCAAATATTACTGAAATACAATTTAGTAATCAGAGAAGGCACACAGATGGCACGTGATTATTGGTCATAATCCAAACAAAAATAACTGAAAAATATAGGCACTGGAAAATCAGGGCGAATGTTATCTTTTCTTAAAGATGTAAGTTAAGCTCTGTTTACGCTATAACAGAATGATGAGTAAAAACCGCAAGAATTGGTTAGCTTCCAGCGGCAGTACATCGGGAGCGTTAAAGGCGCGCGCCTATCGTACGAGTATGTATGTAGTGAAATATGTAGTTTGTAGGCAGTCATCGTACGGTATTGTTGGATGATCATGCATTGCAAGTACGCGTACCTATAATTCGGTTGCAACACATTTAAAATGTCGAAAGTTCGTGAAAATACTTCAACGTGTTTGTTTGCTAATAAGGTAAGGTTGTATATTATGCCTGTGTTTTCATTAATTCTAGTAAGTTTTTCTAAATAACGCTCATTTTTATTTCGGTAAAGCCGATGTAGATACACCCCTGCCAAGCAACCAAGCAAGTAAGATAGTTGGTGCTGTAATATATCTCATTTCTCGCTTTATTCAAGCTTTGTTTTTCCTTTAGAAATCTAAAGTACGTGAACACCAAGAAGATGTAGTTGTTAAATACAGTTACAAGGTTAGAGAATAATCGGCAAAGTAAAACAAAAGGATAATTAAAATATTGTATAATTATATCTGAAAAAAACAGCACTTGTTCTACTTAATTATATCTGAAGCTAACTAACAAATACCCCCCTGAACAAGTACCCCTGGAAATGCGCGATATTTATACCACGCTACTCACGTCTATTCAAACCACTTTTAAAATAGCTATAAAGTCTCTAGATATGTGAAGTACCGCAGTATACGTTCATTTTGGATCCAGATAAAGACAGTAGATTTTAATGTATTCATTATTTCATTAGACCATTAATGTAATAAATGAAGCATTTTCACTATAAAGACGGCACTATTGTTTTTGTGTCGTACAAAATGGAAATGAAGTTAATGTGCTAAGTACCAAGACGGATAAGTTCTCTCGAAAAATTGTATTCCGATTGACCATTGGATATTATAAACAACGTTATAGTACTGTTACAAGGCCATTGAGCACATTATATACATACACAAACTACACAGCAAGTGTTGCAGTGTTAGTCGTACAAGCGATTTGCCGTTTTCTCATCTTACAGAGCTATTTAATTTGCATACTCATTTGAAAACCTCGATATTTCGCAAACCTAAAGCTCCCTGAGTAACTAATGTTATTAAAACAGTTATGATTACAAGAAATAAAGCCAATGAAAAGTTTATAAACTCGCAAAATTCACAAGACTAGAACTACAACAAAGAACTCTACTAAACTATTTATCACAAAAATAAAAACTCTAACTAAATAATGTACACTAAGAGAAAAAAGAAATAGTACTATTACTCAGTTGCATGAATTATATGCTTTGACAGTTTGTATATTGCATGGGCGATATACTTTAACTTGACGTTAGATTCGTATTTCTTTCAAGTACAGTTGTGACCAGGTAAATGTAGTATCTACAACCTTAAATTTCATATATGTCAAAAATTTGAAATTTTATTATTGTAAGACGAACTTTGGCTTAAGCTACTTGTCATAAAAATCAAATATCAGATCATAGCCAAATATAATACTAGTATTAATATGGTCAAAGATGTGTTAGTTCCATTACTGAAACAGAGAACGCGCCACGGTATATTCAGAACGGTGAGAGTTTTAAAGTAGAGGGGCAAAGGACTTTCGTAAACAAGCAGCGGACCAGACTAATTATTGCTTCTATGACACCTGTCAGATGTCTCGTCAATAAACAACCTAGATTTCTCAAAAGTTAACAGGAATTAAACATTTTATAAAGGATTGAGATCGCTGGTAAATGAAACAGAAATTTTTTTTTTAAGACTTGTGGTTTTCGAGATTTTTTGAGTTGAAAGATGCCCGAGGAAGCCACGTGACCAAAACTCTGCGTGACGTAGAAGTTCTCTAAACGTTACCGGTCTAATTTGTAGGATATATCGTTGATTGAAAGAATACATAAAGATGCGCTACCTATGACAGTTGACAGAAATTTATCCCATCAAATGGAGATTTGCATTTGGCATTATATAGGACCTGAAATTTCTGTCAACTGATATATCAGAACAGCATACGTCACAATTTTAGTTCACGTAAAAGCCGCGTTTTGGGAGAGCGCTGTAATCCTGCTTCTTTCTTCCCCGATTTCCAGGTGAAAAAATTATTTTTTCGTCTGGGAATAAAAGGAATGGCTATTTCTTATGATTATCTTTAAATTTAAAGAATAATTACAAAGTACATAGGTTGTCTATTTGAAATTAATTGACAGCCACAATCAACAGCCAATATTTGTCTGGTCATACGCATTCTCAACGTTCTAATATCGGCGACATCTATACTTCACTTAAAAAACTATTCTTTAAACGTATATATATTTACATAGTATTTGTCATAGCGGAACATAATTAACTTTATTATTGTTTCTTAACTTTCATCACGGTGGTTTTATTTAACCGCATTTCTCAAATACTATGTCCTTGTAAGTTAATTAATACATTAACTTTATCAGTTACTGTAAGCTTTTGTGCTATTTTAAAAATACATTTAATTGACGTTGTAAGATTTAAAATGATTTGACATTTAACAAAATACTAACGTACACCATAAAATTAAAAAAAACGCTCGTACTACATCTATCTGTCCACGACTGTACGGTTGCGGCCAATATTATCTGGGCAGCAGTTTTTCCCATTGTAAATGGATTTTAATTGTTACATAAAAAAGTCGCCTGGAAAACTATACTGTCATATTGATTGATGAAAAACGTAAATTATAAAAATGCCACATTTATCTTTGGCCGAGAAATTGAGGGTTGTGACGTTACTTAAGATTCCAAATACCAAAGGATGCATAACATTAAGAGAATATGGGATGAAAGACAAACGTTTGATAGAAGATTGGGTAGTCGTAGGCCCAGAATCCCAGAGTTACAACGGTGGTTGATGATGGTAATTTGGTTGATTTTATTCGCGAAAATCCCTTCCATTGTGCAGTAGACGCACAGGCTGAAACAAACTTTCCAGGGTAAAAATTTTCAATTTAATTTAAGAATAATGAGTGCACTGTGTTATATTAATATTATTAAAGTATCGTATATGTGTCTTTTTTTAACTAGATGTTTTGTGCGTACTAGGTCTATAATGTGTATTGTATTTTGCTAAATACCACAGGTAAATAAAGCATAAATAAATAAATAAATATGATTGGTCAAAACCAAACTAATTTCAGTGAAAAGACAACACTTTTTAAGGTAATGACTATTGATTATTGAGATAACCATCACATGATGGCTCGTGCTCTAAGTGCGTATCCAGAGTAACGTAGATTGTAGCAAAGCCTGATTTACCAAATTTCATGAAAAAGTAATGAAATGTGAAATCACTGCCCAGATTATATTGGCCGCAACGGTACATACATTATAAGATATTATTTTATACAAGGTGTCTGTAAAAGGTCTTTACACACGCCTACCACATATTTCCTAAACCCAAATAAGCCGATTTAAGTAAACTTATCTTAGTCCAAAGTCGCTTAGTTTGGGTGCTATGCGACCTAGAAGTTAAACTTTGAAATCGTTTTTTATTATAAATTCAAAACGGCTTATGCGATTTTAATAAGATTTAGCATGGTCAGTTAATATTATTGGGCGAATGTCTTGAGAAAATTTCAAGAAAACACTAATATCGAAGGGAATGAAACACGCATGACCATAATGAAAATTAATTTATAATTTTTTTGTGCTGTCTGTAGTAGTAATTTTTATCCGAGAAAGTATTCAAAAACACTCAAATTATGTCTCTTCTAAAAATTTCTTATTTTTATTCGTTTTCGAGGAAAACGAAAGAAATTAACGGGTCTATTCTCTAACTCTCTGTTACGTATAACAGTCTGTAAAACGTCTGTTACACTGTAAAATATCATAATGTTAAAATATTGGTATTCTGTACATTACTGTTATTAACTATTATAACGGGTCGATGGCCGCAGTGGTTAGGCGGCTGACTATTGTTGTGAGAGGACGATAGGTGCCGGGGTTCAATTCTCTGGAGGGACGGTGACATTTTTTCAGAGAGTTTAATCCCGGATCGACTTGCCATTCGCTGTTGGGAGCAAAGTGATTAACAGCGCGGCATCATAAAAGGCGATATGATGCTGTCACAAAGCCATTTAAACACAACTTACACACACTAAACTACACCGCAAGAGTTGCAGTGATAGCCAGACAAGTAATACAGCTTACGGAGTCACTGCAACTAAGCACCCACCACACATTAAAAAAAAAAAAAAAAAAAAAACATTATGTAAAATATTCCTCTGTTAAATGTCTGTTAAATAACCGATGCAAAATGGTCGCTGTTATTTAACATTTGACATTTGAACTGTTGAATGTCATTTTTCGTCGTACAAAAAATTATTGTTGGTGGTGTTATTATGAATCTAATATCGAATAAAGCGATTTTAATAACTATATATGGTTTTTTGGAAGAGGATGAAAGCAGGTAGATGAAATAAATATATGTAATATTTTCAAGAACAAACTATTCATTAGACAATACGCGGATCCGACGCAGAGAATTCCGAGACACATACAAGTCGTTTTAAGTGCCAAAGATATGTCTATAGATGCGCCCAGATAATAACAAACAGTAGCGAACGAGCATCCAAAACATTTCGCACATGGTGGTGTATACCGACTACGACTACGAACAAAAACAAGGTCAACAAGGCTAACGGTACAAGCCTCTATTTTGATAATCTGTTAAAGGCTTTTTAACAGAGCTATGTTATTTTACAGTATGTTAAATAACATACTGTTAAGCGGTTTTTAGAGAATAGGCACGTAAGGCTACAGGTAAAAGAATAGGCTTAGTGAAAGTTCACGGTTTCGGAAATTCTGAGTAACTTATTTACTACAAAAACGACACTCTTTATAAGAATTAATTACTCTAATGGTTTTTGCGTTATTTTACACAAAAATTATTTAAAAAATTATTATTATTTAACCATGCAAAATTCATTTGTTTATGATAGAAATCACTGACTGGATAACCTTATGCTTGTTTCGAACGCACGAACATAAGCTCTTTTGTTCGTTTTCCTCGACAACGAAAAAAAATTGGAAAATTTTGCACGAGACATAATTTGATCTTTTTTGAATACTCTATCGAATAAAAATTATTTCGTGTCTCTACTACAGACAGCAAAAAAAATATGTTAATTTTCATAATGGCTATGCGTGTTTCCTTCACTTGCAGTATTACTATTTTCTTGAAATTTTCTCAAAACATCCGTCCAATAATACTAACTGACCATGCCAAATATTATTGAAATCACATAAGCCATTTTGAATTTATAATAAAAAAACAATTTCAGAATTTTAACTTCAAGGGCGCATAGCGCCCAAACTAAGCGACTTTGGACTAAGATAAGTTTACTTAAATCGCCTTATTTTGGTCTAAGGAATATGACATACAGACATTTTATATATATAAAATAAATTGTAAATATGACATATTAAATTAAAGGTGTTACAAAGAAAAGCTTAATGTCAGTAAAAATAAAAAAAATGTGATTTAATGGTACTGATCAAGAAGTTGTTAACATTGTTTATCTTAATGTTAAATTTACATTAGGACTGGAAAGCAATAATGCTATCAACTTCTAAGATTTGACGGCTTCTTACTCTAATTAAGAATTTTCGATTTTCCATAAACCTACGCATTCGGATATTACTATTTATGCTACTTCTTACCACCCTCTTAATCATTAAATCACAACTTATCAAAATATCATTCGTAGGCTAGATAACATACTCATGAATAGAACAAGTTTTGATCTAGAACTTGTGCAATTTACACTACAATTCCAAATAGTGGTTACTCACATGATGTTATCAACAACATCCTTTCAAAATAACAGACTCACTCTCCTTCATTAATATAAAACTTATACTTATGTATTCTAAAACATTTTTCTATTTAATTGTGAATAACAATATTATCACAATTTAATAAATCAAAATGTACATTTTGAAAAACTACAATACCACAAGGATGTTCTGTGGAAATTAGGAACAAAATATCTAGAAATTGCTGAATAGAATCACAAGAAGACAAATTTTAATTATTAATCTTTTTCTAAAAAGTTGAAATGAAATGCCCAAATCTCACAAATTCTATGGTAAATTCAGTTTGAGGCCTGACGATTTGGTGAATTTACTATGAGACAACCTACTGTAGAACTTGTGAAATTTCCATTATTCCAACGTTTCAGTTCTTAATTATGAATTCACATGAAATCTATATCAAGATTATTATTTCATTGATTTCATTTACAGCAAAATCATACCTCCTAGTATTTCAGCAGCCGTTTCTTTCGATAGCAATATTCCTACTTCTAAAAAAACCACTAAAGCTGCAAGGAAACATAGCCGTTGGGTAACAAACTTCCAATGATCATTGTATCTATAATACTGTCCTACAGGAATTAGGCTGCTTAATCTACCATAAGCTTCTCGTATTTTTTTTTCGAATTGTTCTCTAGCTTTCAAACAGCCCGATGATACTAAAAGGAGATTTTTTTAACTGTAAACATTAAATGAAATTTGTACATTAATACTTAGTTGCAAACCATCTTCTTGGTGGATAACTTGTAGTGTTGTTAGAATTTCTCTTGCATGTTTTTCTATTTCCCGAACAATGTTTCGTATTTCCTTAAATACCAATACAAAATAATATGTTTCATAGGAATATATCACACTTACTTCTCTGATATCTTGCTCCGTGTTCAAATGTTGCTGAAAATCATCAAATACTGCCATCATCTTATCCATGGCTAACGTTTGCCTCGTATCAACTACTTCCTTAAAATACAGTAAAATTATACTATAATCATACAGAATTCACACCATTTGCAAACGATACAAAGTTGTACTAAATGTTACTCTAAACGTTCTAAACCAATTTAGTACATAATTGAAAATTGGATATAGAAGGTATGAAGGTAACTTTTTACATAAATGAATAATAGTAGTAGATATCTTGAAGGAAATGACTTGTATAATTTATCTTTGTTTATTAATAACTAAAGTTCGCATTATACCATAAGTTTGAAAAATATTTACTTGATAGTATACAAACAGTTTAATACATGATGTTTTTGATAAAATTTCATACGGTACGTTTCTGAACGCTTTACCTCGTTTTAATATATTCTTCTTCCTAATAGGTGGCACCGTGACCTAGGTCCACTCAGCCATATTCAATTGATTGGAGATTGAGCGGTAGAGCCTCTCTGGAACATAATTCCATATCTCCAATTATAGATGATCCATTTTTTAAATAAGCATAAACAGTTCTAACTACCACATGCACAAGCTTTAAGGCTACTATTAATCGCAGAGCATTACTATCACTACCGTAAAACGCTACAAAGCGCTAACAAGCCGGGTGAACTAGCAGAGAAATAAAGCGGGAAGGAAAATAGGGATCATTATATTTTGATAATTGTTTGCTTTTATGTAACTGTAGCAAAGAGTAGAGTTACAAAGAGGGTGCACTAGCGCTATTATGAATGAATGCGTAAAATAATTCTTATGACCTCGATAGAGCGATCTGATTGGGAACACCAAAAGTGGAACACCAAATTTTGATTGGCTAGTATTTATTAATGAAAATTTTGCAGAATTAGTTTAGCCAACACGCAATTTGCAGTCACTAAACCGAGAAAGTTTGAAAATATTAGAATTTAATGCAATTAAAACTTTAAATATGTGGAAGTATAAACACAGTGAATGTTAAAAGTAAAAAAGAAATACTTCGTTCAATTTCTATGTAAAACGTATCGTGTAGGAAATTATGCACTACCAACCTTAAAAAAATGCAACCAACACGATGATTTTAAATGTACTTCAATTTTAAATATATTTGGTATGTGCCTCGTTTAAAATCATATATAGATAAATGTCACTTTATAAAATCTCACACAGCTAAAATGAACCAAAAAACCGCATAAAGCTTGGATAAATTCGTGTGTTCAATCGATTGTATTGACAGCGTGGGTTCATTGAACTCTTGCCAAAACATATAGTATTTCCCAAGGTTATAAGATTATTTTGGCGCCAATAGCTAAATGCACTCTCTTGTTACTCTTTGACTGTAGATTAGCTTCATTTGTGCATCCTCTTTAGCCAAGCTAAGAGGCTATCGATGCTATAGGGAGCTATAAGTAGTTCTCTCTCAACTTGCACTGTACGCTGGCATCCAAAAACGACGTGAATGGCATCTTCCAACTCCCCGCAATCACAATTTGGGCTTTCTATAAGGTTGAGACGATGCAAATATGCCTTAAGATGGTTGTGATTGAATCTTAGTCCATAACGTAGTCACGAACTGTCTCTACCTCTGTATTGCTTTAATACCATATGAGCGAAAATTATTTAGATAAAAGGTTGCTTTGGAATTCTGAACGTACCGCGTATGATCGATTTCGGATTAGAACGTGATAACGCTTAGTACATCATATTCATGTCAAATATATTCATAATTCTTTTCGCTTAAATTTCTTTTAGATAGTGTCTACCCTCCGGCCCGCGGCTATACCCTATCTATCCTAGCGAGCACATCCTATACTAACATCGGCTGTCATTACAAATAAATTGGATAACAGAGGGAGCTAATAGTACCAGTTGTTGATCATACTGCGAGATGAAAAACAGCAATATACAATACAAAATGAGATAGCAAGATCGTGACATAGAGACATGTCGTGAAAGGGGTATAAGCACGTAGAAAGGAGTATAAAGTAAATTCGAATAGCAGTAATTGCGGCGATGATGTGCCCCTCTTTTAGAAAGGTGCCAAACCATTTGGAACGTCTACAGTTATCTGTTTTACTACTGGATACGTTTCTTGCAATACTCTTTTTTATTTTGCATTATATTTCTTTTTATAATGTACACCATGTTTGTTCCCGTTCATATTTAGTGGACAAATAAGTTTATAACTCTTGAAATACTTTATTTAAAAAAATTAAAAAAAATTCTTTTTTATTAAACACGTAATTTCTGTCGACTGTATATGTCATGTATGGTTGTATTATTTGATTATTTCAGTTCTTACAGTTATATAGCAAACTACTACAAGACATATTGGTTTCTTGTGCTCTACCTAGTTGCAAGAGTAGAAACAGCGTTAACAAGAAGAATTCGTCGAAAATAACATTTCATAGGTCAGTGTTTAACATAAAAGCAATATGCAGGGCCGTAATTGGAAAATTTCAATTGTTGCACCTGTATGTAGTGTTATGTCAAAATCAAATCAAAATAACTCAAATAATTTTTATATTAAGCACTTTACAATTAATTTAGACCCACCCTCTCTTACCTTAGTATGTATAATATTAAAAATAAAAATAGTAACTTCTTCCCGACTTCTAGTCTTCTGGTCCCTGTTTTCTTTGAAATTTTTCTTTTTTTCCTCTTTTCACTATTCAATCTTTTCAAATCTTTTGAATCTTCAAACTTTTCCTTCACCTGTCTCTCTAATTTCTTTTCTTCTTTTCCTCTTTTCACTTTTCAAACTAATTTCCAATGTTCTTTTTCAAATTTCACTTTCTATTTTTTAAATGTTTTTCTACTTTTTTTAAAGAACTTATCTTTTTCGCTTGACTTTTCCTTCTTTTTTCACCTTTCAAAAAAAAACAATTGCCCACTCTTTTCTTGTTTTTTCTTGAACTCCTCAAATTTTATTATTTTCAAAAACCGCGGTAACATGAGTGTGCGTCGTACGTGTAATTTTGACAAAATATTTCCTAAATTTACAATGCTTAACATAATATTCTAACGAATTTTGTTGGAAATTAACGAAATAACATAACAGTAGGTACATAAATAAACTATTACATATTGAGCGTTTATATTGTCAAATTATGACATTTATGGGCCTTGGGCCTAATAGGCGTGGGATGACGTAATTAATTTTAAATAAAACCATCTGTTAAGTGGAGGCTTAAGATTATACTTACAATTTTCAGTAGTCCGGACCTGATGAGGCAGCCATATTGGTACACCACTTAAACGCCCAGTGCGCCGTTTTGAACTTACAGGAAATATGCTTCTCAGCGTCTCCTTAGGGTCATATTTATAGTCCATGCTTGAGGTTGTAGCGTTGCTTGAGCACTTGATTTTGACACATTTGTAATGACATTTACGTCAAAATCGCGTGCTCAAGCATCGGCACAACCTCAAGCATGGACTATAAATACGACCCTTAGTATACTAGCTCAATGATTTTATCTATGCAAAACACATAAATGAGTGAACACTTCGATGTTTGAGACCGCCAAAATAGAACCGGTCGTTGCTTTACCAAATAGTTCGCTCGCTAAAAATCGATTTAAATGTCCAAGGTAACTGAAAATTTGCGTCGGAGGTCAAAGGTTCCGACCGAAGCGTCGTATCTTTATTCGCTAAAATGCGCAAAGTAGTCGACATCTGTTGGTAAAATCTGAACTATTGTAACGGGGAAAACAATATTTGATTCGGCTCGGTTGTACATGTTGTATATATCAGCATAAATTTCCTCTTAACTTTAATAAACTTTGCACAAAGAACGCGTACACTGGCTACTTCCTGGCACACACACTTGTAAACGGCTTCTATTTGTTTTCCCCGTTACAGTCAAATTTGACATAACGATACCAATGCCTCTACCGGAAAAATTTTGGCGAATTCTCTAATTATTGGTCATGGTCATGGTTATAGAAATGTCACCATGCTACAGGAACTTTCCGCAACAAGTATAAGAAATTCTACCAGCTAAATTTAATTTTATAAAATGAAAACCCCATTCAGTAATTAAGAAAATGATATTCCAAATTAACGTTTTATAGTTATTTAGTTTATCATTAAATATCTTTATAGGTATTCAATGATTTAATTCAAACATTCCCAGCTCAATCAGTATTGTTTCTTTTCTCAAACTACAATGTATAGCTGATATAGCAACAATGTATACGGTACGGATCTTCTCTATCTCATTATAAAATGTTGTCCCTGTCGGAGACAATCTTGCTTCGTTCAATCAGCTGGTGACGACCCATCATCAACAGCCAGCGACAAGCATTGTTTACATGTAATGTTCAGACTCTATGTATTAATACATCACGTGACAACTTACCTTAGTAATCCCTATAAAATTTCGGTTGTTGTGGTTTCTAGAATTTGATCGATTTTTTAGCAACCACTGCTCCATTGTACTTTTCCAATGTCGCAGCAAGAATTTTTCAGTTTTTATATCTGTTCAAATAATGTCAGAAATAAATAAAAACTAATATGTATCGCAAAAAAACTTTTTCCAAAAATATCGAAATCGGCTGCAGATACACTGGAACCTCATTTATATCTGCGGCCGCAAAGCGTAAACATTCACTTATATCCGCTCAAGAGGGGTCCGCACTCTTATCCCGTTACCGGAGAGGAAAGGCCGTGCTACGCGCTGATTGTCTCATGTGAATACGTGCACTCTCGGGTGGTGGATGCCGAGCGGATATAAACAAGGGCTATCGTGTGGATATAAGTGAGGGTGGACATAAGTGACTGCGGATATAAACGAGGTTCCAGTGTAGTTCAATTTTGCAAAAGCCATGTAAAAGATATTTCAATTCTGCAACTCCTAATTTAACCAGTATTGTAACTCCTACCATTTACCACACTGTACATAGCACAGACTGTTTCGTTTGAAAAAATACAGCTAGGTTATTCAGTACTGCTTTTCTGAGACAACCGCTTCTTTTCTGAGACAACCGCTTAAGAATTAAACAACATTTACTTGGAAAGTTGTATATCTTCAACTGGTATCGAGATATTCACCGACACCGCACTATTGGGGCACCGATAGATGGTGATATCTATTTTCCCACGTGTTTACTTGGAAACTAACGGCAATAAAAATTTGGATTAATCCGGTTATTAGAACATCCCTCGCATGAATATGCGCTTACCATAACTCCCACTACCTCTTTTTTTCGTGTATTTGGTTGGTAGTTTTACAAAAACGATCATATGTAACTGTTAGGTTTATTCCAATACAGTATTAGGGCAAAAGGACATTCATGTGGGGAGTGTACTAATAACAGTATTTTATGTATAACATCGCCTTCGTTTCACTAAATTTTACAGTCATTAATCTCCGAATAAACACGTGAGGAAATAGATATGAGACAGCCTGTACATAGATATACAGAGAGGTTCTAAATTGCCCGCTGCCACTCTCCGCTAAGTTATGATCGGTTTAATACAGAGGTTCCAGTTTTGAGTCATTAATATGTAATTGTAATACTATGTACTACATTCTTGAAGTAAAATTTCTATTTAGTTTCAAAGATTGACGACAAGGGACGATATAGTATCAAACTTTCAAATTGAATAGGCAGTCGAGTGACACCGCATTTTAAATGTATTTTAACGGTGAATATGGTATCACGCCAAAATTGCATAAAATTTTGTCCACTCATTTGAATATAGTTATAGAACAATATTTTATTTCCACAAACATTTCGTGTTTGCAGTTAACCTAAATTCAAAAGTCTTAGGCAGCTATGAATTGCAAATTGTGTGTCTCTTATTAGGCCTATACTACCCTTTAAATGTTATAAAATAGAATTTTATTGACACAAGTGCCATAGTCAACAATAATAAATGTTAATTGCAAAATTCTGTCGACTAAAAAAAATTACAGAGCTAATATTTTACTTTTTTATACAATTATATGCTCTAAATGAGCTTCTTGAACTTCTTAGCACCGACCACCTTAGTTGGCGTTTCTTTCCGCACTTTTCTAAAAGTTACAACGTCAATATTTCTGCAATCATCACGTCTTTAAACGTAACTCTTGAAGAGAATGATTTTCGGTTCATAAACTTACTGCTTAAAGTAACAGTGATGACACATGTAAATAATGGAAGAGACACATGTTTTACAATTCACAGCTACCCAAGACTTTTCAATTTATGTTATTGCAAACACAAAATGTATAATGAAATAAAATTTTGTCCTGTTACTATGTTCATATGAGTGGATAAAATTTTATGAAATTTTGGCCTGATACTATACTCAGCGAGCCGTTTAAAATGAGATGTCACTCGACTCCCTATTCCATTTAAAATGTTGATACTGTATCGCTCCGTTTTGTCAATCTTTGAAACTAAATAGAAATTTTACTTCAAGAATGTATTATATCGTATGTCTGTATTTTCTTTGGATAAGCAAAAACGTGTTCTACACATGCAGACTTATTCTATTGGACGCATAATGTCGGAGAGTCTCGGTATTGCCCGTCAGTTACCACTTCCTATTCGTCTCATCATTCGACATTTCAAGAACGACAGGTTGGGGTCTAGTCTTGAACGTTCTAAACTAATTTTAGAAAGGTTTAAACCGTTAGATTAAATTAATCGGTTATCATGAATTTAACTTTGGAGGAAAAGAAATCCGTAATACAATGGCATCACCGTGGCAGCACATTGAATGAAACAAGTGGCTTATTTATGACAGCATTTGAACGCGAAGTATCATGTAGTTCGATGCATTATTTGATAAACCATTTCAAAAAATATGGATGTAATTAGAATTTTATTTCAGTATACATTTAAGATTTACTTTGTCTTTTGTTCTTAGTTCTGCAGATATTTCGTCCAAACTGGGATTGCTTATGTTTCTAACACATCTTTTTTATATTTGAATCGTTTTATTGATTATATGCCTTCATTGGTGATAGCATGAAATTCAAATGTTTGTCGATCACCGTCGACATTAAGCGACGGGAGGCGTGACTTACTACGTAGGCGATGCTTTGAGTTATTACATGCGTTTCAGGTTTCTCTCAAGCACACTGTATAATTATTCATATTAATTACCCCAAACTGGAACGTCTCTAATAACCGAAAATAAGTTAGTACAGTTGGAGGGGAGGGAGAGACACTTTAGAGCCGTACTGTTACATGCTTCACTGGCCTATTGAATTTTCGTATAAAATCCAGAACAATCATCTATTATTACAAACATGAGAGTCTAATTGATATACTTACTTTTAGGATCTCTTAGTATTCCTTTAGTAAATTTTGATAAAATTAGAAATCATATGAAAACTAGGATAGGAGATTTTTTTTAAATTAAAAGGTGCAACATTTATATTTCTTTCGAATCTAAAACCTGGTTGACAGATTTTATTAATCACTCGTACACATAAACTAATCACATTATTTACAAATATATTCACATTCAGATATCCTAATCAAAAACCCAAACTTCCATATAGAGACCCGTATATAGTAAATCGCATTAATAAAATGTATGTTAATGCCACATTTCATGACGGGGTTTTGGCTATCTCATAAAACACCTAGTGACCTGACTGATGCAATTAGAAAAGTGTTAGGCAATCATTCATATACATAGAAAAATTCACAGTCCATTGGTGTTCTAGAATTAACCAAAAGTAAAAGAAAAACTAATCACTGTTAAAGCATTTATATTCATTTTCAAGAGTAAATGCAACATAGTCTGTATGTATTTGTACTGCAAGATTTTTTTACATGTTTTAAATAATAAAAATAGTCAAATGTACAATATATATTTATACATTTTGGATGTGAAACAACTAGGAAAAGCGTATTATAAAAATGTTCTTTTTATAATCTATGTTGCTTTACAAGTTTGTCTTCATGTTTAAAGAAATGTAAAATCAACAATTCGAAATAGAATATTATACATTCTATATCCTACGTACCTAATTAACTAATATTAAGATTATACAATCACATATAGCAAGATTATTTTTATTACTTCGAATGGTTGATTTCACATAAACGTTCTTTACTGCTGTTCTGGAAACGTAGAGGAATGTGACTTAAACCCTAATATCTTGCACCATTGATTCTATCATTTTTTTTAAGTTTGAATCACACATTTCTTTTGGTTTCTCATTAAAAATTAAGTACTCTTAACTATACAAAAATATATTTACAATCACTGATTGACCATTTAATTTAAATTATCAAAAAAATCAGTAGTAAGTCGTAGTAGTAATTAAATTAATTCTAAATAGCGGATAGTGCCCTGCGGTATACAGTTGTCATTCAAACTTTGCTGAAGGAGAGGTTCTTTTTATACACAATTAGAAAAATCTGGCAGTATTACTTTATTTTCTCATTAATGTTTAAACAAAATAGTCAATCACAGTAAGTTTTGTATAAAAATGTACAATATATTATATACATATACAAATTAATATAAAGATCTATATATACACATATTTAAATAATTTTTTACATAAAATGTATAATTCAAACCTACAAAAAGAACTTATTAAAAAGCAAACACACTCTAATCGACAGGAAAAGAGAGCTTAACTATGTATAAACGTTTTACAGGTAGGACATTTCCTAAATGAATGGACAATAATGTATTTCAATTAATAAGATGCAACAAGACTATATTCATATTCATTAAATCTAAACTAAAAAAAATTATGACTTTTGGAAAACATCAATCTATCTCTACAAATCTTAAATAATTTTTCTGTACAGGATGCATGAAGAAGTTAGCAGTTTAATATATATATATTCATAAAATTAAAAAGTGCCCGACAGCGGAATGATGTTATTATATATATTCAGAATTTTACACTCGTGAGTACGTTTCCTGTGGAATATTTTGTATTCTCTTTAAAAACAAAATAGCAAGTTATACGTGACATTAGCACTATATAAACTTAATACTTTTATATTAGTTTGGGATTTTAAAGAACGTATGTGTAAAGTTTGACTTAACTTGGTACAATTTGTAATTCCATATTTGATCGTTTTTCCAAAAATATTCTCAAACACAGTAAAAAGCAATCAAGGGAAGAATCAGGTTATTTTGAAATTTGTTCATATAAAACAAGTTAAAAATATAAATGAATAAGTAAAGGATCTTAAATGTGCAGACTGTTCGCCAGATTAGTATACAAGGTGGTCAATTTAAAGTGTAACATTGTAATATCTTCGAAACAACTAGTGTTATGAAGAAAAGTATTAAACAAAAGTTTAACTATGCATATGAAGGGGCTCATCCGATGGCGCTACTGTTGTCACTATTAAGAAAGACGCAAAGGTCATAGCAAGGTCAACTTTTTTTTTTTTTTTCGAATAGCATATGGTATTTTTTTTATCAAATTCTAAAAGGGTAATAAATTATGAATAGAAAAATAGTAAACCACATATGGCTTCAAATTAATATTAATCAAGATATTTCGAAAAAATTAGGACATAATAAAAGTCAGTGCAGCAATGTTTTTCCTTTGTTTGTTAAATGTAATAGTAAAAATAAATGTTAATAGTAGCTACAAACTGTTTACATAAGGTAAACAGTGGAAGAACGCAGACGGCTATTGAATTAGATGTTCAAATTGGCGGCCACCAGCCCCAAAGCACTTTTGTATTCAGAAGAATCGCTATATTTATTTTAAGTGTACGTGTACAATATCGACTTGTTGTATATGACACGGAACCAACAACGCCAGAAAACAAGCAGCAGAAAATAAGACGTGCATATGCAGACATTTCTGAATACATGTTACTGCGTGTGCATAGATTTTTCTGCGCGAATCCAAAAGTGCATTGAGGCTGGTGGCCGCCAATTTGAACATTTAATTCGATAGACGCCTGCTTTGTTCAACTGTTTACCTTATGTAAAGAATTAGTAGCTACTATTAACATTATTTTCTACTTCTATATTTAACAAACGAATAAAAAACATTTACTGCACTGACTTTTATTATGTCCTCATTATTTCGAAAGATCTCGATTAATATTAATTTGAGGTCATATGTGGTTTAGTATTATTCTATTCACAACTTATTGCTCTTTTAGAATTTGATTAAAAAAAATACCAAGATATTTGAAAAATAATAGTTGACCTTGCTACGACGGTTGTGTCTTTCTTTATAGTAACAACAGTAACGCCATCGAATGAGCCCCTTCATATAGTTAAACTTTTGTCTAATACTTTTCTTCGTAACACTAATTGTTTCTAAGATATTACAGTGTTACACTTTAAATGGACCACCCTGCATGTAAAAACAATAACTATAAGAGAAAAAGTAACACAATATTTCAAACAATCTAAACAAAAATAGCTGCTGGAATAGTAAAATTCAGCAAACGCTGCAAATGTTTGTGAGTTTATTTGAACAGATAAAAAAATATTAATTTTAAACTAACACACGGGCCAGAAATTCTTTAATATCGAGCATGATCTAGGAGAGCAGCTGTGTATTTGTGATTCATGGATATGTCGCAAACAGTTTCATGTGGAATGTGCTTCTGCCCATTTCACACAGTTTCTTAAAAATCAATTAAAAAGGTTTCTTAGATATGTTTTATCGTATTCTCTTCACTAGTTATTATTTGTTACTTTCATCTGGCAGTTTGCATAGCACAGAACCTGTTTTCTTCTACACTTACAATAATTTTTATCCATAACAATTTAAATCTCTATAATCATGACGACAAATTGACATTATAAACCAGATCACTCGTTGCTTAATAATGCACTTGTACCTAACAAATATACGAACTAAAATACGATTGGGGCTTTCAATCACTATTATAATCATTATTGTCAAGAGTTGTAAATCAAGCTATAAGGTTATTTTTTCAATCTAAAATTTCTTCGAAAAGTATCATGTATTTTTAAAAGATACTGGATTTATATAAAACTTTAGGGTATTTTTCGCGATACGATTTATGATATTTTGCTGTTTTGACGAATAAAGAACAAAGAAATTGCTACATCACGGAGAATCAACGTACACCAACTAGATCAGCTTATGTTTAAATGTGAGAAGGAGTCGGTAACTGATACATATTATATCAATTGCGTATTTCCTTGTTTTTGAAAACATATCACGAGAAATACTCTGTCTGCTATTATGATATACTCGGAAAATTAAACGGACTTACACAGCACATAATACATTAACAGGAAGTCTCCTATAGCCATGTTAAAATAAAATAAATTGACATTTTATGCATTTTGATTTAAAAAATAAAAATTCTATTATAAAGATGCTGATTTTATTTTTGTTTACCTAAATTCGCTAACAGTTTACGTTAATACTAAAGAATAAAACCTCCAAGGTGATCTGACCAATTATCTCGCCCTCAATTAACATTATTTTAAAAGCAAAAATAATTATCCGTATTGAGATTCAACCCCATTTTAATACTACTTGTACGCTAATTAATGACGAAGGTTTATTATTCATTTTAGAAAATACCCACCTGTAGGTATATACCAATTATTTACAAATTTTGTAACAGCCTTTAGATTTTTAAGTTTGTTTATAAAACATACACTTCTTTCATAAAACCAACGGTAAATGAAAAACAAATTAATTTCAAATATTGAATAGTTTTAAATATGTAATACACATGTTTAAGGTTCGTATCGTACTTCTCCCTAATATTTGTAAAAATATAATCAGCTATTATTTTTCCTTCTTCTGAAAAAAAAAGGAAATGTGTCAGTTACTATATACCAAACTGTCAATTTAGTATGAAAATCACAACTACTTATTAACCGGAAAACAATTTCACAATAAATTCATAGTTATACAAAGGCGAAATGAGAAAATAAGAAAGTCATATGATGCTTATGTTGAGTCTATCAGAAATTCGCTCAATTTTCCAAATGAAAACGTAAAAATCTGAGAAAATAATTGTTGAACATGCATGAAAAGCGGACATACTAAACTAAAATAAACATTGCAAATGTTTCTGTGTGTATATATTTGAATATAATACAGGTGTTATGGATTTTAAATTGGGGCAAGGTTAAGAATCTCGCCAAACATACATTATTAGACGTTGTTGCTGGAAAGTGTGCTGGAGCTAATTTCAATAATTTATTAAAAAAAAATTTAAGATTCATTATTGAATATTTCATTGCAATTTTCTTTTTACTCGTTTTTTGTTACATAGTTTCACTTGGCAAATATTTTCGCGAAGTTCTAAAAGACTGTATGAAGAGAAAATGGTACAAATACACTTTCCTTCTAGATATCTTCTATCTTGTCCTATTCTTTGACCGTGTTTTATATAATTTTTTCCCCTAATTTTATTGGATAATGACGGTCGATTTCATGTAATATTTATTTTTTACGTTTGGATACCTATTCAATCGTACCATTTTCAAGTTATTCAAATGTTTACATATTAAAAATATTAAAAGTAGGTTGTACCTACATGTAAAAGATACATGCAAGTTTGTCTAATGCATTTATAAATGTATTAGATAAACTTGCATGAAATCGACTGTCATTACCCAATAAAATTAGGGAAAAACAACTTCTAGATATCTTAAAATATCTCATATTTTAAGATTAATATAAAAAGAATTTATTAAATATGTGCAAACCAAGATGTTAACAGTGTATTATGAATTGTAACGAAATGCAGTTATAGAAAATGGCATTTAATAAATTTTCCCTGGGCATTCTTAAACTAGTTTTATTAACTTAGTTTTTAAAATATCTATCTCACTAAACGGGTCACGTATCTTTCGAAACAATAACGCATCACCTAGGTATTTCCAAGAGATTTGTTCTTAATTGTAGTAAATTTGTAAAATCATTATTTACATCAAGACTGCACAAGGTCATTGATTTATAATATCTGCTTATATAACTATATTTTTACTATATTTTGTAAATATATGTGTGAAATAATATGCTTCAATAATTCTGTTTTGTGTTGCATTTTCTTTAAGACATTGTTTTTTTTAGTACATACAAATTTACTATTCAAACATATTACGAGCATTTTAGAAAATGCAATAAAAAACTTGACAACTTATTTATAAGGATGAAAACATAAAATTATTTGCACAACATGCAGCGGTATTACTGTAGTTACTGTTTCAACATTAAAATACATATGTAGTACAGAGTGTTTATTTCTTTATATTTCATCATTAAAAAAAGATTTAAGTACATTTCACAAAATGTCTTGCAATTACAAAATGTAATAAATTACTAATAATAATATATCAACAGCCTCTTTTATTCTCTTATACACTAATTAGATAATTACATCTTTATTTATACAAAATAATAAATTAGAGTAATACCTTTTCGCATTGTTACGGTTTATAATTTAAAATAATTTCAAATAATTGCACATATTATAAAATATATACTTTTTTATCAAAATGCTTGATTAAATTCTTTGTCACACAGTTCAGTCTAAATGGATGTTTTGAAAACTATTTAGTTGAAAACATAGCCATAATATGTAAAAAACATTTCAATAAATTAAGATTGTTAATGAAGGTGGAGTGTAGAGTACACTTTATTTTAACCTCCAACAGGTATAATTGTTAGATTATTGGTTTCAATATTACCAAAAATTTACGAATAATCCATGTATATTACCTTTACTACAGAACTCAACAGATTAGTTCTACATAAAAACTGTATAGTATATTATGCATGCATAATTGGCATATCAATTGAACTGTACTGCAACAAATAATAAGCATAATTAGAGAAATAAAAAAATATGTATTTTTCTACTATTCGTCACAACTCAAGAGTCACTTGCAGTTCCTATTTTCGACTAAATACTTAAAACAGCGATTCCCAATTTTTCCGAATTTTTTAGCAATTACTTTACATACGGTAAATCATAGGTACGTAGTATTTTAAACTATGAACGTATTGAGTTCAGAGTAGATGAATATATTTAGAAGAAAAATAAGGACAAGGGACAGGGCTTTACATACATAATTGTAACTGCTTGAAAACTGTTTTCTCTTGGACATTTTAGTAAATTCTGAATTAAAAGTACAACTAGCTACGAAAAACTTGATTGGTAAATCTCTCAAACTGATTGGGAAATACCGAATTACAAAACACGACAAACCTGTAAACTAAGGTGTACCTAACATATCTGAAAGATGAATATTTCTCATAAATTTTATCGGTATAGCTATATTGCGAATTTAAACTTCACATGTAAAAATTGTTAAAATAGTAACAATACAAAGTTGTTTTTCCTAATAAATGGATCACAACGATATGTTTTCTCATTTGAATGCATTTTCGTTTTTTAAATGTTCATTGGAATACTCTAAATTATTGCATTCAGTAGCTTTTGAAGAGTAGCATTTCAATAATTTCAATGTTAAAAAATGAATACACTAGTTACAAAATTTTCACGAATTTAATATTGAGAAAAAATGAGTGCAGTATATTTGGATTTTTAAGAACTGTGACGTACAATCGTGATCGAATATTACAGATATGTTTAAAGGAGAGCGTATAACCAGGTTTAGTTGAATGTAAAGAAACTGAAAATTATCTCCCAAATTTTTAATTGCATATAATCATAACCCGTTGTACGAAGTTTTCGTTTAGCACTATACCGACTCATGTTACGGATTATAATCTACTCGACACAGTAAGATACTCGAATCATAATACAAAGAAAGAAAATTAATTGAACCATTAAAATAGTTTAATCGACTATAAAATCGAGCCTGCCATGTACTTTGTTTAAAGAGTAGCCACTAATATTCTCCTGTTTAAATATAAACAAAACAGTAAACATCGCAACGCAGTCAATTTGGTTAATTATCGCACTCTTTGATTTTTTTTTAATGAAAGGAAATGTACCTATCTACAATATTCAAATGATACAAAGCACGTTCCATTTATACATTTACATTGTGGTAATGCTCAATGATTTTCAAATGCACATTAGAGAATACGAATTAAGAAAGCTGAATCAAATACCTTAGTTGATGCTTTTTATAAATGGCTAACATGAGAATTATTTTAAATAGGCATTTGTAACATTTATTTTATAAGCGTTACTAGCAAGTTTGTAACAAAGGAAAAAAATTCAACATCCTCACCCCGATACGTTCCGCGTTGTTTCCCTTCCATAATTTAGAGTATATTAACATCAAAGAATTCGAGTAGCACCAATAACGAACGCACAATGCTAGGATGCGAATTTTGCACACCACTACAATTCATATTACCGCAATTCGGATTTAACAATTCAATACATATTTGCAACGGTTTACACTACAGAATATAATTTCTATTTTATTTTCAATGAGCATTTAAAGAAAGCATAAAGTAGTAAATTATTATAAAAAACTATTGATTAATAAAATTTTGTTGCTATTTAATTTCTACAAGAATTACATATTTCGTAAAAAAATTGATATCTAGACCTGTGCATATTAAGAGTGTTTAACATATTTATATATAGATATCCTATCTATCTTGTTTAGTTCACCGTATATTTACTACAAGTTTGTCGCCAATATCCACAGCTAATGCACAAGTTTTTACAATTTGAGCTTGTGAAATAGCAAAAAACATATTTTTCGAAAGAAACGGTATTTGAGAATAATATTACGAGTATATGCCACTCAAACCTCCCATTTTAAATTTTATAGGTACATGGTTTCTACAGTTTCGCGTAAAATCAAGAATTCCAGCGATAATTTACATTTTGTACTAAATTGTCATGTTTTGTGGAAATTAATAGGGAAAAAGCAAGCTTCTTTTTTCCGGTTTATAATCTATCTATAAGATTCGACCACAAATTTATGTACTTTTATAACAAATATTCAAATATTTGGTATAACGCAATATCGAGTTTGCACAATTATACAACTTGAACATGTAAAAATAAATTCTATAGAATGCAACTAGTCCTTACTATTTTTTTTTTATGAAAACTTGAGAAGGAATCTGTTGAAAACTTTTAATAACACATAACCATTTTAAACTGAAAAGCATGACCAATAGACCAATTAAAAGTGACTGTAAAGCTTCAGCTTTACACAAGTATTCCGTATTTAAGAAAAATTAAGAAATCCGTATAATACAAAAGACCTCTACAGTGATGGTATTATAGTACTATAAATACATTGAATGGAAGTATGTATATATGTATAATATTTTATTTTTCATTAGACACTTTACAATAGAAATAAAAGAGAAAAAATATATAAATTTACGAATTTTTATTTTAATATAGATGTACACTGATTACTGCAAATAGTATTTCTATATTAGAATATAGAAACAATTAGAATAATATTCTGATTAAAACATTGTTTTATATTGCTGTACGATTCTGACAAATCTAAGTCTTTGGCAGATTAATGCTAATAGTTATTTTTCCTTATAGTGGAAGATCTCTCAAGTATAATTATACAGCCTGGGGTAATAGGTTTGTAACCGTTTTGTTTGAAAATTACAAATATTTTAGTTAGTAAAATAGCAGCTCATTAAGCTAGATATCGTTTAATCAAAGCAATACTTTCCAAAAAATTTAAAATAAAACACAAATAGAACTAAAGCCATTTCTATGTTTACAATGTCAAATACATGTATAAATTTCATCCTTTAACTTTTATATACTGATGTATTTTTAGTTGTAGTTTTTTAGAATATTTTTTGCTGTGCTGTGTGTTTAAAGTACGAGTTAATTCATTTTATATTATGCTTTATATACAAACCTTCATTGACAGAGAGCTTACAATCCAAATTAATGTATATTAACTATATAGATACATTTTCAAATAGACGAGTACCGTATGCAATATATAGGTACCATATGAAAGTTAGCGCACAAATAATTGTGAAAAACAATGCTCTCGTCCGTATAATGTGTTGCATGATCACATCAATAGTCTATAAGCAACCTTCTTTAGCTATGCGAACAAATCTGTAACTCTTTCTTTTATAGATACTTATTTTCGAAATAACATACATTGGACAAAAAACTAGTTACCACCATTGCCTCAGTCTATATACAGGGAGAGTGTTTAGTTATTTTCAGAGAATTATTCAGAAGTCAGTTATTGATTTCAAATTAGCACTAAGTTCCATACTGAACTTTTATTTTAAACCATAAAAGAGGTAAGGTAACCCATCCTATAGATTATAGAATTTACAAGAATACCTATGCCAATTGATAAAAACGGATTTCGGATTAACAAAATAATAATTTTATGTTTTTGATGGTAGATAATGCGGAAATTCAACAAAACCTAGTCTGAATTAAATAATTAGTGTTTTTCCGCATTTAATGCTTCGTAAGCAATTTTAACATAAATGTAAGAAAATAAAGAGTTAATATCCGATACAAAGCACGTCGTTAAACATTTCAAAGCGCGGATAGCTTTGCAACATAATCTGTTTGTTTTTTACGTCATTTATATTATTAAAATTGCAGGATCATGTAAAAATTAACCCATTATAAATTTATAGTGAATACAAATTATATATTTTATTAATATTAAATTTATATTCAAGTAACAAAAATTGGCCCACATGAAATTGCTGCAATTTGAAAAATTATGCGAAATTTACTTTAATTACATCAGTTAAGATTCAGATTTTTTGTTGTTTGTGATAACAATAATACATAAGTACTCATTATTTTGTGGTATAGATAACTATTATAATAATAATAAAAAGCTCTGTGAATTCTGTGACAGATCTTAAATCATCACACGGTTTATCATCGATGTGCAAAATTCTTATGTAAAAAAACCATTTGATGAATCTTAATGCAAATGGTTTTAACTTCACATTTGGCGAAATAATAAATAACTCAATCCTATAATCAATCCGTTTTAATAAACATGGCAACTCATTGTCTAACATTTAAACCAGATGTAAATATGGAAATATACGGGTTATATAATACTGAGGTACAGGTCAATCGCCGTAACGTGGCGAGAGCAGGGAATGCGCAGTGGTTTAAAAGAGGCGGCAAATTTAAGTAGCGGCAGTCACGTGCGTTGTCACATATACATTTATAAGAAAATGTTAAAAGGTATTCTGAAATAAATTCTATAAATATTTAAATTGTATGTTTTGAATGGAAAATTTCGTTATTATATGATTTTTTTAATGAGCTGTTATACTTACATTTAAGATAAACGAATACGGTCAAAACATCGCGGTCATTTTAATTTTTTCCATTTTTAATCACACATTTCGCAAATCTTGTGTTACGCCTATGGTTACAGTAACTAACGCTTACTCGTTTACCGACCTTGCCCGAATACACGATCTGGATGTGCCGGCTCTCGCCATCCTATAACGTTTGGCCTGTATGTATATCGACTGTTTACCCCTATCTATACATACTTAAAGAACTCGCCTACATTCTACTTGACGAGACCTTTCTAATCACCGTTCATATTATCTCCGTTACGATTTAACATAAGAATTCAGTATGATATACAGCTATATTCATCATATATAATTTTCTTTTCAAATTACCACTTATATACGCTTATTTGGATCTTTTTGAAATCAGAAAATATATTCAAGATATCAGGATGATTTCATAAATGCGAAACCCGAAAAGCGCGTTCATACATTCAATAGCAAAAATAGTTTTATATAAAAAAATTAAACCAAAAACTGTGTTTAAAAAGAATAAAAAATAAAACTACTACTTGCAGTGTACTATTTCGAAATTAGATAAAAGATCCATTTTATAATTTTTAAGATATTTTGTTTAAATACAGTACATACTCAATACATTTATACATTACACATTGATAGTAATAATTATAGTCATTGAATTATGTATATATTTTGTTGTTTTTTGTAAGTAAAAACCATTATGAATTTTTGCATTACTTAATATCGGGAAAATAGAGGATTCTTTACCACATCACATCACTTGAAAGACGGAGTAACAAATATAAAACTCAAAAACAAAACATTTTTTTCACTATACTTCCATATTTATAAAAATAATTTCCTTATCTAAGTTTGTATTTTTACATAATATTCTCTCACAGTTGTTATGTAAAAAAATGAAAATAGGGAAACAGTAATAGACACGGGTTATTTGTTGCTTTCTTACTTCTCTTATACACCTATGAATCTGCGACAGGCATTTAAAATCTTCAGCTCGTGCATCTTTATCATTAGCTTTATTACAAATGGAAAGTGAAATTACCCAGGATGTACAAAGCCACACGTTTCCTGTAACCCATACAAGGCCCAGGTTCGATGTTGTGCATCACGTTACCTCCATAACTAAATTATTTTTACGGACAATGGTTTTGTTCTTGTTGTTGGTTGGCGCCGTATTCGTCTCACACTGTGCAGCAATACTTTTGTTTGGAACTGCGTCAGAGTCGTTGGACATAGGTATTTCCACGATGTTGGCACTAAAAATAAAGAAACATTTAAAAACTGTTAACTATTTTTTTACTGTAAGTTTTACTGTGTCTTATTTATATTCAAACACGAAGATGATCCTAAATTGGATTGACTCAGCATACTTCTGCGAGCTCTATTACTATTTTTATAAAATGACGGTTGTATTATCCATCGTCAAAATTTCATACTTGCTAAGTCCTAGTTGTTACGAAAAATGATGAAATAAGTTATTATACGCGTTAGTGCTATAAAAACTGTATAAAATATCAGAAAATGTAGTTAATTAAATAAAACAAAATTTAATTAAACAACGTATTGCATCAATTTGTGCTTATAATTTATCGTTTCACAAACGTAAATACAAGGTTATTCACAGAACTGGTTCGTTAGAACTTTTCGCTGTTCCTGAAATGCTACAATTCTAAAAACTTATAATTAGAGATAGTATAATCCTGTATCACCGGCGAAATTATTTACGCCCTTGTATCATTTCCGTTTGACCGAAAATTCACATCAACTTTCTTAAATTATAGTATAGTATATATATTTTTTGATTTTTTCAGATCGTGCATGCAATTCTCTATCAAAACTTGTTAAGGTATCTTATACCAAATATAATATTAATATGCTCAAAGATGTGTTAGTTCTATTACTGAAACAGAGAACGCGGCACAGTATATTCAGAACGGCGAGTTTTAAAGTAGAGGGGCAAGGGACGTTCGTAAACAAGCAGCGGACCAGATAAATTATTGCTTCTATGACACCTGTCAGATGTCTCGTCAATTTGAAATTAATTGACAGCCACAATCGACAGCCAATATTTGTCTGGTCATATGCATCCTTAACGTTTTACTATCGGCGACATCTATACTTCACGTAAAAAAGTATTCTTTGAACGT
Organism: Holotrichia oblita; assembly: GCA_023690525.1. NCBI lineage: Eukaryota > Metazoa > Arthropoda > Insecta > Coleoptera > Scarabaeidae > Holotrichia > Holotrichia oblita. Next base: position 90,751,857 of record CM043016.1, on the reverse strand, counting down.
ATGTATATTTACATAGTATTTGCTTATACCCAAAATCAGTTTTTTTCAAATATACGGCCAACTGCAATGTTATGTTAAAAACTTTGTATTTTCGGAACCATTGCAAGTGAAGACTTGACATTTGACAGGTTACTAGCTGAAATACAACGCAGAAAATTTACGCATCCAAAATTACGTCTGTGTACAGGACCGTCCAAAATTAACGCTCATTTCAATTAATCATCATCGATGAAACTCTCTTCTCTTATTTTGCCAAACAGATCTTGGACTGCTCATACAAAACTTGTAAAATATAGTAATTATACGAGTAATAAATGTTGAGATGACGCTGCTGTTTTTTTAATATTTTTCCTCTGTTTGTCTTTGTACCTGAAATAAATACTAACTGATTTTACAATATAAAATGTAACGGTTTGATTAATACTTTATGAAAATAATCTTCATTAGTAAAACATAAAGACTCATACATTTAAAAATAGGTTTTCCTATTCGTAACTTTATTTTCCAAGTTTCTCTACGACCGACCAATTGTCTTCCAAAGTGATTTTTAATAAAAACTCTAGTTTTCTGGTAAAAACAAATGAAAACTTACCTGCGTGTCTTTTTAACCCAAGACTTCCACAGCAGGAGCCAACAACAATAAATAATTAGAAACACTTTCTATTGTTTTAGACTAACACGTACCGTTAAAGTATCCTTATGACAAGGCACTACTTTTTTCTAATATACGATGATGATTCTTTACCATATACACCAATAATTGGTTATTAAAATAATGCGGCATTGAATAAAACAAATATAATCATAAGCAACTGCGCAAACTGGACTCAGAAATAAACTAATGCATAAAAACAAATGTAAAAAGTAACATAAATTCAAATGTCATGAATGTATCAGAAGTTAGTTTGAAATATAACCACCAAAGAGTGTATCGCTGATCTTGAAACCCCAATAGAGTTTATTGTAGTATAACTGTCTTTTTAAAGATTACTGATTGCACTGTTCATCGTCTGGCTGGTGAAAATGGCATTCATAGATGAACTAGAAGACTGTATAATCCTGCATTCAACAAATTTATATTCGAATATCCAACAGACTGGAACAACGATTTATAGAAATTGGTAGCGTTGCGAACTGTAAATCGGTTAGCACTCCTCGAGTATTAACTGAAGGAGCAGTACTTGACACTTCTGATAGAATGACAACAGTTCCAATAAATCGATTAGAAAATTATCTGTTCAAACAGGTATGCACACTAAATCATTAAAAATACATTTAAATTTCTTTCATGTACAATAGCGTACCTTGAAGAATATTTTGACAATAAATTAATAAGTATAAGACGTTGGGCAGCACATTCGGCTGATTTAACACCATTCGATTTCTTGTTATTTGGTCATTTAAAAAACATAGTATTCCGAAATCGTCTCTATATTCTAGATGAGCTGAGAAAAACCACCACTGCAGCTATCAATGACATTGGCACAATATGTAACAACGGATCAATTTAAATAGGACATTTATGTTTAAAAAACGATGCTGGTCTTTTGAAGTTTTAATGCACCAATTTTTTTCATTCTGTGACAATATAGCAATAAAAACGTTCTCCAAATATATTTTGTTTTAAACGTGTTTCTCTCAAAAGCAATTTCTTCTTATAACTAAAAAAATTGACACTCCGCCAGTTTGAAAATTATGACTATAAAGATCTACATCTTGTCTTAACAACTTAGGAATGTCACCACATTAAAATGTGAGGTCACGTAATGGTTACCTACACCCATCGCCCTCTCTGTATAATCTATCATATAATTTATTGCACACTCCACAAATAGGGCTATCAAAGTGAAAATCATGAAAATTAGGAGCACCAAGATCGAAGGAACCCCCTTTTGTACGTTCTGACTGGAGGTCTATACTGTGTCTGTGTTGAGAAACTTTGTTTTTAGAATTTTCATGACCTAAGTGCATATCTGCATATGCTACAAAACCATATACAAACAAAGTATATATCTGAAAATGAATACGCTTATCACAGATTAATAATCTGGTTTATAATTCAGAGTTACAGGGTTCTATTCACCATTAATCATGTTGCGCGACAATGTGTACTGCGCAACATGATTGACCGTAAATGATTGTGATTGACGAGCTGCGTAGTCTGTTGTGTAAAATCCGAATTTCCTGATACATTTTGCGCAACAAACGAGTTTTGTGCAACGATTTGTACTATGAAAGGTATCGTTGTCATTCGAGTCTCTTCATTACTACTATGCATGTGTCTATCTGTCTATTTAGAATGTATATTTCTGTATAATGATAGGACCCAGGAGCAATTCATAATTAACTTGGCGTTTACTGAAACAATGTTGGCTGGAATTTATTGAAGCGTATTCCGAACTACCAGCTCAATAAAAAGGTTACGCCAACAAAAACCGTTATTTGACTACAATATTCTGATAGAAAAAGTATTCTACTCGAAGCAAATAGGCAAGTAAGTTGTAGAATAGAAAATTAATGTTTTACGGACCAACTACATCTAAGACAGCTAAAAAAAATTTTATTGGATACTAGCAGTAGGTACTATTTTTTGTAACTAAATTTTCAACCATATTTTCTTATACCGAAGTTGACCTAAAATGTATTATTATCTGTTAATAATTGTTTCGCTTGAAGCACCTACAAGATAAAACAGTGTTATATACAGGTTGGTTGGTTTTTCATTGTCCAGCCTATATCAGCTTTATTATCAAAGTATAAGTAAAAGGAGTATCGGAGTACACGTAACTAAAAAACTATAAATTCACGCTTATGACTCCACGAAAATCTAACTGAGGTAAGGAAAAAAGATGTAGATTCCAAAATCGAAAATAATTTGATTCTTACGCTTTATTTGTAACATTTTAAGATCAATGAGGCCCTAGTGATTTAAATTTTAATTAAGTACATTTCATTAATTTTAATTACCTTTTGTAACAAAAAATTGTTCTCTGTAGCGCCCTGAAAAGGCCGAGAATCTCTCGGCGAAAATTTGGCATTAAATAAAAGAATCAAATTATTTTCGTTTTTGGAATCTACATCTTTATTCCTTACCTCAGTTAGATTTTCGTGGAGTCATAAGCGTGAATTTATTTATTATTAATTAAGAGTTTATTATCAAAAATACAGAAAAATGTTTTGTATCTCGAGATGGTCTATCATATTGCATCATTAGAAATCTTTCATAGCTTACTAATTTTTAGTAACCATAATCAACTTTAATTTTTTAAATAGAACACCCTATATATTTTTACGGGATATGATTCTAAATAAATTTCTCTTTATAACGATGTATAACAAGTACAGAACTTCCTTTAAATTATGCCTAATAATGAGAAAAATAAAATTATAGTAGTCGACTGTGATATTCTATTGTTTATACCTGTAAATATTTGAAATAAGTCAGTTAGAAGTGTTTGATAGTGTTAGAGGTATTGCGGTTCTTATTTAATGTTTTGTATGAGGAAAATGAACATGAGCTTCACCAACAGTGAAAAAGTTGATATGTTGTGCTGTTCTCACATATCAAACAACAATAAACATCAGGCTGCTATCTTATATCAAAATTTATATCCTGACAGAAGACAACCTCGCGTAAATACTTTTCAAAATTTAGACAATTCTCTGCGGTTAACTGGCACCTTTTCAAGGCGTATAAATAATATTCAAAATGGACGAGAAAACAACCACGGCAATGAAGTTGTTAGTTCAGCTTACTTTAGAGCCAATCCAAGAACTTCTACAAGATAAGCAGCGTTTGATTTGAGAATTCCAAGACACGAAATTATGAATATTTTAAAATTGCACTAACTAAAACCTTTTAAATTACATTTAGTCCAAACATTACATGCTAATGATCCCAACAATAATATTTTGTGAATGGCTCGTGAATGTGGGAAGACAATATTTAAATAACATCATTTGGACTGATGAATGTAATATTCACAGAAATTGTATTTTTAATAAAAAGAATACGCATTACTGGGACGATTTAACTCTCGCGTAATTGTTGAAACTCGTGCGCAAGTACGTTTTTCCATTAATGTGTGGGTAGGGATAGTCGACAATGAAATTTTGGGGGCATATTTTTACGAGGGACTTTGAGTCAGAATCGATATTTATTATTTTTACAAAATGAATTTGAAGACTACATAAACCATCTCCCAGTAGCTTAAAGACAAAACTTGTGGTTCCAACATGACGGCGCCCCACCTCATAATGCAGCTGCAGTAACAAATTATCTACAAAATGAATTTGGTCAAAACTGAATCGGCAACGGAGGACTAATTTTGTGGCCTGCCAGATCGGTTAATTTATCAATTCTTAATTTTTTTGTATGGTGTGTTTTGAAAAACGAAGTTTATGACACTCCTTCCCAAAATCTTCAGGAACTGAAGAATAAAATTACCGCAGCTTGTTTGCTAATTATACCTGAAATGCTGCAAAACGCCAGGAGGAACATAATTACGCGAGCCTACAAATATTTAGAAAGTAATGGTGAACAATTTTAACAATTATTATAAGACATACTTACTATGTAGTATTTAATTTTTTTAAATTTATATTAGAAAAAGTAAATTTTAGTTTTCCATACTTTTACTTATTATTTCGTTTCCGTAGACAAATACTACACATACGCCAACTTGTGACGTATCATGATAAACATAATTTAATGAGGATTCATTTTTAGAGAAAATATACATTATCATCTATTAAAAAAATTAAAGTTGATTATCGCTGGAGATAAACAAAAATCTCTAATATTTTGTTGAATTTTTGATAATAAAGCTGATATAGGCTAGACAATGAAAAACCAACCACCTGTATACGTGTTGGGCTGGTTAATATTTAAAAGATACTATATCTTTTGACTTATTTTTATCTTATATGTACATTAATCAATCATTATATGTACCTGTATGAAATATTAAATTTAACGCTCAAATAGCACATTTGTAAACACAATTTGAACTAATTTTTATAGTTACGTATATGAATATCTTCTCCATATTAAATATGTTTGGATGTGCTAGAATCTACAATCTTTATCTACTTTTGGAAGTTTTCTACGTATGTGTGGTTGAAGAAACCGATGTTGTGTTGACGTATTAACACATTCATTTGCAGCACATTTATACTTTGATGCATAACAAAATTGTGATATGAATTAGATATCTATAAACTGTATTATGACAGTTTTCTTAAGTTCATTATTGATCATAGATGAGATATACATACATATGTATATGTTTTTTTTAATGTGTGGTGGGTGCTTAGTTGCAGTGACTCCGTAAGCTGTATTACTTGTCTGGCTATCACTGCAACTCTTGCGGTGTAGTTTAGTGTGTGTAAGTTGTGTTTAAATGGCTTTGTGACAGCATCATATCGCCTTTTATGATGCCGCGCTGTTAATCAATTTGCTCCCAACAGCGAATGGCAAGTCGATCCGGGATTAAAGTCTCTGAAAAAATGTCACCGTCCCTCCAGAGAATTGAACTCCGGCACCTATCGTCCTCTCACAACAATAGTCAGCCGCCTAACCACTGCGGCCATCGACCCGTTAAATTATTGATGACATTACATATTACCATCACATTATCTAGTGCAGAGTATATCTTCTGTTCCCGTTTGCATGTCAACTCAATAGTCAGATGTCAACTAGACAGTAAGATGTTAACCTAGTCTGATGCCAATGAGACACTCAAGATATCAACTAGCTAGATGACAGCGCTAACAGTGCCTCTACATGCAAGCAATTAACTAAAACTCTATACCCAATCATTATATTTAAGATCATTATATTTAAGTTCCGTGATATAGTGGCACTATTTAGTTTCACTAAAGAATTAACGTGAATTATTTGTCTATCAAAAGTGTCACTCTGACATATTAATGTCGTTATCTTCACAACCCGTACTACAAACAATAAGTCTAGAGTCTCCTTTACCCAAATTTCGCTAAAATAATTTAGAGGAATTTTGTGATTCATTGGAAATTTGAATGCATACTTTTTACATTCACATCAACATATTTTCAACAAATCATAAATTTTCCACTGATTAATTTAAAGAAAGTATGTAAGAATTTAATATTGTATACATATTTCAAATACTAATTTTAAAATGCCGCTCTTTACGTCAGAGATGATGATAAAGGCCATTGTTTTCTGGTTGCTGGACCCCAAAGGGGCACCCAGCTGCCGACCGACCGTTAGGTATGCGCCGTCGCGGAAATGCACACACTTCTCAGGACAAAGAGGTACGAAACCAGTTGCCCGCACGAGACCGACACCTCGCGGAGAGGCCCGGCGAACCGGTGGGCTCCTCTCCCCGTGCTACCCATGTTAGACAAGTTTTCTTGTCAACGTTGGACGGGTCACCGTTGGAGACGCTTTAGCGAACTCCTACCTCACATCTAACCCCACGGGGCCTAGGCCTCCTTGCGGATGGCTACTATCGGCCAAGCGTGGGAAACGGAATCTGGCTGTGAGGTACAACCAGCCCGCCCGTGAATTAAGCCTGAACTACGGGGACGGCCGGGCAAAAGCCCTACCCCAAAATGCCAACCGCGCCAACTCTTTCGCCCCTCCGGCAATCAAGTATCCGCGGCAGCTACAATGAAACCGTAGGGTCGCAGAATCACCGAGTTGTTTTAGGATGAAACCGAAGGTTTCCCAACCAGACAACCAGCGGGCGGACTACTCCTCGGCGAACCGACTTTTATCCTCCCCTACTATCTTCGCCAAATTCTCTCGCCACGCCCGTTTCCTGAGTGTGGCCACCAAGGATGGGGTAGTGCAGCTGCAGAGTTCTCTAGGTAAGCGCCGTAGGGTGCCTCACTTACCCACCGTATATTCCGACGGTTAGCGGCCGGACACCGGAGCTTATGCCCATGCCTACGCCCAAGCATCCTCCCCTATATACGAAGTCTACTCCCACCACGCCCGTTGCCTTGGAACTATGAAACCAGGGATTGGGTAGTGCAGCCGCAGAGTTTTAAGGGTCGACGCTATAGGGTGAACGCCGACCCGATGTTTTTTTTAACGTTTTCTGGTACAGTGGCATCTACAACTTGCGGATATACAGACTATGTATGTTATACGGTTCTATGTAATGCACAAATCACTTACAAAGTGATCTGTGATCTAATGTTACCCTAATTTGTGACAGATTACTATAAAAAACTTCCCAATATCGAATATACCTGAAATATACCTATAAACACCTTCATGCTTGCTGAATCTGTTTCTAAATTTACAGAACATCTTACTTAATAATTGAACGTATGAGTAATTTCTTACCTATGACTATTAAGCGTAACAGTATGGGCTGAAGTATGAAGACTCAAAGTATTTGAATTTCCAACTTCACCGGAATAAGCGTAAGGTTGCAGTTTATTATTTGTTCTAACGCCTGGGGACACTGAAAATAAAAGGAAAGTATATAAATAATAAGCAAAATTTTCTTTATGAAAGTTTCCATAAAATTAAATAACATATATTATGATATATAGAAGGTAGGTAAATATAAAATCGGTTTACGATATTAAATATTGAATGAATTTAAAATAGAAAAGTCATGTCCTTAAAAATTTTTACTACCCTCTATACATTTTACAAAGCTTTACTTTAGTATTAAATCTAATGCTATTGCTAATAGCAAAAGAAACGATACTACTTCAAACACCTACTTGTAAAATGCGTACGTCTGTGAAACATTGGTGGACAATTTCAATAAAGATAATAGATACTTTAAAAGCCACTTTTTAAAGTATAGGCAATATAGTAGTTTGCCCCTTAGTCTCCGCCGTTGAAGCATACAATTCTATACATAGTATTCCATTCATATTTTGGCGACTTTATCGTGCTATTATTCTTTGAACCAGCCCCTACATTCCAAAATAATTTTAAAAACAAAGAATTTTAAAGATATATGTGCTTTTTGTATATAAATCCATGCGAATAGGGTGGCCGGTCCCATATATTGTTTTATTTATATTACATAATATTAATAATTTCAAACAATTTATAACGATCATTAGCAAATGATTTGTTGATTAATATCATTTTAATCAACAAAATTTCCCGACAAAAACTTACAATCTCGCATACAATCTGACAGAAATAATTTAAAATGCTAAAAATACACAAATAAACTTTTGATCCAAGTTAATTTATTTGTTATGTATTTGTTCAAGACCACCAAAATAATTTACAATATAACACAATTCAAATGCCTTAATTAGATGCGACAGTTGACAATGTGAGACAGAATTTAGTTGACAAAACTTGTATAGGTAACAATATTCGGTTGATGATGAAAACCCATGCGTTTTCGAAACACGTGTCCCGAATAATTAATCAAAGTTGTGGTGTGAGGTGATACCGATGTTTATTGTTATTACGAGCCCACAGTCCTTGAAATCACTCAAAACTTGTATAGTGTAATATACTATCAAATCTTACTTTTACTTTAATATCGTTATTGTTCTCGATGTTTCATTTAGTGACTTTTGCAAATATAATTTGTGTGTAGTGTGCTGACATTAATTTAATTAGTCCTAGTTCATTTTTTACACCAACACTTTATTACATGTGTTCATTAGCATTTTATTCAGTAATTGCGGCTCCAAAACATCTAAACAAGCACAATATATGATTCCGTGTTTAATACTTACTCTTACGCTCAAACTATACGAGTTAAACATTAACAATATTATTTATCTTGCATCGTTATATCTCTTAATCAAAATAAATGTGACAATTAATTAAACACAATAACTAAAAAAACTGAAAATAAGAACTAGAGAAAATGAAAACAATCGTAAAATTAAGGAAACTGTTTGAATTATTACCGCTATGGAACATCGTCTTTATTTTTATAAAATTAAACATTCTACGCAGCATATTATTAACTATAAGTCCTGACAAAATTTAGCTGAAAGCGAAACGTATTTTTTATGAAACTTTTGCTTCAAGAATTCGAACAGGATGGACGAACACCCAATGTTTTTTTTGCGAATAACTCCATTTTTAAGGTCCGCGAAGTTGGCACCGCAAAATGCTCAAAAATCGCCAAAAATGCTAGAAAGAATTGACCATCAGCGATTTTGATTGACAACATTTTATTTAGGTTACAGCCACAGGGTCTAATGGCAAAAATACTAAAACTTTGTCAGATACGATTGACCATCGTTTGACCATGTTTGACCACCTTTCACGTTTTCAAAATTTTGAAAAAAAAATTATTAACAAAGACTACATTTTTGGTGCAGGATATGGTTAACCAACTTTTGACCACCAAGTATTTTTTTAAACTTAACAATAGTCGAAAAAATTTAAAAAAACATTCATATCTTCAATGAAATGAGATCAAACGCAGAAAATGTCACAGCCTCTTGCTTCAGGCCACTTAATCATAGCAAACCACAAATCATCGTTTGACCACCCATCAGATAAATTTTACCCGACCTTGAAGATACACATATATAAAAGTTTTCAATGTTCATCACACGTCTCGCACACTTTGAGAGATGGTCAAACGCTTAAAATGGTACAGCAGCGGTAAAAAGTACCCAACCGATGCGAGTAAGAGCGAAGATATCGATGGACACCCCCTTATATCACCTTACCGTCGAGACCAATACATATTTTCTTATTTAGCAGCTCACGCTCGACGGGTGCACATCGTCGTTTACAGCAATATGTGTTTTTCGTATACTAGCGAAAGAAATGCAAAACTTGCAAGTGTATTGTTTATTTGTGAGATTCATTCATTCATTTGCCCTCGTGCTCGGATGTTTTTCGAATGATTGTATTACCTATATTATATACACATTGTATTCGATGTATACATTTTAACTTTGAGTTTTCTAATGAATCAACATATTATCTTAACGTTAGGGATTTTGTTTAAGTACTAGCTTTCATATGACTTTATTTAAAAGTGAACTAGTTATTTAGCGTTTAGAATTACTATTAATAATGTTAATTAGTGTCTTTAGTGATTTCTATTAATATATAGTCTTAAAAGAGATGCTTAAATTTGATCTTACTTTTCTTTAAAAATATAATATGGATATTATTCCGATTGCAATTATTTGAATATAATCGCAGAATATTAAAAACAAGTATGTATGTGACAGCGATTATTTAAAAGACAAAAATACATATGTGTACTTCGAGATACTGTTTATGAATATATAACATTTGGATTTATTATTGTAAAACGAGATAATACGATTTTCACAGTAATGCAAATAGCAGGAGACAATAGGAAAAATCAATGCGTATTTGATGCTATACAAAATAAGATTGAAACAGCATCAATTTTCTAAGATCGAAATGTTAATATAGCTAGCATATTATAATATATATATGTATATTCTTGCGTAAATATTAGTAGCAGGTTCAAGTCTTCCACAGATACGCGGAAATTAAGATTTACAACATAGTAGGAGATTAAAAGCTGCTTTGATCATGTTAAAAAGGTAAACGTTAAATTGTTTTCTGCTTACTTATAAGAAGTTAAAAAAGCTATCAGTAAGTAATCTGCAAGGCATTGATGTGACAAGTATTTGGGAAAGCTTGAGAGGCACTGAAACTTGCTCAAATCTTGTTACATCAATGCCTCTGCAGATTACAAGAGGTCATTTATCACAATGGATACTGGAGTTTCTATTAATCTATAGCATATTTTTTTCAGAATCATTATTGATTTTGTAAATATTTTTTACATTTTCAAACATATCATTTTATTTATTTTTATAACTTATTTCTTATGTGTGTTTTAATGCAACTACCAGGGATTAAAAATGTATTGATATTTATTGTTTATTTGTTTTTGGTGTTATAGTAAAATACGAAATACTTTTACTTATTGGATAGCTCCGTAACTACGAATTTTAGAAACAACTAAAGTTATAGCAAATTGTTTGTAGTAATTAGCAGAATCGATTGTAATATTTTAATACTGAGTGTCTCACAAAAAAAAAGTAGATTTGCTTCGTCACCGGCTGTTTCGATCGCTCTGAATAAAGAAAATGTTTTTTAAAACATAGCCCATGTATAGCCCTCAATCGAATTCCAAAAAGGATTTTCTAAATTCCTCACCATTTAATTATAATAGTCTCCCCTATCTTGGTTGCACCACGCTGTATATATTTCTTATTACACATATATAATAATAATAGATAATAATATAATAGATACCAGATTGCATTTTCAATTAATTAAGAAGTACATCTAAATAAATACCATCTGAAGATACTATGAAAATAATACCGGTAGGTATTAGAAAAAGTTAGGTTTTAGGTAGTTAGGTTTTAGAAAAAGTTGTGGATGTGCAATTACATGAACATTTATTTCAATATGTATAATATTTTACCGAAGTATCAATCTGGATTCAGACCAGGTTACAGTTGTGCGACGTCCTTTCATAATGTGACTGACGATATATTCAGATCGAGAGATGCTGGTGAAAATAGTATTTTAATATTATTAGATTTTAGTAAGGCAATCGATACGTTAAAACATGATGTGCTATTAGCTATGCTTCATTATATTGGGTTGTCAGAAGATGTTATTTCTTTCTTTAGATGTTACTTATCAGGCCGCGTACAATCAGTTATTATAGAAAATAATGTATCACTTCGGCAAGCTATTGTTACAGGCGTTCCTTAGGGATCAATTTTGGGGCCGGTTTTATATAGTATATATACCTGCAATTTTGAGATTTGTTTACAGCATTTCAAACTCCACATTATGCAGACGATACGCAGTTGTTACACTCATTCAGGCCGGAAAATTTCAAAATTACTAACAATAAACTTAATAACGATTTATTAGCGTTTACTGCAGCATGTCGAAGTCATTCCTTGCACATTAATCCCGAAAAATCTAGCACTTTTATTTAGTAAAACATTACGGGCGTTGGATTTCGATATATATTTGGGTGATGCTCGAATATGATTCGTTGAGGAAGCTAGGAATCTTCGGAGTGATTCTCGATAACAAACTAAGATTTATAGGGCATATATCAAAATGTGTTCGAAGTGCTTATTCCGCGTTAAAAGGTTATTTATGCCAACAGAAACATTTTTTCTCGTGAGTTAAAGATTAAACTATGTGACAGTCTCGGTCGCTCGCATTTTAATTTTTGTGATGTTGTGTACGGTGACTGCTTGAATGTAGCAACGCAATACAGAGTCTAGCTTGTGCAGAACTCATGTCTCAGACTTATCCACGGTATAAGAAAGTACGATAGAATATCACACACTTTGAAACAAACAAAGTGGTTAAATATGGTAAACAGAATCTGCATATGGTATGCTTTTACCACAAAGTTATTATTGAGAAATGTCCACCGTATCTTTATGATAAAATAGTTTTCCGTACCGACGTGCATCACCTTAACGTGCGATATAAAGATCTGTTAACACCTCCACTGCATAAGACATCCTTTTTTGGAAAAGTTATTCATATAACAGAGCGTGTTTATACACATAATAGTCTATCCTCTGATATTAAAAAGTTGAGTCTGCCTAGCTTTAGGCGTGTTATAAGGGTTAAGTTGTTAGATTCACAATAGGTTTAACAATTTCGTTGTGCTCCACTGCCGCTGTTACTTGCTGTTTTAGTGTTGATATTTTTTAGTTTTTTTTTACTGTTTTACATTGTACCTTATTCGATTAAAGTCAGTTGCTCTCGTCAATTCACCAAAAATATTTTATATTTATTATTGGGTTAAGTTACAAGCAGAAATTTTCTGTACTTCGCCCATGGGTTTCCCATAGTGCATGATTGTAATGCAATGCAATGTTTTTTTTCTTTTTTACTCACTTTTCTTATTGTTGTTATTATTATCATTATTGTATTATATTGCCGTTGTAAACTGTGGGAAATAAAGACAGTATTATTATTATTAATTCATTATTTGGTTTAAATATAAGTAAACGAATCGATAGCTGCAGTGATTGCAGTGATGAATTGTTTGAGGGGATGGTGATATATTTTTTCGAGAATTGTATCCTGAATCAGGATACAATTTTCCAAAATCAGGAACCCTGTTCGGTATACCATTCCGTTGTTAGGAGCAAATTGTGAACAGCGCAAATAGGACTCACCATAGATTTAAAAAAATACTCTTATCTTTAATCGTTAACAAAAAGGATTTACTTCCATATACATAGGTACAGTGGTGGCCATATAATTAAGAACGATATATTTTATACAGATTTGTTACATTTGCTGGGAGTTATTGGAAAGTGGCTGTAATGTATACCGAAATAATTTATTAAAATAAGAACACATTCAAATACAGTAAAAATTTTATTTATACGTCTAGAATTGACATCTTAGATAAAAGGAAAGAATTAACGCTGGACATATAATTAGGAACTGCAGAACACAGTAACAAAACAAAAAATAATGTTCAACTAAAAAGGTAATTAACATAATTATTTGATTGTTCTATTAATATTTAGTGGGATATCCTTTATTTTTTAACACTGCCTCACATCTTCTACCCATTGATTCGACAAGAGCTGCACAGCGTTCTTGAGGAATAGCTTGCCAGGCTATCACGATTTCTTCAAAAAGTTGATCCATATTGACTATACTCTTTTGCCTTCGCTTTACATCATTCCACAGATGTTCAATAGGGTTTAGGTCAGGGCTGGAAGGCCAGTCCAGAACTGTGATCGCGTTACGAGCAAGCCAATCTTTTACTGACCGGGCAGCATGCTGTGGGCCATTGTCATGCTGAAATTTCCAAACGATCGGTAGGTCTTGTCTGCATAAGGTAGCATAATTGCCTCTAAATATTAATGTACATCTGCTGGTCTATAATTCCTTTAATACGGTGAATTGGAGCAACTCCATTGAAGGAGAAAAATCCCCCAAATCATGATTGAGCCACCTCCATGTTCCAATGTAATTTCTGTGAATTTGGGATCAAATTTTATTGTTTTATCTTGATTTCGTCCGACCAAAGTACATGTTTCCATTAATTTATCGTCCATTGCCTATGGTTTCCTTGCAAATTGTATTCTACGTTTTTTGTTAAGATTGACTAATGGTTTCATGATTGAGCCAACTCCTTCCAAATAATTTCTGTCATTGAGACGGCGTCCAATTTTATTGTTTTACTTGAGTGTTCGATTCTCCAAATATTTCGTGTTTTTATTTCATTAGATCGTCCATTGCGGATTGGTTGACAAGCGTACAATTGTTGTATCTGTTTTGGGAGTTGTTTTACGCGGTCTAGTCTTCCTTTTCAGATTTTCTGTAATATCATGTTGCTTATAGTGACGCAGAGTATCGAATACCATGGTTTTTCGAACACTTTAAATCATCTGCTATCTGCTTATATGACCAGTTTTTCTCGCGCACGTTTAATAGACATTTTCTCATCGTAGAGTCACAGGTTTTACTTTTCCCCATATTTACTAATTAACAAATATCACAACTACAGTAATAAATTTTCAATGTGCGCACTAAACGAATTCAACGCCTATATCGGGTTCTTAAAACATTTAGCTTGATATTTGAACCGATCTTTTAAAGCGTAGTTGTTACCTTAATTCAATGTTTCAAGTTTTAAATAATTTTGTTACATATGTTCCACAAAATTTACGTGAAGTAAATAAAATGTTAGCGTGTTTTACTATCTTAGCGTCGTCGACAAGAATCAAATTTTATTCATATTTGCTTTTCCAAAGTCACTTAACATTTTAAGATGTAAAGGTTTATTCAAAACTCTACTGTTATTTTACACCTATGTCCTTCTTATGTAAGAGACACCTGAATATAATGGACGTTTATAAAAAGTCCCCTGGAATCCATTATAACCGGATTAAACTATGTCAACAGGGGTTACTTATAAACAATATTAGTACAGTTTAACAATTAATTTAAAAAAAAAAAACTTAAAAGCATGAAACGAAGTAGTGTTATGCTAATGCCAAAAAAGAAAACATTACAAATAAATGTTGATAACACAGAGCAACCAGAAAGAGCATTACCAAGATATACACTACTTCAAGTAACAAGATGTGAACATATCTAGAAAATAGTGATTCTACATTAACATAGACTGCCACTTTGTCCTTTCAGTGGTTGGCAGCTACATCAATAAATAATTTCTGTCAAATTTAGCCATTTCAGGCAATGTCTCAAATTATAAGCGCTAAACTTCCTAGAAGGCACATAAATTTACCAACAATCATTTACGTACACTATGGTTTGAAGTACAAATTGACGGTATCACCAGTCTGTCGACCAAAAAATAAACTATATCAATTCTACCGTGCAGCTATTAAAGACGTAACACACTTCTGTATTTTTCGGTTCAAAATATGCATAATATGGGTAATAATAATGTATATTTGGTTTATGACTTGTTATCAGTCACTAACGATTTAACAAATGTCATTGCGGTAAAAAATGGTACGAAGAACGTCCCCATTGTATCAATGATATACATAATATGTGATAGGTACTTTCAACGTCTTTAAGGTCAGTTATCAATTGATACGTACTTTCTATTTAACTTATACTGCAAACATTCGACAACATTAAATTAACAGTAAATTATATTTTATCATACAACTGATTATTAAAAAGAACAAAATCTTACCATCCATTCCAAACTGTGCTATTAAACCGTTCGCGTTACTAACTGCTGTACAATCGACCGAAGATCGTTGCCTGAAGTCAGACACAACATTAACACTATTTAACTTAGGACTAGTCAAGGTACTTGAATGCGACAGCAATTGTTTATATTTATTGGACGAAGTGCCCGCACTCCCATTTATATCAGTCACGGTAAACTTAGAACATCCTACGAAAGTCCTATCGTTAACATCTTCCACCAACATCGGCGTATGTGTAGTCATCTCGTCATCGTTGCAAAAATCAACGGACAACGATAAACTGTCGTTGAGATTAACACTTTGTATAAAACTACCGCTACTAGTATTATTAGTATTAGTATTAAGCGTATTAAGACCAACATTAACGTTCAAATTAATGCCGGTTTGCACGTTTGTCGTGTCATTGGATTGCCTAGTATCAGTAACGGGTACTTCCGGTAAATCCAACGTGAAATCATCAGACAGGAAAGGTGCTGTCACGAAAGTCGAACTATCCAGTAATATATTACTGCTGCTGGAGTTGTCCGCCAGTCGTAATTCCAGTGAGAAGGGCATGTTGGCACTAGGAATGAACGTAGGATCTTCCGGTGGCAACATGTAACACGGTGGTTCATAATCCGGAGGTGGAGTCTTCGGCCGAAAATGTAACCTACAAAAAAAATAGAGCATGTTAGCATTGCACTGCAAAGATATTTAAATGTTAAAATAAATTGTGTCAAATTGCTTCATGCACTATCATCGATCTAGTCATATACAAACAAAAACCCTAAATTAATAAGTATTCCACTAAAAGCAGAATTATACAGGATATATCGCGTAACGTGCTATGTTTTCGTAATAATAAATTTCTGAAATTTTGTACCAACTTGTAGTACCATTAAGTCAATTCTTATATAATAATTTCTAAGAATCATTTCGGATATACATACATCCTAATTGGTACACATAGATGAGAGGTTTTATAGATAGGAATTAATGTAGTCCGTAACTATCTACACAACTACGCCACTTCAGATGTAGTATGCAAATATAACTTAAAACGTGGCAATTTTAAAATGAATTTAGAACTGTAAAATATTATAACACTCTTCTTGACCTATTACACTTTCATGCACTTAATATTAGTATGTATAAAAGTAAGAGAAACACAATTATTGCATAAAAGAGCATAATAAGTCGGAAACGCTGTAAGTGTAACAATCAAAAAGGTTTCAACTTTATATAAATATGTAATTGTAAGTACAAACTTTTTTATAGTGCAACAATTATAAAGCTGTAACAAACCAAAATGTATGAAGATATATTTTTGAAACATCTAAATTCTTACTTCCGCATGAAGATGTGGAAACCGATACCATTTACTGTTTTGACTATTTGGTTATAACACTTAAATGCCATTTATATCGCTCTTACTAATTCCAAGTAATTATAATAGAAACCCGAAGTAATAAACTAAATTAAACCATAAACACATTATAAAATAATAAAAAACCAAATATAAACACTAAGATGACACGGACACGATGTAAACGAAGCAATTCGTCAATCTAATACACCAATTACACTATACGATACACATGCGCAAATGAGAAATCGTCATCCTGAGACGCTGCACATGGTGACTTCCAATAATTCCAGTACCTATTAGTTTCATGACGGACAAGCGGTCAGAACCAACCATATATGTATACTTCTATATTGCGGGTTGTGTTAAAATCTTACGGAACTATTTTTCACCAAGAAAGTGAAATAGAGATTTTATCTTCGTTGCCATAGAACTGATCTGCGCCGGTCCGAGATCTTTAGCCAACCAATAGAAAAAAAGAGATTGGCAGCACATGCGTATAAATAATTTGTTTGAAGATAGAAAATATCTTCTGTGTCCTTTTGATTTCGGACATTCCGAGACTAAACCCACAATATAGAAGTATTACATATATGGAACCAACACGATTTTCCACTATCTTCTAAGCTGCTTTAACACACAATTATCTTCCTCATTGAATTAAGACGAGGAATAAAATCTCATAGAAATTATGTAGTTTCTTGTGAAGGTAGCGACGTAGCTATATTTTCTACATCCAGTGAGTAACGTTAATATTCGCTTTCTGTAATGCATCATGTAGTTCCTATATTTATTAAAAAACTATTTCTTTCTTACAAAGATAACCATTATATTGCCTAATAATGAAATGTAACGCTGTTTTGTGCAAAATGAACAAACAATCTAAGAAACCGCGTAATTCGATAAAGGCGTAACTTGAATATTCGGTTTTTAATAACGAACAGTATTTGCAGTTTTGTATTGTTTGTGGTATACAGGGTGATTCTCAATATATGCGATAAACTTTAGGAGCTGATTCCTGGGGTTATTTTGATCATAAAAGTTCATGAGAACATATGTCCAAAACAGCTTAGTTATAAAGTTATAAAATGTTTAATAGTAAGTTAACATAATTATCGTTTTTATTATAAATTAACAAAATAATTAGTAGAACAAAATTAACTTATACTAACTGTTGAAAATGACCGCCCTCAACTGCAATACAAGCTTCTATCCTCCGTTGTATTGACTAGCGAGTTCGTTCTAAAATACCAGGGGTATTTCGAATTGTTTAAAAAGCTGTGATAATACGATTTCTCAGTTCATTTTCAATGGGAGTCGTACAAACTAAAGATTTAAGGTGACTTCAAAGAAAAAAGTCCAAACAAGTCCACAAAGTCTGGAACTTGAAGGTTTGTATTTTGCTATGAAATGAAGTTGGTAATTTCAACTTTATTTGTTGCGTATTTTATAATATTTATGGATATGTTTAATTAATGATGAATTAAAATATGAGCAAACATAAAAGATTATACATTTTTTTGAAATTTTACTTTAGTAAGTTTATTGCTGTAAGACTCTTTTATCTGTTAGTTATACACTGTGTCCAAGATAAGAATAAACTGCATGGGGATATCGGGAACGGTAAGAGATACAAAGTTGCTTAAAGAAAGCTAGCATATCGAACCTCTGCTACCTGTCATAGTGCGTTATTATTACCAGGCCTACTATAAAAGAATCTAAAAATAAATAAATTTACTTCTTTTTGCCAAAAAGTAATTTCCAAAATATGTATGTGTAATACATCGTTGAATTCGTAACGAAAAATGCCATCAAATACAGTATGTACATTTTTCTCCGTCCATATAAAAAAAGAAGTTGGTAATGGTTTCTCAAAAACGAAACGTCGAACAAAAAATATAAAAAAACAGTCTTGTAGAGCTATAAATGTGCCAATGAAGAACTTTTATTTATTTTTCAATAACTTGTAAAATTGAAAAAAACACGTTTTCCTGAACATCTCAAAAGCTAAACAACTTAATTGAATTAAATATACGCCATGTAAAAGGTCACAAAAATGCGCAACTTTTCGCGAATTTAAGCAGCTTTGTATCTCTTACCGTTGCTGAGATCCCCATGCATTCTTATCTTCGACACAGTGTATATTACAAAACATACAATTAATAAAGTTAAAATCAACAACCTAGTTTCCTAGAAAATAAATTCGAGTGTAAAGCTAGATTTTCATGTACGCCAATTTCGCTAAAATTATTAGGCGAAAATTAAAACTATGTGAATGTGTAGCACACTATATAATAATACACAGTCACGTTTTTATAACACCGTACATAGCCCTATGTTCGATTTTATTTGTCCCATGTCAACTCATGGGCAGTTATGCAACCTACATTACTCCTAAATAATATTATTGGCTTCTACATAAAGATTTTATCGATAATGTCAAAGTCGTGACGAGATAAAATAATCCATAAAATGTATTCTAAAGATGAACAAATTGAAATTATAAATTGGTATCAAGTCGGAAACAGTATTAGAATTATACGAGATCGGTTTGCTGCAAAATATCCCAACAGACGCAGTATCAACGAGATTACTATGTATGTATAGGCCCTCTGTTGGTCAAGTATTCAACATGTAATAACGCATGTTTGTAATGGGAGTAATGTTGCCTGTATAACTGCCCATGAGTTGACATGGGACAAATAAAATCGAACAATGGGGCTATGTACAGTGTTATAAAAACCTCACTGTAAAATATTTTCAACCAGTCATACCAGAAGTGGTAACTAAATAAAAATATATAAGAAGTTTGCCGGACTAGTGGCGTAGTAGCTAATACACTTGCTTCCTAGTCCGATGGTATCGGATTCCAACCCTTGTACTTCCTTTCTGAATTTGGTTTTCTATAGTTTCCCAAATTCTATGGTCAATGGGGAAAAGCAACATCTTCAGTTGGCTAAGACTAGTTATTATCACAAATAATGAAAACACAAATCAATTAATACACATTTTTTTGCAACAGTAAGTATTGCAACTTTTGTGCGTCAGCATCAAGTGGTCTAAGGTGAAATCGCAAAACGGATTTAAGAAATTACACAACACAGAACAAATATGGGCCTACCGAAGGAAAGAATACCAAACCGAATTATTTTCGCTCTTAACCATTTAATGAATGACATAGATTATTAAGATAGATTAATCTTTTCCGACGTAAAATTATTTAAATCGTGTAGTGACGTTCATATATTCTCCCGCTTCAAAAACATTATACCGTCAATAGTTACATCCAGAAAATTAGCAAAAGCATATATAATCTGAAGATTTAATTCAATAAAATACTTATATTCAGTAATATGATGCTACTGTCTGCCAGCAAAATTCTACCAAGTAATTTTTTCAGCTCGATAATTCCTCATTATCCACTGCACTTACTGCAAGTAATTTTATAATCGAAAATAATATTGAAGTACTACCGTGGCCTACAAAGAGTTCAGATTTAAATCACTTAGAAAATACGAAGGTTAATGGTTAACATGAGCCGTAACCTTTATACTGTTCCACGTAATAAAGAACACCTATTGACGCTCATTGAAGAATGATGGGAAAATCTGGCAGAAAATAGTATATTCTTCAACGAGCGTATAACGACGGCTATTATGTAACCACCCGAGTTAATAATAGTCAAATTATACGCGAGTTAGACTATACTTTCTCTACGGCTGCAGGATTAACTTAAAAAGAGAGGTAGGTACCTGATAAATACTCAGAAATTAATGCTGTGAGCCCGCGATTTTGACATAAATGTCATTACAATTGTGTCAAAACCGCGAGCTGACGTTTTAAATTCTGAGCACAATTATGATTTGTTTAGTGATTGATAGGTAACGCACACTCTATACGTCTATACCGTATTATTTCTGTCTGCTAACCGTTGAAGAATGAATATACGAGTGATGTGATTGGTCTACAGCCCGTGTGTAATACTTCTAATTCATTACACACGGGGTGAAGAATTGATGCCATTATACAATGGGATAAAAAGGCCGAATGTATATATTATTCAACAGCCGTAGAGAAACAAAATTCTACATTACATTTAATTAACTCGATTCCAAAAAGATTGCAACAAATCATAGACAAAAATAGAGAAATCACTAAATACTGATATTTTTATGCAATTATTGAAGATATGTACTTCAATCATTAGTAGTAATTAAAAATAAAATAATTTTGTTTGCTGTTCCTTATTTCAGTTCAATTAGTTTTCGTTTCTAATTCTATAACCATCCTCCTCAAAAAGATCAACTTACATAACTTAATTTTTTATGCTCATAAGAGATGTACGAATTTTATATGAGGCGCACTAAATGGCTGAAGACAAAATTAAATATGGTTGCTATGGCTACAACTGCAATGTTGCAAGCTGTCAAACTTTGACATCATCATATAAAATTGCACTTTTGAAAACATATCTGAGAAAACGTAAACTTTGAAATATGTACCTAATGAGCTTTCTGTCAATTATAATTATTATTGTTGTTAGATGTTGTTAAGTGTCCTTTATAACCGCTATTAAACACTAGCTTGCGGATCTTAAAAGAAGAAAATAGGATATCACAGATGAGCACTATGGAAGACCAGCTTCTGTGGTCACTCCAAAAAGTATTGATGGTATCCACACGATTATAGCAAGTCCACGAATTTGGTTCAAATATAATACACATTTCCTGTAAACATGTCGATCACATAATTCATAACAAATTGTAAGTGAATGCGAAACTGCACATTCGATTGACAACGTTACTGACGATGAAATGAATCATCATCATGTTTTGGCAGGAAGCTTAGACTGGCCCTGCTCTCATCCCAGCGACAGACCTGAAAGGTTTTGCAGCACGTTATGTATTTAATTATAATCAAGTAATGGTTGATGCTGATGAGTTGGCCGATCGTTATCTTGCTGATGCATGTGGTTAAGCGGTAAAACGCCCTGAGAGGAACTTCGCCGAGCACAGTTATACTAAAATTCATTTTGATTGTGTTACTTATTATTCTTTTGTTTATATTTACACTTCCGAATCTGCAATAGTAGTGCTATTATTATGATTCAAAAACTATAGAGAAATTCATAAAGTGATACCATTCTGGTTCACAATCCAAAAAATTCAGTGTACAACAATCGACTGACAAAATTCTTACTTCAACTTTCCGGGACAGAAATGGAATAATTTTAGATTATCTCGACAAGAGTAGACATATTGCGCGAGACATATCTCTCTTACTGAATTGCTCACTAAATTATGTAATAAAATTATAACAAAAAGAGCAGGAGAAAGCTCATCAGTGAGGTGATTTTTTATACAAGACTGAACACACTGTGAAAAATTTGTAAAGTGGATGTTCAATTCCTTGACTAACCACTCTTTTAGCATGACTAGTATATGCTTCCAAAACAAAAACCGTTTAAAAGGTGAACATTTTCAACAAATAACAGTCATATGTTATAGAGTAGTTTGCAAACCAAGACTACAGTGTTTTAAAAGACTTAGAAGTCCTTCACCGATGTTCTGCTATTTAAGTCTTGAAAGGGATTATGTTGGATAACTTTTTAATTATGGCATTTTATATATATTATAATAGGCTAAGTATCTAATACCGCGCCTCACTAATGACCTTAAGGCCCGGTTTTTCAATCGCTGGTTAACAAACTTGCTAAAGTATTTATCGATCTCACAGTTTAAACCAACTGCAGGTCAAAGTACATATAATCTAAGCTAGAAATTTTACTTGAAGTTAAGCTTAACTAGCATTCAGTTAACAGAACTAATTAACCGCCGATTGAAGGGCCTAAATAAAGCTTATACGATACACAGGGTGTAACAATAGTGCGCTATTCTTCCATATATCCTTTGTTATGCAAAATACAGCAAATATTTAAATGCAGAAGTTGTTTAGTTTTATGAAATTTATAACGTAAAATTATTCTGATATGCAAGGTGTTTCGTTTGCCCCTAGCCACCAGTAACTTTACATTTTTAAATGGAACAGCCTATATATGATCAAATTTTCAATTGCCTAGGGAATTTTAAACCAACTTTATATGGGACAATATTCAATAATTTTCTTTAGTTTGCAAGATATTTACATTTGCTTGAAAATATTGACCGTACCATTGACAGTTGACTGTACCGTTAAAGAAATATGGATCAATTAACCGGTTGCCTATTATGCTTCCCCATACATTCAAAGATCAACGATGTTGATAATCCACGGTTTTTATAAAATGAGGATTTTCGCGGTCATAATATAAAAAATTATACCTATTAACGTAACCGCTTTTATGGAAAGTCGCTTCGTCCGTGAATAAAATAAAATTATGAAAACCTAGTTCTTCCCGTTCTTTATTTAACATCCACCGGTAAAAGTTGAGACAACTTTCAAAATCATTCCCAGACAATTCCTCTAAATTATGTATATGGTAGCCATGAAATCTGTGTTGACGTTAAATCTGTGATCCATTGTTTCTTGTAATAGTATGGGGATCCTCGACTGCCATAGCAATTACTGCAAATTGATCATTTTCATTTGTAGCTGGTTTGGCACTTTCTTCCTTTTTATATTCTACATGACCAGTTGCTTCAAATCGATGCCAAAGTCTTTCAAATGCTAAGGTTGTGGATGTAGTATAATAGGATAAAGTATTTGATAAATGCGCGATGCGAGCAATGAATTTCGTTCACAGTCTTCCGAAATATAGATGATTTCAATTAGCTCGTCTTTTATAAACTCCATAGTGACTGATACTACTACTATGACTTTCCTACGAAACTATTCAACAACAGATTTTATTTGATTTACTAGCTTACTTTATATCCACTACGTTAACGTACCTTCATATTTTAAATATGACTATCAAATTAAAACGCACGTAGATTTACAAAAATGTCAGCACAGCAGACAAATAGTAAAGTAAGTTCAAATTTCAAATTTTTATTTAGTGTTTGCTCTCTAAACTTTCTTTTAAAGAGCACACCTACATAGCAACATACCGAAATAAGAAATAATTTGAAAGAACTCTAAAACCATTAATTTTAACTACATACATGCTTTATCAAACTAATAGATAATTAAATTTTGCTTTCAACTAACCCATAAAAATAGTGTTTCAAAAAAAAAAAAAAAATTAAGATTTTCGCATTTCAATTGTTTCAAAGAGACACTGATTTCTAGAGCACTCTGTGTATCGTATATAACTTTACATCTGTTTATTGTCATCATAGAGGAGGCTTCTAACGTTATGTTAACTTTCATAATGTTACATTTTTCCCTTCCCGAAATAATAGCATTTTTCTGAAGATAGCAAAATGTCAAAATATTCAAACAAATGTAAATATCTTGCAAACTAATGAAAATAACTGAATATTATAAAGTAAAATAAAAATTATATAAAGTTGCCTTAAAATTCCTCAGGGAATTCAAAAATTTAATCATATATAGGCTCTTCCATTTAAAAATGTATAGTTACTGATGATTACAGGCAAATGAAACACAAAATTTTACCTTATAAATTTCATAAAACTAAACAACTTTTGTATTTAAATATTTGCTGTATTTTGCATAACAAAGGAGATATGGAAAAATATCGCAGTATTGTTACATCCTGTATATTCAAATACAAAAACCCAGAAACATGTAAAAAGTAATAACATCTACATGTTGAAAATATAAGATACATTAAAAATTCATGTACATATTTACATATACTATCTAATAAAAATAAGTCTCTGTGATCGATCACAAGCTTACATGCATATTGTTCAGATACGTAAAAGAGTATGATAGAAGAAAAAGATAAATAAAATACTAACCAGTCTCTTTGTACAGACCGTACAAATTCCACCATATCATCTGTGTTATGGAGATAATCTTTAACTTCTTGCGCATAAAATGTATCATCTTGAACATCCGCAGATTCTTGTTTACACTTAAAATCACTCTCACTAAAACTGTCACCTATACTTGTCCGCAAGCTGTCACTATAACCGGCAATAACACTTCTATCAGGAGTTTTTAAATTGTAATTCGAGGAGTTCGCATAGATGTTCGAGCCCGCAAATGTAAAACTGTTCGTATCAATTTCTTCTTTTACCAAAATTTTATGATTCGTTAAATTTGTTTTATGTGAGTCGAAGACTGTAAAGTCCATGGTTCGCCAATAGTCATCTTGTTCGGGACTCAGTCGATCTAATATTACTCTTCCACCTCTGCCCATACGTCTCCGTGCAAAACCAATGCAACGCTTAGGATTAGAAAGTGTCGTCAATGTATATCTATACTTTTTATCCGCTAATCCATTTTCTTCTTTTGAACACCAAGGCCAGTTTCCAAGAGGTTTAGGCTGAAATAAAATAAATTAATATTTTACTTTATACAATATAAGATAAGAACTACAGCATTACAAAAATAACTAAAATTACAAGTTGCAGCTCACTCAGTTATTTAGAAAGACATAAATTGAAAACTTAAGTATAGATATCAAATAAATGTAGAGTTAATCCGGGTGTGTTTTTCTTCTATTATTTCTTTGGAATGTTACCTTCCAAACTACACAAAGTAAAATAAATACAATTAATGTATTATTGCAGTAGCTTTTTAAATATTAGTATTTTTGAGAATTTTTTCTAAAGTTATAGTGCTACAAAATCGAAATCAATTATTTCATTGTTTACATTATAAAAAGATCTGCTCAAATCTGTATTGACAGCTGTGTAATATAATCCACCAGGGTAATTGTAACAAGTTTTATAAAGGTCTTAGTAAGCTCAACGTGCCACTGGCCAAGGTGTTTCAGCTAAATATAATTAAAATACAATTTACAAGATAAATTTCGCAATTTTCCTAATGAAGTAACATGATGTACTTGTTATGTGTGATATAGTTTACATAAATGTATATGCTATATTACCAATATTTTCAAAGGTTTCCCAAATGGTTTTTCCGGGGCATTTATATTTTGCGGCATAATTTCCATGTTGGTGGGGCAACTGGCAAATCTGTACTTATATCAGCATGTCAATACAGGTTATGATAGGGAAAACTTTGGTAATGGTAAAGACTAACTCATTTAAAGGATTATGAATGGGATTGTATGGAAGCGTAACTTTAATGATTGATATAACTGCACTTTTCTCAACTACCTCCAAAATATCAAGAGTTGATTCATGAGCATTGTAAAATACAATGCATTCATATTCTACGAAAGGTCTACAGATAGATTTGTGTATGGTTGTGGCTGTCTCTATGGATATTCTTATTCCAAGAGATGATAATGATCCAATTATTAAATCCTAACATTCTAGAAAGATAGCTTAAAGCTTCTAATCTATATATTATACCAATATCATCACTGTTAGCATGACATTAAATTATTTCAATCATCCAATATAGAGTCAAATGTGCGGAAATATGCGTTGATGGCAACAGAATACTTTTTCAATCAACTAACAAATAAATAAGTTTTGTTTTAAAAGCGCTACTTGATCTTCATTATGAGTAATGCATCATTTCCCTAAATAAAAATTGGTACAAAAAAAACAGCAATTTTTTTTTATAGAAAAGCAAGATAGAAAGATAAGAGCTGCAGGATCTTGATCAGTAACCATCTGATTCAATTGAACTTAATAAAAAAACCTGTTACTATTTTGATACTGTCTTGTATTTACAACCATCATAATTAAAGATTAGTAAATTAAAACTTGATTCAAATAAAAATTCAATAAGTTTCTGTAGCAATATCAAGAAATAAGAAAAAAATGTACCATATGGTAGCTACACAGCTTATTTCTTCTGAAAGCAAATTGACCCTCATCATCAACTTCTTCAGGTTCTGAGGAAGGTTGTGGTAGTGGTTCTTCGTCGGAAGATAAAGCAGCAACACCTTCCAGTCCACCTGTTCCTAAACTACCGACTCGATTATGACCCAGTGATTTATGTTTACGTTTCTTATACTGTCGCTTTTCCTTGCGTGGTATAATCTATAAAATTACATAAACCTCTCATTATGTACATTGCAAATAAAAAATTAGCAAACATTACCTCATCCTTAAGAATAGCCTTGTTGGTCCAACTTTGATTGCTATAATGGTTTTGAAATATAGGTGTGAATGCAGGTCTTGATGTTTTCAAAGATACTTCAGCCATGATAGCGCCACTAAAGTCTTTAGCTTGATATCGTTTTTCAAATACTTCTACTGTAAGATGTACATATTCCCTTTTGATCTTCTCTCTCCGTTTCACAAGTTCTAAAAGTGTAACAGCTCTAGATAAATCTCTCCTTAGTTTCAACATTTTTTCGTAAGAGGTTTCATCATTCTTTCTGTTCTTCCTAGTTTGCATTTTCTCTGTTCTTCTTCTGAATGCCAAATATGGATTATTTACGGCTGTACCAGCTCTATGTTCTGTTTTCACTGACAAAATTAAAGGATGTTGCTAAAAACAATGTTGGCATTAAACATGTTGTCTTATTTAAACATAAAACTTACCAATTTTAATCTTTTATTAAGCCAATAATCAAATACTGCAATTATGAGATCATCATCTTCTTTTAACAATGCTTTTGCTTCATTCAAGGTGACTACCGTTTGTCCACTACTTTTTTCCAGTCTATCCATCATTTCTTCAAACTTCAAAGGAGTTAATTCAATCCTCTTTGCCTGTGAATCTAACCACCGTTCATCATCCGAATCCATATCGTAGTCTGGTATATCTTGTTCCATTGTGAAAGCTAATGAAATACAAACTATAAAATATCAAATATCCACTTTATAAAAGTTAAATTTATAATATAAAGAGATGAAAATTGCATTGAAATTTCATTTCAAATTAATGAATATCTACATATAAATATATTAACACTTACTATAAACAAATAAAAGAACTATTAAATAATAAGCTCATTATAACATCCTCAATTGCCATACAGGGTATAAAATATCAAAAATAGTTTATAATCATACATAGGTTACAACAAATGTAAAAGAAATTTTTAGGATTGCACTGTGAAGAACAAGAACAATTGTAGCGAAAAATTATATCGATTTAAGTTTATAACATAACCTCATATCACACCAACAGTACTTAAAAACCAGGATACAAGTTTCTTTAAGATAACTCTCAATTGTGAAAATAAAAATTATGATAAAAATATATTAAAAATCAGTATAGTCTGATTACATTTTCTATAAAGATACATGCATAATTCCATGGAAATGAATTTCTTGTTTGTTTGTTTTTTATGCTACATAAACAAAGGTTAGGTTTTTGGTGAAAGCTCTAAAGATGCTCTACAAATTAGTTTTAAAAACTTACGCTGCATATGAATCAATTGCCTTGGTTGTTTGTAGTTGGCAGGATAGAGCTTATCGTGTTTTTGAGGATCTGGTATCTCCGAAACTTCTGGAGTAGGAATAATGAGCCCTGCACATATTGCTCGTTGCAAGTGGTGCTCCTGTAATTCCACCAGTACAAGTAGGATATCCATGTAAACATGTAGGTAAGTAGTAAAATTAAATTGTAAAATCATAATTTTACAGAGGCAAATGTCAACATTACAGATATTTTCTTTATAGGAATATGACAGCAGATGTATGTGTCATATATGTATTTATATTAAAATTTCAGGCATAAATCAGTTGCGTTTTGTACAAAAACATATTTGGAAGCTACCAAAATAATTTTAAATTATTCATGTGCCGGGTGCGCATGGAAGCGCGAATCAAAACCAACATGGCAGACGTCTAACGTTAACAATTGCCGTCATGTCATATCTCGAATGAAACTTACACATTCTTCCTCCTTCTCCATTCCTGATGGCATTTGAGGAACTGCCCGGTTAATCGCTGAATAGTCAGGAAGATCCGGGAGTTCCTCTGCCATGTAAATAGGCATAGGCTTGCTAGCATCAAGGGCCCTCGCCCTAAATGAAAGCTTAGACATTTTAGTTGACAGCACCTACTACACGGCAAGGCCAACATAAAATGCTCCTTTATAACTATTTCCCGTGTCTCGGACCGTCCGAGACGGGCACTAAATAAATTTTCGTGTTCTTTAGTACGTTCCCATCGTTTTTGTTTACACTCACTCAGTCACAAATACAGTAAAACAACTTTGAAACTTTGCATGTTAAGCGTGTAATACAGAAAGCCATCATGGCGGCTCTGCCATGGAACCATAGAAATTTTACTACCAACATGCTGTGCGCGGGAAGCCTATACGCACCGTATAGGAGGGTGGTTCATTCATGCTTGGATGTTTCAAATTTAAATACATTTAGTTATAATCACAGATTATCCTTGATACTTAAAAAATAAACTACATAAAATGTGGCACCTTTACACAAACAATTTTTATTAGGTACAGTTTACCACATATACAATTGCAAATAAACAGAAAGGTGCTAGCTTGACTAGTGCGTCATTTAATGTAAAAGTAGCGAATATTGCCGAATGCGTCGTAGAGTAAGAATATGATATAGGTGAACTATATATCAATATTTAATATTTATAGTCTCATGCGTGTTATAAAATTATATTTTGAAACTTATAAAAAGTAAATTATTTGCTGACAAACATTAACTTTTCAATTTAGACTGCATAACATTCTTACTGGAGGGGATGATAATGTCAGGAAAATCCCGTTATCCTAATAGCTCTGTGGCGCTGTGGGAAAGGAAATGACGTAACAAACACGTGGAACTCAGAAACACCTAGGATACATTCCTAAAAATTCTAGGGTAAAAAAATATATAACAAAGAAATTACTCCTTTTTCTGATATAAATTGTTATCATTGTTCATAATTTGCCATGATTAATACAGTTTAGAAGATTTTGATCATCGAACTATATTAAGGTGCGTCCAGGTCAAATGCGCAAAACGATTGCGAATGAAACGTTACAAATTACTATTACTGCTCTTGAATGTGCACAAACTCGTCCCCACATTTATCATAGGCTCTAAGTACAACAAAAAAACTAGTTCGCGCGTTTAGTTTTGACGACTTTGTAAACAGTGTGCGCGTTGTTTGATATAACGATTTCCAGTTGTAAAACTGACGCACACAAAGTATACTTTTCTTATTTACTAAATTTGTAAGTTAAGAAAGGATGGAAATACACGCAGTGCGGGCTAGTTTCACCATCAGTTAGGTACATGCTTTAAAACTTACGCAGACTAGTCTTACTCGAAATATGGAAGTCTTTTTGTCCAACAAAAATATGTAATAGATTGATACGTAAATTTCTGATGGTAAAAGCATGAGTATTAGTCAACAGCAATCAATTGTTTATGTTTCACGTTTGGTTTTCGAGCATATGTAGATATTTGACCAATACAGATTGTAATTGTTTGTAATTTCGAATTCAAACATCACAAACGCGCCCAGCTGTTGCTAAATACACTAAAGTAACGATGACGTACTCTATCTTTTCCTACCTTTACATTTTATTTGGGAACAGAGGCCTAATGTTTTACAGCAGGGGTTCCCAAACTTTTTATAGCCATGGCGCCCTTAACGTTCGGATTAGTTCCGGTGGCGCCCTTCATATGAAGCAAAACTAGAGACTTGATAATTTTAACTGTAAAATCTTAAATTTAAATAAATTCATTTTTTTTGTCGATTTGGCAAGCCGCCGTGGCGCCCCTGGAGACTCTTTGCGAATACTTTGGGAATCTCTGTTTTACGGGAATTGGTGTTTGATGTGTACCCACTTTTACAAAAATTTGTCTTATTTTACAAATTGCACAATAATCATTATATCTTAAAGTGACTAAATAAAAAGGTTGCGAAAGAACTTCTTTGATTAATTGTTTTAAAAGGAATTGCTCGACTTGCATTTATCCTATATAGTATTCTCGCTTTTATCTTTTGCCATGAGTGCAGCTGCAGCGACTGTATTGCTTATCGAAAGTATCTATTGGGGCTCTTGCTGCGTAAATTGTGTGTGTACATGTGTTTCGTTACCTTTTTCAAAACATCACGTCGCCGTAAATAAAGCTGCGTCTTAGCGAACTCTTTCGCACAGCTCGTTTAGCTCAGCTCGACTACGAAATGAACGAGAAACCGATCACAGCGCGTCAAATAATCACACATGAATATTTGACGTGCTGTGATTAGTTTCTCGTTCATTTCATAGTCGAGCTATATAAGCTAAACGAGCTGTGCGAAAAAGTTCGCTAGACGCAGCTTAATGTTGCACTGTTAATCCTGTCTGAACAGCGAATGGTAGTTTATCGGTGTACCGAATCTAGCGAAAGGTTGCCATAAGCGTCCCACGTCACCAACAAGATTCGAAACCCGTATCATAAGTACTGTCCTACCTATGGCCAGTCGCTGTACCTCTACAACTCCGCTGCTCTGTTAAAACGGATTTCTCATGTATACCGGGTATTCAAATTGAAGTCGTTTTCGAGATATTAAAAAAAATTACATTTTTTTAAATGGAATATCCTGTATATTTTTGCACGTTTTAAATGATAATTTAATTTTAAACAAAATCTATTAATACATAGACACCCAATAATTAACAAATAAATCTTGCAGATCAATCCACGTCACCATTACGAGAAATCACACGGCGAGGGAATTTCTCCTGCAGTAAATTTAGAGTTTCCCTGGCAGTGTGACAAGTGGCTCCATCTTGTTGAAAGTAAAAAGATTGTTGAGGTCCATATCTTCCAAACGAGACCATAGAAAGTTATTCAACATCTGTCGATACCGCTCCCCATTGACAGTTTCTGCTTCTCCATTCTCATTTTAAAAAAAGTAAGGTCCAAGAACACCATTGGCCGAGAAACCGCACCATACAGTGACACGTAGTGGGTGCATGGGTTTTTCAATAATCTCTCGAGGATTTTCACGCCCCCAAATGCGGCAGTTCTGTTTGTTTACGTAACCCCTATGTGAAAATGGGCTTCGTCACTGAATATGATTCGCTTACAGAATTCGTCATCAAATTCAGTTTGCTCCAAAATTCAATTGGCAAAGATACGGCAGTGGTGATGGTCCCTGGGCTTCAATTCTTGTGTTAACTGGATCTTGTATGCCTGTAGCCGAAGGTCTTTTGTTAAAATTCGTTGCGGAGATGATCTTGAGATGGCCAATTGCTGTGACCTATGACGAATTGAAGTTTTTGGACCTTCGGTAACACTTTCATTCACTCTAGCGATATTTTCAACTGACCGAACGTTACGAGGACGTAGTCTTTACATCGAGAACAGAACCAGCTCGCTCAAATTTTGCCATTAAATTTATAATTGCCATATTGCTGGGAACATGATTCTGATGAAAAACAACACGTAGTCGACGAATTGTGTTCGTAATGGAACGACCATTTTCATAATAAATTTGAACAATTTGGATACGTTCTACAGTAGTGAAACTGTGGTGAAACGTTGAATGATGACTTTTACAAGTTTATAGATGACGTATACCAAATATTAGGTTGCTAAGTTACCTTATTTGAAAATAATGTGAAATTTAAATCCCCAAGTTCCTGTTGGGACACTTTTTACATAATATGTATATTTTGTGATTGTTTGAATCTGTGAATATATTCATATATATAGATATTCAGGAGCGCAATGAAATAACGAAAGAATAGAGTAGGCCGTAAGCGAAATAAAATACAAAATGTGCTTATCAACACCGTAAAAATGAATGTCAATGGAAACAATATAGAAGGCCATATCTCCGTTCGGTTCTTGAATCTTCAATTAATCCAATGAACGCTGACACACCATATTATTTTGAAAGAGAAAAGTAGATAACTTGAAAAGATGTGCAGGGTAAGAATAATGGTTAGATGGCTCCAACTTGGATTTAAGTGAAACTTCATTAAAGTATCTACATACTACACATAATACATGTGTCCACTATTTAAGCAAAATTATAAGCCTCTTCTTCTTCTTAAGAGATAAAAATTGTTAAGACTTAATTAATTACTGTATTACTACTTCAACTTAGAAAAATGAGCAAATATCAAGCTAATCATAAAAGAACAATTATCAAACTGCCTTGCCTATAATTTTCTGGAAAGTTGTCCAAAATATACGCATATTTTCAAATTAACCCAATTGTTATAGCACAACATGACTGTTGATTTGCTCAATACCTGCTCTAAGGTATATTGTTGCATCCCTCATTAACCCATAAAGTATACCTACATATACTTATATGTATGATGTCTTAATCAGCATAATTAAACCTATATAAGGTTGACCGCTAAGCGCAAGCAGTAGCAATAATTGTCGGCAACCGTATTGTAACTCGTTACTCTACCCGATCGTGTATCGAGCTATCGCTTGTAATTCTTCTTGTAAACCCAATTTCGTTCTTTTTATAATTATTAATTAATTAATGTAAGTGTTATGGCGCTCCACCAAAAGTTGTCCTGGTGTCAGAAATAAACAGTTTTTAAAAAGCCATATTGTCTTTGTTTTTTAAATTCCGTACGAGCAGTAGAGGTAAAAGATTTATGTGATAGTTTTTATGTTAGGTGTAATCTGGTTCAATCCGGTTTCTGTTTTATAATAAGTTAAACATGCGCTATTTTTCTTGGTGTAAGTACTCTACTATTTTTGCGAAATATTACCCCTATAATCTCACCAGCACCTACTGCTTAGATCGTTGGGATGATTCACAATTGTACGATTACTTCATGCAGCTAAGCGCCAAGACCCACGCTTCGAGGACACATGCGACGTTGCAGCCTATCTATGGATACCGCCTGATATGGAATCCCATTAAAAGTTTTATTTGAAAATTCATATAAATATGTAACAAATTACAATGACGATCGATACTGTATGAATTCATATACAGGGTGTAACAATAGTGCGATATTCTTCCATGTCTCCGTTTTTATGCAAAATACATCAAATATTTAAATACAAAAGTTGTTTAGTTTTACGAAATTTATAACGCAAAATTATTCTACGATATACAGGGTGTTTAGTTTGCCCGAAACCATCAGTATCTTTACATTTTTAAATGGAACATCCTATATATGATCACATTTTTGAATTGCCTGAGGAATTTTAATGTTACTTTATGCAGGATCATATTTAATTATTTTCATTAGTTTACAAGATATTGACATTTGTTTGAAAATTTTAACATTTTGCCCTCTTCAGAAAGATGCCATTATTTCGGTAACGGAAAAAATGTAACATTATGAAACTTAACATAACGTTAGAAGCATATCCTATGATTACAATAAACAGATGTAGACTTAAATACGTTATACAAAGTGTTCTAGAAATTAGTGTCTCTTTGAAACAATTGAAATGCGAAAATCTTCATTTTTTCAAATTGAAACACTATATTTTTATGGGTTACTTGAATGCGGAATTTAATTATCTATTAGAAAAAATATCTCTAAAACCATTAATTTTAACTACATACATGGTTTATTCAAACTAATACATAATTAAATTTCGCTTTCCACTAACCCATAAAAATATAGTGTTTCAATTTCAAAAAATGAAGATTTTCGCATTTTAATTGTTTCAAAAAGACACTGATTTCTAGAATACTCCGTATAACGTATGGAAGTCTACATCTGTTTATTGTCATCATAGAGGATGTTTCTAACGTTATGTTAACTCTCATAATGTTACATCTTTCCGTTGCCGAAATAATGGCATTTTTCTGAAGAGACCAAAATGTCAAAATTTTCAAACAAATGTCAATATCTTGTAAACTAATGAAAATAATTGAATATGAACTGTTTGTATTTGTTTGTATTTTTGTATTTTCTATACCTGAGTTACTTTAGTACATATCTTTATATACGTATATTCAAGCATTTATGCATGTTTTTTTGCTTTGCTATCTAGGCTGTGTATTAAACTTATATTGTATTACTCTTTCGCTTCGATATCAGTTTTAGTTGCAATATTTTTTTATATATGTAGTTGATCTTTTTTTTATTACTACTAATTGCCTCCTGTATATTGCTTTGTTGATGGAAGTTTTGTTGTTTATGAGCAATGCTTGGTTCTAGGTTGTAAATAATTTAGCTTCGCATTATGTTTGGGATAAATATTTCTAGGATAAACAGTATTGGGCAGTCTCGACCGTGTGATTGATTCGCGATGCATGACCGAAAAATAACCGTCGGACATTCGAATATTCGGTCGCTTATACCCAAATTGGGCCAAATTTCCGACCTGGTCCGTAGGAAAGATTATGATATATTTGGAATTAGTGAAACATGGCTAAGCAATAACATATCGGACCATACATTAAATATACAGGGTTATCGAATATTTCGAAATGACAGGCAAACCGTGGGAGGGGGCGTGTGTATTTACTATCGCGATAGTTTTAATTGCAAACGTATTGCAACAAATAACCGTATTGAACAAATTTGGATTTCTTTAAAGCTAAATAAACAGTCAATGGCGGTAGGTATTATTTATAAACCGCCTAGTATGAATTACCAAGACTTCTGTGATGCGTTGGAAGAATGTTATAGTTCTATATATACTGATCATGATTTTGTGATCTTCCTCGGTGATGTCAATATTAATTTGATGAAAACACATGATGTAGATACTCTCTATTTTAAAAAATTCCTTGAATCATTTAATCTATCCCAGCTTATAACGGTGCCCACTAGGACAACCAACGTTACCCAATCTCTTATTGACATTATTGTAACGTCTGATCCAAATATTATAACAGCATCAGGAGTAGATGGATCTGTTTTAGCCGATCACGATACAATTTATTGTACCCTTAATTTTAAAACTTGTAACACGCAACCTAACTATAAGTTAATTCGTAATTTTAAACAAATAGACTGGGATGCATTTCTACGGGATCTAAAGATTGTTCCCTGGCAGCATGTATTTTATATTCCCAATGTTGATGAGAAAATCATTTTTTTAACTGAAAACATAATTAAATTATTTAATAAACATGCACCCTACCATTACGTCTTACTAAAAAAGAAACCGGCCCCGTGATTAACCGATAATGTAAAGTTTCTGATAGAACTTAGAGATGCAACGCTTTCTAAATATAAAAGAACAAAACTTTTAAGCCATTGGGAGTACTATAAATCATTAAGAAATTTTACAACACAGGCGATTGCGCGGGAAAAGAAAGCTTACTTCAATTTCCATATCACAAATCTGTCCTCTAAAGATGCATGGCTAAAGCTAAGAATGTTGGATATTAGTAATAAACATCAAACTATTTTACCCCCAGAATTGAGTAATCCTCACGAAATTAACAATTTCTTTCTCGATGCTATACCAAACACTCGTACAGATAAAACACTTGCATTATTTTATCGAAACAGTAGATACACTGATCATGTGACTCAATTCTCTTTTACCACTATTGAAGTTGTTGATCTAGTTAAATTTTTAAATGAAATTAAAAGTAATGCCGCCGGCTACGATTGCCTTACAATACATATGTTGATGCACTGTTGTCCCGAAATATTGCCGTATCTAACGCACGTGATTAATGAATGCCTTTTGCAAAACACCTTCCCTAATGCTTGGAAGACTGGGGTTGTTACTCCTATTCCCAAAAACTCTAATCCTCAAGACTATACAGATATGAGACCCATTACTGTGCTTCCAGTTATGTCAAAATTACTAGAAAAGGTAATGAATCACCAATTGGGAAATTATGTTATCGAGAACGGCATTATACCTGATTCGCAGTCTGGTTTTAGACCTGGACATAGCTGTACAACAGCCCTCTTAAACATTACTGACGATCTTATGCGTAGTTTAGACAAAGGATTGTCGTCTGCTTTAATCCTACTTGACTTCAGCCGAGCTTTTGATACGGTTGATCACTCGTTATTAATTGATATATGTACCTTTGCTGGACTCTCTGTATCTGCTAAAGCTTTAATAGAATCTTATCTGCTGGGTAGAGAACAATGCGTGAGATTGAATGATTCTACGTCTAACTACAGAAAAATTTCTCGAGGGGTCCCTCAAGGTTCAATCTTGTCTCCTCTTTTGTTTAATATTTATACGTCTTACTTCCATAAATTCCTCAAGACATGTAACATACACATGTACGCTGATGATATGCAGTTGTATCATTCCTTCAACATTCGTGATTTTGATTCTGCTTTATCCAGTGTTCAACGA
The DNA here is from genome assembly GCA_023690525.1 of Holotrichia oblita. Lineage (NCBI taxonomy): Eukaryota > Metazoa > Arthropoda > Insecta > Coleoptera > Scarabaeidae > Holotrichia > Holotrichia oblita. Next base: position 90,714,640 of record CM043016.1, on the reverse strand, counting down.
GATTTAGACACTATTGTGGAAATGTCAACTAAACATGCTCTACTAATCAATCCAACTAAATCTGTAGTTATCCTGTTTGGAAATAAATTCTGTTTACCATTTCTTAACACTCATTTTACGTTGAATATTGGTGGATCTGCAATCCCAATTAAAACAGAAGCAAAGAATCTAGGCCTGGTCCTCGATAATGGGTTAAGATTTAATACACATACAATGAACGCTGTGAAAAAAGCATATCTTAACTTAAAATTAATTTATCCTCATAGGCAATGCTTGTCCTTGGATACAAAGAAGTATTTGTGTGACACTTTGATTTTGTCGCACTTCTCCTACTGTCCTCCTGTATACAACGCTTGTCTAGTTGTAGATAATACTATGCGGATACAACGGGTGCAAAATTCATGTCTACGCATGATATTTGGTATTCGGAGACGTGATCATGTGTCCCATAAACTTGCTACCCTTCGATGGTTAAATATGAGCGATAGAAGGTTGCTACAATGTGCTACGTTGTATCATAAAATAGTAATGGAAAAACGACCGGTATATTTACATAATAAAATTAAATATCGCACAGATGTTCATACTCTAAATGTTAGATTTAAGGGCTAATTGACCCCACCTGTGCATCGCACAGCACTGTTCCAACGTTCCTTTTCATACCAAATTACAAAAATTTACAATAAGATACCCCGGAGTTTAAAAGATTAAACCTTACTAGTTTTAAGTTACGGCTGAAAAGGGAAATATTAAATAGAACATTTGGGTGACATGTTTCTCTGTTTGGCATGGGTACGGATGTCCGACGTGTAGTTGTACATATATTCTTGCAATCGCCTGGTCAGACCTGCTTTCTGTTTCCTAATTCTTTTTAGTCTGTTATATACGTACTAATTAGTAACTAACTTCTTTTAATTTTTTTATTTTTGTGAAAAAAAAAACTTTTAGACTTTTTTTTTTTGTTCTTTACCTGTATACGCAGAAATTTTTTTAGTTTAAGCATGTTGCTTGTTATTATTTGGTTAAACACCTATTTCTACGGTTTTTCGGGAAGAGCAAGGGTTACCACGGTAACACTTGACGAAAAAACCTTACGATTTCCCATTTCTTATAGTGAGTTTATTAATTACTTTATTTTTTTTATTTTTTTTTTGCTACTGAAGTATGTATGTATTACAATTAGCAGTTGCTTACACAGTAGTTGATAATATGATGTACTGTAATTTGGTGAGATTGGGAAATAAATTCTTTATTATTATTATTATTGTATGACAGGAATGTCAGTGGTTATGTCAAATACTATGGCAAATTATAAAACCGCTTTATAATTTCCACTTTTTCATTTGTGTATTCCATTAGGATAAAGTTTGATGGTTCGGTAAAGTATTTGACATGACCACTGACATTCCTGTCATATAAGAAGTTGACAACAGTAAAATGGATACATTTAATTTGAACTCCCACCTCTCCTATCAATAAGCTTTCGTAGTTCAAGTTGTTAGCCTGTATATAGTCGATTATGTTCTCTTCAATGAAAATATTATTAGATTTCTAGCGCTTTCGGCTATACCGGAAGTCGCCATCTACTTTATTATTTTTAATTGAACACCCTGTATATTTTTACATATTTGGAGTTCCCTACTTTTAAGCTTTATGAATATCTTTACTTTTTGCAATTTGATTTGGACGTTTTGTAGTTATTCAATTTTTTTCTGAAAAAAATTGCTATAACACATTTATTCACAAAATCAGAGAACACTCGATTTTTCGGATATCAATTTAAAATTCATAATATGTATACTTAAACAACATGTTGGAGTATATTTTAAAGCCGAGAACGGTTATCTACATTACTTTACTATGGCACGTTAACTCTTCGAAATTTTGAAGAACCATAACTTCATTTTTTCAAATGGCACCCCCCATATTTTATTACTTAGTCGTCTTCGGGGTACAATTCTACATCTTTCATGTCTCACATGTACAATACCTAAAATTAATAGTTTATGAGATAATTAGATTTTTTGAAAAATACACTCATAACTCATCGATAGTTATCCAGTGTGCCATGGACTGGCCATGGAAAATAAACGTTCTCAAAAATTTGTTGTCAAAGTCTAACGTCAAAATTACACTTCGTCGTTTGATACTCCTGAATTAATACTTACGCGTTAAATATGCCATTACATTAGTGCAATAAGGAGTTAAAATAGATAATAATAACGAAAAAAATATTTACAACTTAATATTCGAAAACAAGTGAGTAAGGCGGTTAAGAATTCTGATCTCCAGATATGACACCTGTGGACTTTTTTCTTTGAGGACCATGTGTCCGAGCAGCATTCCACAGACTCTCTTCTCAAGATCTACGAAGAGCAAGACCTTAGAGTTTTTCTTCACGTTTAATACTGTGCTTGAATGCGAACGGCCACCATTTTGAACTATTATTATAATTTCTTTATAGCTTTTTACACCCATTTCTTAAAAAATAAATTAAGAATTTCTTGATTTGTGTAAACATTGTTTTCGTTATTATTATCCATTTTAACTCTTTATAGCAATAGTGTAAAGGCATTTAACGGATAATTATTAACTGACAAGCATCAAACGACGAAAAGAGATTTTGACGTTATAGACTTTGACAATAAATCTTTGAGAACGCTTATTTTCCATTGCACACTGGATAAGTAACGATGAGTTATGTGTGCAATTTTTCAAAAAATCCAATTATCTCCTAAACTATTAATTTTAGGTATAGTACATGTGGAACATGAAAGATGTAGAATTGAACCCCGAAGACGACTAAGTAATAAAATATGGAGGATGCTATTTGAAAAAATGAAGTTATAGTTCTTCAGTGCCAGTAAGTATGTAAAACAAATGAGCTAAGCACCCTTGCTTCAGTGAATTGACATATTTGAGCATTTTAGGTAGGGAGGCTAATTAAATCGTTATAACTTATTTACCTTCCATTTTAGGTATAGGAACACCTAATACGGATTCAAAGAGAATCTTTTGTAGAATCAGAATATCTAATAAAATATATACCTTTCCATTAAAAAAATCTACTTTTCGCAGATTGAACTTATTTATAATCAACTAAGTTTTTAAACACCTTGTATAATGTCACAGAGAAGAACTTCAAATGTTGTGTAACTACACAATATCAGCTGTGCGTACGCAAAATTTCATTCGTCTCTGTTACTCCTACGTGACGTAATATCACTATAAAGTAAGATCGGTATCTGTTACTTTTTTTCTTTAATTGCAAATAACGCAGAAGGAAGGGTATCTAGGTATACGATATGATACATGAAATATGTGTAAAATTTATCATAGAAGCTGAATCTGTAATTTATTTTATAGCATGCTTTTTAAAAAATCGAAGTTGATGCTCACTTTCGGTTAACCGGAAGTGATATTCATTCGAAAATATTTGCGCGTGATAGGTTCAAATTCAACCATATCCAACTGCAAAATTTTGTTCTAAAATTCCATTCCGTTTGTATAATACTTTTAATAGGCCATTCTCACCAATCATCCTGTATAATAATTATAAATTTTCAAATTTATATTTTGACCAGAACGCCATTAACTTCTAATGAACGATCTCGCTGAGACAGCCTGTATAGGGTGTTCTATTTAAAAATATAAAGATACTGATGGTTACGGGCCAACTAAACACCCTGTATATCGTATAATAATTTTATGTTATAAATTTCGTAAAAGTAAACAACTTTTGTATTTAAATATTTGCTGTATTTATAAGAATATTGCAGAAGAATATCGCACAATTGTTACACCCTGTATATCTCCCTTAATTAGATTAATCATGCCATCATTTCAGGTTTTCTTATAGGTTCTTGCCCGGATTTCGTAGGGACAACATGGGTATTATAACTTTTTTAACTGCCCATGCGTTGAACTGGGACAAATAAAATCGAACATATGTGGCTATATACGGTGTTATAAAAACCTCACTATACAAAAACTTCTACAAGAATTGTACGATAATTAAGCAAGCAACTTAAGAAGCCGTTGCAACTAGCATCTACCAACACAGATAAAAAAATCGATATATAGGTGTCCAATAATTAAAAACTTTTGAATTATTGCAAAATTATTGAAATATAAAATTATATTTATATTTCAGCAATAAACACTAACAGCGCATGTAAAGCTAGATACGTTGTTGTTATTAGAAGCATCCTGTATTTCTGTTTTCAAAATTTACTGGTTATATATCATGTTATTGAAAACATTTTGTTTTAATAGTACTCCAAAGCAAGAAAACTCTAATGGGGTTGAATATGATAGTCCAGCAGAATTCTATGTTGGGCCAAATCTTCCTATACATCTTGTCGGTGTTATTCCCGCTTGTTCTGCATAAAATACAGAAATTTCAAATTCTTGAGCATAGTATACATATAGAATCTATTCTCTAATAAGGATAACGTATAGTATAGTTTCGGTCATTTAAGGTGGCGTGGCCGATAGAGAGCAGCGCGAAATTTTCCCCATATACGGCAATGGTAAATTTCAATGCAAGATTTCTTAAAAGTTATTAATAAAAGGATGGTAATATTTGAAATTTTAAAATTGCAAGCAAAAGTAATATCTACAAAAAAAATTCGATGTAAATTTTAACTTTTAGATTTTTTTTTTCTAGTACTTTTTTCTAAATTACTAATAAAATCGAAAGCACAATTCATATACAGCCACTACCAAATTTGACTTCTATATGAATCTTAAAAACAATACAGTAAACAAATGTTAATCGAACCGCCAAAGAAAAAAATATAGCAAGATGTACCAAATTCTGATGTTTATAATTAAATAGAAAAGTTTATACTTAATTAAGTTTGAAAACGTAAGTGGGAGACATTATTTTTTGAAATTTACATATTACCGCCATGTAAAAGTATAAACAATGGTCGTGTTCAGTTAGCACGTTGGTAAGTCATCGCTAAGTAGTAATCAGTAGTAATGAATGAAATGTCGCACTGAATATCTACATGTTAATAGTATAATACCTACAGTGTAGGTATTCATTTCACTACTTCATTATTCTGTATCTGTCGGTTACTTACCGATGAGCTAACTGAACACGACCAATTTGGATACTCATAAAAATACTAAAATGCATTGCTTCTGAAAAATTTGAAAATCTTAATTTTTTAGCTTTTACATTTTCGTATAGATCAGATATAGGTTCTTCAGACTGCATTTAGCTATGAAAAGAACTTTGTTAAATTATCAGCAGCTTTTTTACTTGATAATCACCTTTCTGACGTAATGTAACTTGCGCATTATGAGCGTCTATGTATAGTGTATGTATATAGGGATATGTATAGTTGTGATACATAAATGTATGTTATATATACACTCTAATTTTGGCTACTCCCTGTAGTGTGGTTGGTGTGGTTTGACAGCTTGTAGCTGTCTGTGTACTGCAGACATATTTTGCAATTGCCAAAAGTACTTTAATAGATCTTGAAGTGCTGTTTTAATTTAGTATTTCGTTATCCGTGTAAATTATAGCAGGGTGTAAGTATTTTCTTTGAATTATTTTCGTTTGACAGATGCTTTTTGCATGACTAATAAATATAAAATATAACGTAAATTACAGTGAAATTTGCGTACAATTTAACTAAACCTTTATTAAATCACTTAAGTACTAAATAACTTATGTGTTTTATATAAATACACATTAACAGATCCTAGTTAACGGGTGTAGCGTGTGCGCCCGGCTTGGTACTTGGTTATTGATTTTTCTTTCAATGGTAGTATAAAACTATTTTATAAGTTATAGGGGTTTGTAAATTCTATATGATACTATTGAAAAATTTATGTCTATTATCATATATTAAGCAAAATTGATATTTCAGCAAGATGCCGGCTCCCGTTGCAGCAGAAAATGGTGCTCCGAGAACAGAGCTTCAAGAACTTCAGCTTAAATCTCAACAAGTTACAGATGAGGTAATCGGTCAATCTTACATTGGATATAATAAAACATATCTATTTAATTGCAGTCTCTTGAGAGTACACGGAGAATGATCGCTCTCTGCGAAGAGGTAAATATAAAATATAATCAATATAAATGTTTGATGTTGCTATGAAATAAATGTATTTGTTTCTTCTTCTTTTAGGTAATTAATATTATGTCTGCAATATTTGTAGAATTTCTTTATAACATATTTTATAAATCTATAATGCTGAACAACATAATATTAATTCCATATCCTTTTCAGTAAAGTTTTAAAAATGTGTGAAATTTATTTATTGCAGTCTATATTTCTAAATATGAAATCATACATGTGCTTTAGGATGAACTATATAAAGGATATTTTCCACTTCTAAGAACTGTAGATAAATTAAACATTTATTTTTATGTAATGTTATATCTTATAAAGATTACAGATGAATTTGAAAAGATTTTATCTATAGTACAGTATTTTGAAGTGGAACTATATGTGCGATTAACTTCTCTTCCATGCTGTCTCTGGTAAATGTGGATGTAACACTAATCGAGGCGTTGCTTCTGACAGTTTAGTGCTCTGACTGTTAGGTGGCGTTTCTCTCTGCTGCATGGTTGTGCACTATATTTCTCTGTTTCTAACAATTCTATCTTTCTGCAGAGCAGGTCTACCACTTGCCAGTACTATAAAAATTTATTTAAACAAGTATCAAAGTATATGTTGTCATAAATGTTTGTTTTGTTAAGTTTATTATAATATTGCTATGGTGTTGTGAATTATTTGTTTGTCGTAAGTTGTTATGATTCCAGGCAGCTCTGAGTGTGGACATAGGCCTAACTCGGTGCAGCCAGTGAATTGTATGTTGTGGTAGCGGTAGCCCTGCCAGTGTGGCTGTGTTGTGCTGTGTTCCATGTACAGACACACAAAAATTCCCTGTGCACACACTTGCAGACTGCCCACAGCCACTACCATAACATAGAACATGAATAACAAAGCACAACCTGTTCCATTATACCTGACTATAAGTTTTTTTTAGCGCTACATAAGGTTTGATTTTCATTTTTAACAAAGATACACTTTCGAAATTACAAGCAAATACTTATTACATAAAGAATAGTATGCTATTTTAATTGTTGGAAGAATGATTAGAATTGTGACGGGTTAGTTAACCAGCATTTAAATTATGATTAATAGGCTTTAACCATGTGAAAATCAAAAAAATTGAATACTCTGTTCGATGATTTGATTTTCATATGAAATTTTCTTATGCAAGTTCTTACAATTTTAAAGCAGCGGTAATGGATATCAAACTTTCCAACAATGCAGAGCGCCTAGAGATGATGTAATCATCTACATATGTAGTTTTTTAAAAGCAAATGTTGATAGACTAAAGAAATGGACCCTGGCAAACAGAAGAACAGTATACGTCAATTTGTGCCTTTCCTTATCTATAAAATCCATATTAAGGAAAAGTAGTTATTATTTATCTCAAAAAATAATACAGCAGTAAAACTACTCTCAAATTAAGATGATTTTGATTTGAAAACGTTTTTTCCGCTTACCTATATAGTTGCAATTATACACTAGCAGTGATTTTGTATTTCTGGGTTGTGGAAGAATTGAACACATATAGCTAAAGCATCATATGGGATATTTTCAATAAAGCAAAAAATGTTTATCCATCATTTCTTATTACATATTTACACTTTTTCTAAGCAATTTTACATAATAATTTATAAAAACATTCAAAAATAGTAATGTGATTTTTTAATCCTAGATTAAACGCGATTTATCAATCGCGATTCCTTTACCATTTTGTAATATTTGAAATATGATCTTAAAGGTATCATTAACTTGTTACAAATACTTTTGACAATAAACGGCGAATACTGAGCATTGGTTGTTACAAGAATTACAGTTTTAACTCAAAAACCAATAGACCGGGGTCCTACATCCCATTTAAAGTTATGCACTTTTGAATATAATATTTCAATTTACTTATGTATAATTGGCCGAGAAGAGCTTTGCATGCTAAATGCACAAACTAGGAAACGAGAAACTAGTGTATATAAATGAGGCAAACTACGAACAGTTGGCTGTATAAAAGAAAGCTCTAAAACTGCTTATATATATGTAGTGCAAGAATGATCGAAAGTTATGGTTATGAAACTACCCTTCTATACAGGATGGTTCATCGGGAACTGCATCGATCAATTGCAGGAAAACTATAGCTAGCAATAATCCGAAATTTTGGTACTATACTAAAGTCGATGAGGGCCATTCGCTTAAAATTGTTTCAAAATGGCGGCACTTCGGGGTATACCGGAAGTAGGCATCAACTTCGTAATTTTAAATGGAATATTATACTATATATGTATGTACATATTTCATGTATAATGTCATATACCTAAGTCTAATCCTTTTTGAGTTATTGAAGTCCTCATGTTAAAATTGACGTTTGCAGGCAGAAAATCAATTTCGTTTTTTCCACATAAAGAGGAATTTATTATTTAATTTGAAGTAAGTTCTCCCAAGTAGATGGTCTAATTAAATACTATTTGTATAAAATTGTTATTAATATCTGGTATGCAAAATATACGTCTCAAAACGAAATCGGAAAAATTGTCGAAAATCAATTTTTTAATTGAGAAGCGGTAATTTTTTCTACAATTCATACTGTTTGCATTAGATTCAAGTTTAGGGTTGTCTAATTTAAACACTTTCTGTTTCCTTTTATTAAACTTCTTATCATTATTTTCAACATTTTCGAGTTAAAATCGACATCTAAGTAAAGATTTTAATAATGAATCGATCTTTAAATTGCTCAAAAAAAAAATTAACATATAATTTTTTTTAACGCCAGAAATAATTGCATTACTCTTTTACGACATGGCAAATCATCTTCGAAAATGTTTGTAATGTCGGAGCGGGCCCTCTCTCATCGAAACGTCATAAGAAACCCCAACTTTAGGTTGTTTTTACTTAGACGATTGGTAAAATATTACATCTTTGAGTATACCTTTCGGAAACAAATTCAACGATGACGCACTTTTTATGGGTTATAGTAATAATAATCTTAAGTGTAATTCATAAAAATATCGATGGTTTGCAAACAAAGGAAGTAACCACATGAGTTGTTATTTATTATCTATTGTTTATGTAACGTTGGTCGTGGTCTGTTTTTAATTATTAGAGAATATTTTTTGAAAATCCTACGTAGTTATTGTGCGTTCACTATTTATATACAGTGAATATGTTGACATGCTTATTATTATTAGAAAATGTGAAGAAAAACAAACCTCACGTTTCAGATTTGTACAGAAGTGACTTGCTAACAGAATAACGAATAAAGTGGACTTTTTCTAAATGGAACGAAAACTGGAAACTGGTTCTGGAAATCGCATTTGTCGACAAAAGTAACCCAAACGGATGATAAATCATCAAATGTTATTACCTTTTGGTAATAAGTAAAATTATTCTACTCAAAATCCATGTAAATAAATGCATTCTACAATGCACGCACATTCCCTATTGCTACTGTTGGTCTTGGGATTATGTAGAATAAATGCGAGAAATCAATTTCCGGACAATACTAAGCGCCAATGGTTGGTGCTGATTGTTTAGTTCTTATTTTTGTGAAGCCACACGTTTGTGAGAATACGATATTTAGATATTCTTCGAAACGCTCTCCCTGTGATACTTGAAGATGTTACCTTAAATAAAAGACAACAATGTGGTAGCAACAAAATGGAGCATTCCCTTACTTTTTTTTGGACAAGAGAATATCTTAATAACACCCTCGCTATAAAATGGGTATGATGAAATGGTACGATTCTCTGGTTAGTACATTCTTCAGATATTATACCGTTGGACTTCTTGAAAAGTCTAGTTTACGTTAGACCCCCTACGAATTTCGATGACAGATAAGAAGATCAAACAGCCATGTCGCACCGTAACACCCGCAATGATTAATGTAAAATATCTTGGACGTGCTATTTAATGACCCGTATTATTATTTCATGCAAGAACTATGACAAGTCTGGTTAACTTTGTTTTTAAAGGGGCCTCTCGAAAATATAATATGCAGGTTATTGTCGCGTTAAAAAAAAATGAAGTTATGAGAAGAACTGATACTCATTTTACGGTAGAGACAAGCATCAATATTGACAGTTAATAACTGTAAAATTTCATCTTTGCCATTCTAATAGTTCTTGAGATATTGGACTGTCAAATGTCGTAGAACATTCTGTATATAAATAATAATAATATGTACGATATAATGTATGAGATACTATATAGTCAATGTAAATTTAATTTGAATTAATCGATTGGTTGTCAAACTTTTTCCTGTTTAAGATGAGTTGATCTCACTCACATTGCATTGTCAAAGATTATTTGATAGTACAGTTCTACCACTTAGTTCAAACCAACGATTTTTTAGTAGATTGTATGGAATTTACTAACTAATAATAACTCAAATCTTATTTTCTTCTGTTTGTTAAGACTAATTGGTTTAGTTTATCGATAGTCTTTTATTATTGAAGTAAATGTTATAGTATCCTATATCGAAATCAACCCCTGCTGATGAATCGTATAATTTCAAGCATTAAATGTTGTAAATGCATGCATTAACTGTACATTTTCTAGTTTAATTATTTATGGTCGTTGTTAATATATAATATTTAACATACTTTTTGCGAGATGTGTAACTAAATAAGTACATATATTACTAAATTATATTATGTATTTATTAGGTTTATAGTAATTTTAACATTTAAAGTTTCTTTGTTTTACTACTATTGTAGTAATCATCTTAATTGGCTTTGAGTGTCATTCCTTATTACTATAGTAGGCTTTCGGATTTTTTGAAAGAAGCAGGATGTCCAGTTAATAGATTTTTCTAATAACGCATATTTAACTTTTGGATAGTTAATCAATTCATGTACAGTATACTAGATTGAATACCCGTTTGTGGTTTAAATAACTAACACATACTTTATCCGCTGTAACATTAAGGTTATTTATTTATATAGCGTTCATTAAACTTTTGTTTTCAAATTCATTTTAATGCAATGAACAATTTAAAAAATCAAATTTTTTCGGCTGAGTGCAGAAACTCAACTAGTACAACATCCTAGCTTTGATTCGTATACGACAATAAATAGAAGCCATCAGGCAAATCTTGCAGTTAGCATAAATATCAATACATAGGGTGTTTCAGAATAAAAAGAATTAGGAGATTATAGAGGTGTTCGTATAACGGTTTTTTCGTTATAAACTAATATCCGGAAATATCGCCTTGGGAAGATGTGAACATAACAAGGAAATTATTTTTATAGAAATATTATTAGCATTATTAGCAATATTTCTTCAAACTTCTAATTGCATGTTTTGTGTGATATATAAAAGCAAAAATTATCAATAAAATAAAAAAAACTTGATTTAGAATAATAAGCAATTTCTATTTCGTATAATAATTATTATGAGGGCTTTCGGGTTTTGATCGCGACATAGTAGTGTAAATATATCTATACAATACAAAAATAAAATAAAAGTACAAAAAATATATACAAAATCTAGTTTAGTATATTTTTAATTTAGTTTATTTTTGGATTGTATATGATTTATGCTACTATGACATGGTCAAAACCCGGAAGCCCTCATAACAGATACTCGGATCGTGGGAGTCTTCGCTATCATTTAGTATAGTAACTGTTCGAAATTACGACCGTCAGATTCAATATAAAGATTACAACAACGTCTTGTAGATTGACGGAATCTATGAATTCTGGCTAGTAATTCCTCTTGAATGTAGATGTTTCGTAAACGAATGTTTTAATATGTCTCCAGAGGGAAAAATCCACACTTGAACGTTCTGTCCAGTGCATAGATCCGCGTCTCTGAAATGTGCCGGCGCACATCATGTTAGAAAATATTTATGAACATGAAGTGGGACATGTGTAGGTCCAAGAAACTGACGATATATATGAGCATTTAAATTTGGAGGCTACAGATACAGTTCATAAATATGAACAATTAGCCCATGCTATTCACTTTATACTGCCATTGGTTGTGGAAATAGACTGAGAATTTTAACCAAAACCAAATATGGCTGTTACATGAATTAAAGGATGTGCACAGCTGCTCCCACTTTACGCCTAAGTTACAGCCCACAGATTATTTTAGTGCTCGTATAACTTCGCACAAAAGTGCAATTAACCTATTACATCTTTTTTACATAAGGAGGCATTTCCGGATATTAATTGATAACGAAAAGACTTTTATACGAACATTTTCTATCTCCTAAAATTTTGAAATGTTATTCTGAAATACCTGTATATACAACTGACACGATTTCTTTGATAGCGTACTTATTTTATAGTTAGAGAGAAGAGTTTCCAGTAAAAGTTGTCTCTATTTAGACGACTCATAGCTAGAAGATCAGTTAGTTCATGTTATTGTTTTTTTATCTGCATCTAACAAAATGCTGGTAGGTATGTTCAATTTCACAAAAGATATGTACAAAGTAATAAATAGTCTTGCAAACTCGGTGAATGATATTACTGGGCGTTCTTCATTCTTTTGTATTACTTTCGAAGATAAATCTATTATATTGTTACGGCTGAACGTACTTTTCCTACTCATAAATATACACCTAATGTATGTTGATATATATGTTAATGGAATTTTTAGGAAGTATGTATTTTATTTGCATGTAGAAACGATGAAAATTGCAGTTAGATACTTCGACCACTGAAAGTGGCATTGATAATAAATTTAAAAACTAGCCGTCTGTAAAATTGCCTGACTATACTGGTGTAACGAAAGATTACACTGCAATGAGGAACGGAATGGCAGAAGAACAGAATGGAAAAAATGAGATTTGTCACAAAAAGAAATCTCAAATGAATCTCATTTTTTTATGACGGGCTGGTGGCTTAGTGGCTTGCACACTTGACTAGCAGTCCGGCAGTACCGGGTTCGAACCCCGGTGCTTCCTTTCTGAGTTTGGTTTTCTGTAGTTTTCCATATTCCACGGCAAATGCGGAAAGGTAACATCTTAAGTCGGTCTACAGCCGCAGGCGTAATAATAACTCATGGCCAGCCGATGCCCCCTGTAATTGGCGCAAGCTGTTGGGGGATGCTAAGGCATGGATTATTATTATTATTATTAGTATGACGTCATGATTGTGCTAAAATTATCGGAAGGCGTCCAGATGAAAGAAGAAACTTACAGTTTTCTGTAGGGATACTATAGTTCTTACAAGGTGTTGATGAAAACTAACTATCATAGAAGTAAATCTCCTATACTGGTAGTTCGAGAAACATTAATTGCGCTTTGCTACGTCAATAATATCTTTGAACCAGTAATAACTCTATATTTGCAGTAAAAGGTAAATCCGTTTCTTTCACTAGGATAAAATTGATCACTTACCAGGACTTTCGATTTCCGCACTTCTACGACTCGTGCGAAGTATGATTGTAAAGAAAACTAATTTTACAGAAAACAATGTAGTCGTTCTTCAGATTCTGCAAGCTCGGCATGGCATAGCACACACAGGCTACATTCGATTCGCTAATTTCACGTATGCTTAATGGATTAACTGAATGTGTTAAGAAACAGAAGGATCGACGGCTTGTAAGAATTGTATAAGAATCGTCATATCGTGCTCAAGCGTTCATTGGTTCTTAATACGAATGAAATATATATTTTCTGAAAAATCCATTAACCTATATCAATGAATGTTCATTTATTTATGGCCAGTATATCAAAGAATGCGTTTCAATTTAATATTAAAGCACTTAAACTTAGAATTTATTGTATTATTCGAAATAAGAACTTTTAGACTGTAAAGATATAAACTACTATTAAAAAATTATTTACGATATATGGGATAATCTGATCTTATAATAAATAGTTAATTAATTGTTACATTATTTACGTATATACAAGAACTAATTTCAATATATGCCAAATAAACGTATATACTCGCTTGGGTGGAAAATTCGTTCGACTAAAATGTTTCAATAAAAATAGAGCGCTCAACTGCCATTTAAAATGTTTAATTGTCATAACAAGTCAAAATATATAAAAATATGTAAGATCGGATTAATCTACAGGATGATTGGTGAGAATGGCCTATTAAAAGTATTATACAGTAGTAAAACAAAATTTTGTAGTTGGATATGGTTGAATATGAACTATCACATGAAAATATTTTTAAATAAATATCATTTCTGGTTAACCGGAAGTGAGCATCAACTTCGATTTTTTAAATAGCATGCTATAAAATAAATTACAAATTCAGCTTCTTTGGTAAATTTTACACATATTTCATATATCATACCCTATACCTAAATACCATTCCTTCTGAGTTATTCGCAATTAAAGAAAAAAAGTGACAGATACCAATCTTACTTTATAGTGATATTACGTCACGTAGGAGTAAAAGAGTCGAATGAAATTTTGCATACGCACAACTGATAGTATGTAGTTACACACCACTTGAAGTTCTTCTCTGTAACATTATACAGGGTGTTTAAAAACTTAGTTGCTTATAAAAAAGTTAAATCTGCGGAAAGTAGATTTTTTTAAATGGAAAAGTATATATTTTATTAGATATTCCGATTCTACAAAATATTCTCTTTTAATCTGTATTAGGTATTCCTATATCTAAAATGAAAGGTAAATAAGTTATAACGTACCTAAAATGCTCAGATATGTCAATTTACTGAAGCGAGGGTGCTTAGCTCATTTGTTTTACATAGTTACTGGCCACTTATTTTGACATCGGTCATTTTAGTTAGTTGTTCTTGCATATGTGGATCTGCACCAGTACAATAAGCAGGGTAAACAATGCGTGAATTTACTTTACAACAACAACAAATTATTATATTTGTTACCAAACATATTGTAATCTTAGTATTTTTTACAATTTTTATTTTACCTGTAATAACATTGTTTTCGCTTCGGTACAATACATTTTTCTCAGTATATGGTTTTATAATGGATTAGCATTGAGAATAGACCAAATCAAGTACTCATGAATTTACTTATTATGCAAAGTGAATGTAATCAAATAGTAAAATAAACGTATCGAACGTTTAATAAAAGATACTACTAACATACACTACTACACTAACATTTACAACCAATGATCAGCAAACATTTCTAAGAATTTTTAAGATATAAAAAGTTTTAGCAACCGATATGTTCATAAAACAATGGTGAAGAACAATATCAGTAAAAAATTTAGATTATCTAAGAATTCTCCTAGATACTCCCAACAAACCGTATTTGAATAATTACTATACAGTAAATTTACATCAAAGGTCTAAATAATTAATAATAACAAATTAGGTAAAATTAAAGTAATAAAATAGATAATATAAAAGGTACAGTAGAAACATTATAACAACAATAATAATAACATAAATAAATAAGTTATCTAAATGGCTCGATATGACAACCGTTTCTATTCAGGCATTCTATATTCGGAGACGTATTCCTATAAGTGTTGCTCTTCGAAGAGCATCTGGTGTTATATGCCTAAAGGATCCCTTATTCCCATAATTCAATGGGAGGAATTTACGAAAATATAATTAACAAAACGACAAACGTGAAAATAAATGGCAAGTAAGTATATAAAACAAATGAGTTAAGCACCCGTGCTTCAGTAAATTGACATATCTGAGCATTTTAGGTACGGAGACTAATTAAATCGTTGTAACTTATTCATCTTTCATTTTAGGTATAGGAACACCTAATACAGATTAAAAGAGAATCTATCGTAGAATCAGAATATCTAATAAAATATATCTAATAAAAAAATCTACTTTCCGCAGATTGAACTTCTTTATAAGCAACTAAGTTTTGAAACACCCTGTATAATGTTACAGAGAAGAACTTCAAGTGGTGTGTAACTACATACTATCAGTTGTGCGTATGCAAAATTTTATTCGACACTTTTACTCCTACGTGACGTAATATCACTATAAAGTAAGATTGGTATCTGTCACTTTTTTTCTTTAATTGTGAATAACTCAGAAGGAATGGTATTTAGGTATAGGGTATGATACATGAAATATGTGTAAAATTTACCAAAGAAGCTGAATTTGTAATTTATTTTATAGCATGCTATTTAAAAAATCGAAGTTCCGGTTAACCGGAAGTGATATTTATTCGAAAATATTTGAGCGTGATAGTTCAAATTCAACCATATCCAACTGCAACATTTTGTTCTAAAATTCCATTCCGTTTGTATAATACTTTTAATAGGCCATTCTCACCAATCACCCTGTATAGAAAAACAGAAAAGTAAGGTATAGGAGTTTTATGTGTTTTTCCTGAAGCAAGTATATGTGCATAAAGATGCTATCTACCGTACAGAATACGCAACAATAACAATTGCAACGAATGGGAAGTTCTAAATCTACCGTATGTCTTGAATTGTAAATACTTGCATATAATGTATAACGTAATTTTATTTAAAAAATGGGCACACAAATGGAATTCTGGAACAGGTTTTTGTTAATTATTCGCAATACAGCCGTCCAACAGTAAGCGACCGTTATGTGTCAGGTGTTTGTGTGTGCTAACTAATATTTGTAGCTCGTATGGTGCCTCATACGACATGCACACACACACATGTATCCACTAACTACTAACATACAGTGTACACTTGTTTGTGCTGCTAACAATAGAGCAAGGAGGCCGGAATCCGCACTCTGGTCGCTCTAGATGACCAGGGAGGTGAGTCCTTCCGTTACACTATCACCTATAACTCATATCCACTGAATCCATTTATCATACTGAACTTACAAATGAATTTTTGATAATGGAAAAATACATTTCTATTCGCTGTTGTTAAAACACTTATCAAAACACTATATTTCACACTGCATGCGCCTCCGCTTTGGCAGCCATACTTTGATTCCAACGGCTGCTTAATCTCTATTACACACATTTATTAGTTTATATGTTTTATGCTTAATATATTACTGTATGTTCTTGTGTATTTTATATTGTTGCTTTATGTTTATTCGTGCACATATAGATATTACTCACAATATATTTGCATTCTTCATTTCTTCTGGCATTTTCGTATATGCAATTCCATACAGCTTTGTATCCTATATAGACTAAACAATATAAAAATGCGTGACCCGTCAAAATGGCCCGAGACAAAATAGCCCCGACGAAATAGCCCAGGACAAAAGAGCCCAGGGCAAAATCTGAAGTTGTGATGGGTGCGTTATTTGTTATTATTTTCATGATTACATCTTTATACTCGCGATAATATGAAACCGCATTTGTATTTAATTACCTATTAAAAATAATATTTGTTGTTCGGAATCCGTTAATAGTATTGTAGGTTTATTTATTAATAGAGCCATATAACGCGAAAATATTTATTAGAAAACGAATTTTGCAAATTGCCAACAAACATATACCATACGGTAACTGTGACAGAAATAAAAGTAAAATTGCAGAAACTAAAATTCGGTTTCCGAACAACAAATGTTATTTTTAATGGGTAATTAAATACGAATGCAGTTTTATATTGTGGTGAGTATAAAGATGTAATCATCATCATCATCAATTTCAGATTTTTTCCCTATTTTATATTAGGCTCTTTCGTCGGAGCTCTTTTATCCTGGGCTCTTTTGTCCTGGGGTATTTTGTCGGGGCTATTTTGTCTCGGGCCATTTTGACGGGGCACCATAAAAATGTACTCGACCAAGTAGTTGTGATTTAAATAAGGTACATATTTGGAAATGCAGAACATATTTTGATGGGTTCTTAAATATTACTTTTTCATAGAAAGTATTCCATTAAAATTCATAAACCTTATTGAGTCGCTGAAAAGTAAGGACATATATTTATGCTTAACTATACTGACTATAATATTTATATTATAATTAATAATATAATTAATTATATTAATTATAATATTTATGTAATTATAAAGTGTTTAATGTACGAGTACAGTTGTTGTAATATGAAGTCTTAAAGTAGTATCCTTTGTACTAACTTGTGAATAATATCTTTAATGCAAATAAATGCCGTTAATTTTTATTTTTCAACGACTAAATTTAAATGATAATACTTTTGTATAATACCACTGGAAGTGATGTAAATAATTTTAGTTCAAATGCAACACTCAGTATGGTTGTTTTGTTTTTGTAGAAGGGTAAATAAATAAAACTATTAATAATAACTACTGAAATATCATTTATTCTATAATCAAGCTTTTGATATCTGATCTGTATTTATTGACTACTGCTCCGTTAGTGATTATATACTAAATTTAAAATTATTATTTAATACAAAAATTGTGTTATCAGTCATCACTAATTTAAGTATATGTACAATAAGATTTTAGAATGTTTAAAATCTTTCTTGAAAAGTAGAAGGCTCGCTTAAGAAAATAAAACTTTCGGTAATACTAGAAAAGCAATAGCAATAGAAAAGCAGTACGTAAAAAACTCTTGACAGTTTTTATGTTATTTAGTTGCAAGATACAAAGCATGGTCATAGTTTATATTGTACTTCTCAATTCTTCGACTCCATGTCAACCGGCTTTCAATATCTTTTACCCTCACTGCAGTGTGAAAAGAATGTTGAGTAAGATACAGGGCAAAAATATCGTCTTGAATCGAATTTGGCGCCGGCCATATTTCCTTCTTTCTTCTCTAATTTAAGAACTTCTTACATGGAACCTTTGCTCACTTTGATCTCTTCTGCCATTCTTCGTAAAGAACATCTAGAGCTCGTAATTGCTCGGATTCTCTCTGCCATCGTTCTTGTCTTGGCATTTTCAGTTATTAAGCTAAATTTATGTGATAAGAATATTTGGCAATAAACGTAGTTGAATCGGTGTTATCTAAGTGTTGGAATAAATGTGGTTAAGTTTGTGTGCAACTCCTACTAAGTAAGAGATACCCTTTTTGTTATATTTCCATTGCATCAATCACAGCTTCTTCTCTTTAGAAAACTGCAAAAATGATAGTGTATAATTAGTATAAGAATTTAGTATACATTTGCCAATTATTGTAATGAAAAATATTTATTGAAATAACTTTTTCCGGTACTTTAACTCTAAAACCAATAAAACGCTAAAACACCGTTGCTTTTTTTTTGTAGTGGGTACAGTTATAGCGATTTCCTATGCTGTATTGTTTGTTAATATTTGCTGTGTAAATGGGTTTCAATGGCTTTATTATAACATTACGTCGCCTTAAATAATGTTGCAATATTAATAATGTCCCAACAGCGTATAGTAGCTCAACGGGAGTACCGATTTAGCGAGATATGCAACATGTGTTACCGACAAGGTCAATCGATCTTATCTCTGCGACTGTCGAATTGATATAATTATTGAGATTAGATTTATATTAACTAATTTAAATTCCAATAATTTTCAACCAACAGTTTTTAAAATATAATCTAGCCAAAATCCATAACTTTTATAGACTTGTCACGTGATTTCTAAGTATATAACAAAGGTTGCATCTTTTACTGTACATGCCATGCCTGGCGCTCCGCTTCTATTTTAGTTATAGTTACGTACATTGTAGTTTAATAGCTGGTTCCTTCTTTAGATGTACCTTTTCTGATATAGGTGAAGAATATGGTCGTGGTAGTTGTACCTTCCGTCATCGTTACTCGCGTTAATTATGTGTGTGAAACAAAAAGAGACGGTGAAGACATTTCCGGAGATAAACTTCCATAATTTAACATTTTGATCGACAATAGAGTTATTGCTGCCATGTATGTTGTTCTAACTGCAACATAGCTGAGCATATCCAAATGCAACCATTAACCGTGAAAACAGTGCATGTTGTATGACTTGGGTAATTATCATCTACTACAACTGCTTAGTTTACGCAATATGTCATATTATCGGTCCATTTCGTTCCGTAGGCGAAAGCAACAACCTATTATGGCAAGAGCACTGGTCTAAAATAAATTAAATTTCATTTAATTCATTACACATGATTTCACGTCATCGAGCGAGTGCCATAGTTTATGTTCGGCCCACAGTCTCAGTATTATAGAATAGATTTTTTTAGATTAATATTAAACACTTACATTTGATTCAGGATTGGATTTTTGATATTCTCTTGAATTGTTTCTAAATTTGCATGCACTTACCTACTGCTTGTATATAAATAAACGTGCTGTTTTTCTCCAGAGAACTATGGTTATTTATTGAATATGTCTTTTAAGAACATTTGTGTCTGTGTATACATAATACTCGCTTACAAAGCGGATTACTTTTAAATGGAATAAAGAAAATAAAATCCATATGTTAAAGTTATCCACTTACTTGCTCACATATGTTGAAATGAGTTTACAGAAAAGCGAAAAGTGTACGCATATAAATAATGCTCTTATGTGACTTTGTGCTAGATCATTAAATAATTCAAACTTCACAAACACGTTCTATCTATTGTAATGTCCTTTATCGGGTATCACCTACATATGATAACCACAAAGAGAGCAGAAAAATACAATTTTGAATGACCAACTAATTTTTATAATACATATTCTAGGTATGTATGTGGTGATAATTTCCACAAACTAATACATGATGCACAAAAGTGAAGTAATTATAGAATAATGTCATAGGTTATTCCAAGTATACGATTAATACCTAGAACACTATTGTATGTATAATGTGTAATTTGCGATAATCATATGCAGGTGACAAGCAAAAGGATGAAACCACTTCAATATGATTTGTGAAACTAATAAAGGTTTCAAAATAAAATCTTACAAGTGAAAATTAGCGGAAGAGATCTTGTGACGTACTAACGCTATATACCTTTAAATTACACACCTTGTATATTTTTACATTTAGGTATTGTCCTGTATAACACAGTATCAATAAACTTACTATGAATATCAGAATGAAAAAAAAACGTAATTTTTTCAATTTTTCTAAAATAATAAGCAATTTTGTAATCAAAACGGGTCGATGGCCGCAGTGGTTAGACGGCTGACTATTGTTGTGAGAGGACGATAGGCGTTCAATTCTCTGGAGGGACGGTGACATTTTTTCAGAGACTTTAATCCCGGATCGACTTGCCATTCGCTGTTGGGAGCAAAGTGATTAACAGCGCGGCATCATAAAAGGCGATATGATGCTGTCACAAAGCCAATTGAACACAACATACACACACAAAAACTACACTGCGAGAGTTGCAGTGATAGCCAGACAAGCGATACAGTTTACGGAGTCACTGCAACTAAGCACCCCCACATTAAAAAAAAAGTTTAAGTTAAGATTTATAGTAAAATCAAATTTTAAACACATGAGAAATTGTCTCTCTTCTTTGATACTCGCACAGAGTATCAAAATATTGAATTTTTATGTTGTTTTCCATGTATTGGTATATCAACTGTTAAAATTAAATACTTTATACTCCATGCTTGTTTTCTAAATTTTTACTTTTGTATAAATTAATATACTTATGTTAGTGTGTATTTTGAACATATTTCTAATATGTATCGTAGTACAATATTTTAAGCGCAGCTCAAATGTTTTGAGTTTGTTGTAAGTGTAAAATTTCAAAATATAAAAATATACTTGCACATAAGTGTAATCTTTTGGTCTAGCGGCATTTTAATAAAACTCACACTTGCCTGCCACACAGCCTGTTTAGTGCTTGAGTAGCAGTGCTTATTGGTACATGGTGTGCAATTTAAGAAAATATAACTTAAGTACGTTACAAATTGTGCGAATGATTATATAGTAGTCATCATATGATCGGCAATTGATGCCGATGTCATCAAAACCAATGCACTTCTTTTTAAATATTATTAATTATAGTTTATCCAAAGTTTATTTGGACTTTCATCACTAATACGAGCGACGTCATGTTCCAGCACCAATGCCAAATGTGTTTTGATATAAATATTGGTTATGTATACTTATTTTGACAGTTAGGTTATGTACATTATACATTTAAAAAGTAAGCTGATATTTGTCATTTAAAAAATGTGAGACTGAAAAAGTTACCTTTATTTATCAATATTTATTACCTCTATTTATTCATTTTAATACCAAATAGGTATCTTTAAAATACTTATTTTTACCAATATAAGTAATGGTAATTAGCGTAATAGTTGATTTGCATAATTTTGACAGATATATCAATATCTTTTCCCACGTAGTTTGTACAGTTGCTCCGATCTTTTGCTGTCACTTGCTCCAATGCACACAATATTTTTACACATTATAAATGCTAAGATAGTCAAATATTTGTTCTAAAAAGAATAGTTTTTAGATGCGGTAATAGAAATAAATAACAAATACAAAGAAAAAAACGCTACATACAAAATGTCAAATTGACTGTTAATGACTGATGGCATAAATGATAATTGGTTGTAATCGAAAACACGCTGGGAGCATCGCTTAATTAAATAACCTAATGCCATTAAAATCACTAAATTACCTTTAAAGAACTTTCTATTTAACTAAATTTATTGTGGTACGAATGTGACGTCACGAATAATGTAAGTCCAAATAAACTTTGGATTAACTATAGATAACGATTTCAGAATTCGTATACATTCATGGCGTACAACTTTGGTATCATAACATTTTAGAGATTCTTATTGGCCGTGTTCAGTTAGCACATTGGTAAGTCACCGGTAAATAATGATGAGTACAATACCTACAGTGTAGATATTCAATTCACTACTTCGCTAATCTGTATCTACCGGTGACTTGCCGATGTGCTAATTGAACACCACCATTTATATCCACACTAGCTGGATTCTAGGAAATCAGTGTTTAACTTATTAACTAATGTTGTCTAAATGCATTGCAAATGGAATGTTAGCCAAAAATAACAAGACTATAAAAGCATTGCAAATTGAGTGACTTGCATGCTACAAACATCTGAGTGTAACATATAACTAAAACGTGGGTATTTATTTACCACATATTTAATTTCAGAAGAAAAATTTACTTTCGTAGACACTATTAGAGTCTGAAGAGTATTAGAAGTATGCAGATATGTGTGAGTGACAATGTATGTAGATATTATCCTCTAGTAGAAATATATATGTTTAGTGGTTATGTTAGGCAGCAGTGTTTCGTTAGCATTGTGTAAGTTAGTTAGCGTACTGTGTTATAGAGCACGGAGGCTGGCACCAAGACTATGGAGAATCTCCACGTTCAAGGCGGTAAGCTAATAAAAGATAGTCTAACAGGTGTTGGAGTTAATAAAACTAATGGGTAGACTAACTAAGGGTGCTCTGTTTCATATCCCGGATGATTAACCTTCCCGGGCACGCTTACACCATGTCAACGGCATGGTGGAAGGGTGCGTGCCGCCGCTGACTCTGTGTTGATGTTTGTAGAGCCACGAGGTGGGGATGAAAACCCTGGTCATGCTGGATGAGCAGGGCGGTAAGCATCTTGATCACTGCTGTCCACTCCACCTCATTGCCTTTCTCACCTCACCAGAGACTCTCTCTGAAAACAGCAGATTGTTGTCAAAAAAGAGTGATCTAAAAAAGAGAACGTTGAAATAAACAGAGCAAACTTGGTGTTCAATTTTTTTATTTTTCGGTGTTAGCGCTTTGACTCGGAAACACAGCAAGATTTTTGATGGCGACTTTTTTTAAAAGCAATTTGTTATTTTTAGAGAGAGTCTACCTATACTTCTATTACTATACTAATAAACTACTACTACTATTACTACTACAACAACTCTGTTATACTTTATATTACAAATACTTTTAATGAATCCTATATTTCCTCTAATTTCTATAATTTTTTACTTGCGCTATTCTTTTAATATTAAATCAAGAAAACGGTTTGAACTGTTCTGTCTAATGCTACGCACTTTAAAACAATAAAATAAAAGAACACTTCAAATGGTTTTTCATTAACAAAAAAGTAATTATTTACAATATTGAACGACATGAACATACACCAACTACCTGGGATTAACACAATTATCAATGTAAGTTAACACACTCCACTAAAATTGACCGTTTAACACTATATCTCTCTCGCTCTCTCTATATCTCTCTCTCCCTCTAGTAATGCTCATCAATCAGTCTATTGCGGCATGCAATAGCTTGTATAGATTACCCGCATAGATAATAGTAGTTTCAAACAGGACGGGTTAAATAACGTGACTGTTTCGCTATAATCCCGCATGTTGCATGAATTGTAAACACTTAACTAACACTGTATACACATGCATAGCCTATATGGGATAATTTTTATTTAGTTATGTGTACTAATTTACTGCTATGTTATTAAACAGAGCAATTGGACCGCATTGAAGATGGAATGGATCAAATTAATACAGATATGCGCGAAGCTGAGAAAAACCTAACGGGAATGGAAAAATGCTGTGGACTATGTGTATTACCGTGTCAGAAGTAAGTTAGTAATTGGAATTAGTTTTGAGTTTTACAATTTTAGTTAATATAAATTTTGTAATGAACAGAAATAAGTACGTGTTATAATATAGTTATTGATGTATTACTATAGAATATGTAGTGAAATTTGTATTAATTAGAATAGAAAACTCAATCTGTATACCTACATAAGTAAAATACTACATGTATGCCCTTACATTTAAAATTTATTTTATAAAATATGATGAGTATATATTGTTGTACGCGATGTTAACAACTAACTCTATCTTTATTTGATGATAGAATACAAGTAGTACAAGCACAGTGAATTAGCGTTCAATTTACTTACCTTATATTCGATAGTTATTTACCATTTGCGGGTTAGGAAAAAAGACACCGGTAATCTTTGCAACTAGATACTATAGGTTTTCTTATAACCGCCATAATTCACTATTCATTACTGTGTATTTTGATTTTGTTGCATAAATCTGCTCAAGCTCGGTTTTATTGAAAATTACGGTGATGTTTAAGATTGAATTAGTCCAAATCTTTGCTTTACTTCATACTGTTAACTGATATGCAACTTATTCAAGATCACTCTTTATTTAATTATTTAGTTTTAACGTGACGATTGAAAACTATCAGTAACTCTGTGTTCGAGTGAAGTTCAGATTCGTTTAGAACTGCCAAGCGTCATTGTATAGGTAAAATTAGTTGCACTTGCCCAAATACTAGAACGTTATTGCACGAGTTTTAATCAACGCTAATGCTATTTTTATGTTTTAAAAGTAACGTTAAGCTAAATATGTAAGATTTATTTCTCCTAGAATAATGGAGAGAAACAGGCGTTACGATATAGCTATATGTTTCGTTAAATGTTTAGCTTAGTTAGTTTTAATGCATACAAAAATAGTGTTACCATAAATATAATATAAATAATAGGTTTTAATTAATGTGTTTCGTGTAGGGTGTTCTGTTTGAATGTGGATTTTAGATATCTGCTACATTTGTCATAATATAGAAAAAAAGATATAAAGAAAACTGATCCCAATTTAAGTTTTGCGCAAACTAAGTATATTTTTAATTATATAGTGTTTCATTAGTAGGTAAACACATACTTGCCGCGTTATTTTCAACAGAACGCCAAAAATATGTACACTTTATACAAACTAGCTTACCCCTATTTCTAATAGTTATGGAGATATTTTATGTGTTTGTAAAAATTTTCCTGATTCCGTGTTTTTCATACGATGTTATGTATGTATGTGCAATATACTTCCGGTTGTCAGAAATGATTTAACACACTTCCCAAACTTCGTGCTTAGATAACATTGAGCTAGTATACTAAGGAGACGCTATAAAGCATGTAGGCTGTACGTTCAAAACGGCGCACTGGGCGGGACTAAGTGTAGCACCAATATGGCTGTCTCACCAGGTCCGGACTACTGAAAATTATAAGTATAATTTTAAGTCTCCACTTCACAGATGGCTTTATTTAAAATTAATTACGTCATATTACACCTGTTAAGCCCAAGGCCCATAAATATCATAATTTGACAATATGAACACTCAATATGTAATAGTTTATTTGTGTACCTATAAACAGGGGCACCAATTGAAATTTTCCAAGTACGGTCCTGCACATGTGTCATATACTGACTTATGAAATGTTATTTTAGACGAATTCTTCTTCTCAACGCTGTTTCTACTGTTGGAACTACGTAGAGCACAAGAAACTATGTCTTCTAACAGTTTACTATATCATATAACTGTAATAAACAATTAATGCAAACATACATGAAACATACACTATAATCTACGTGTTTGACGTAAGTGTAGTACCAATATGGCCGACCTGTACTCGTTTTAACCACTCGATGTCGTCTCCCTACCTATTCTACCTCAATGTTAGATAACAATGGCATCCTACATTTCGATTCTTAAACAGGGTGACGCATTAGTGCGTCAAAGCTCAATATATCTATAATATTAAAGATATTAACAAACGTTATGTAGGAAAATCATAAACAGTCTTAACCTACATACTTTAGAACTATGTTCATATTGCCTGGTTGAATCAAAACATTCATTTTTTTTTAAATAGGACACTATACATTATTTCAAATTTACATAAAGCGCATCTTCATATACTGCGTTTATGCTTTCCCGAAATGCGTATTGAATACGCATTATGAGTATAATTCGATTCTAAATCCTGTAGCATAAACATTCTCGATGCGTATTATAGCTCGAAATGCGAATTGACGAAATCCGATTTAAATAGTAGTTTTAGAATAACCGTTTGGTTGTATAAACGTTTAATCCGAATTGAAAGTGTATTATTAAAGCAGGTTACAAACAGAGTAAAAACAAACAGCATATCACGTGTGAAATATAGGTTATGTTTTACATGGCAGACTTTTTGTTACAAACTCAAACAATTAGCAATAACCAATAACCCTTATAAACTGCGGCAAAATCAAAATATTTCAATATTTAATATTAATTTAATATTAATATCCGTACTTATCAATTCGCATTTTCTAATTCGCATATAGAAAGCATAAACTTAGTAGGAGTAATATTTTTGATATACGGTTTTATTAAGTTATACAGAGCCTTTCAGAAGTTATGGTCAATTTTGTCTTAAAAACATTGCGCGTTCCACGTCGTGTGTACTCCAAACGAAACAGCTTCAAATTGTTTTTTTACTACAATAACTTTTTTATATTGTTCCAGTTTTATAGCAGTGAAATTTTGCCAATATTACAAAAACTGTGTACAGGACGATTCAAAGTACAAATGCATTATTTTCTCATGTTTTTTAAACGGATCACCTTGTATTTTATATTAAGAAACGGAGAGACACTGTATACACTTTCATTTTTACTAACCACTGTTTATACCTAAAATGGCTAATTTCTGAAATGTTTAATATTTTCTTAATAAAAGGTGAGCTTTTTCAAAACAATTTATTGTAATATGTCAAATTAGCCATGGAAACATGACAATAAAAAACTTTTAAGTCATAAATTGCGGTAAACTTGTTAAATACAACACAACTACAAAATATTAATCTTAGACCCGTAATTCATATTTAATCATTTAAGCCAAATGTTTGCAATATAACATTTCACAGTAAATATTTAAAATGTCCACCAAACTACATTGTAGCCATTCTTTGAGTGATCTATTTACATTTCTACATATATTCCTTCAGTTATAAACAAACCATATACTGATTAGTACACGAGAAATTTTGCGCGATTGTGTCCTTCCCTTTCTTAATATGAAATACAGGATGGTCCGTTTAAAAAATAGGCCAAAATAATGCATTTGTGTTTTGAATCGCCCTGTACACAGTTTTCGCAATATTGGCAAAATATCACTTCGCTATAAAAACTGTAACAATATAAAAAAGTTATGCAGTAAAAAAACAATTTGAAGCTGTTTCGTGTGGTGTACACAGGACGTTGAACGCGCAATGATTTTCAGACAAAATTGACCATAACTTCTGAAATGCTGTGTATAACTCAAAAAAACCGTATATCGAAGGTAAGAAGAATATGCGCTGTATCTAAATTTGAAATAATATGTGTCCCGTTTAAGAAATGTATATTTGGTTCACCTTGGCAGTATGAAACATCCTGTATGTATGAAAATAATTTTAAAATATGTAGGTTAAGACGGTCTATGATTTTTGTACATAACGTGTTTTGATATCTTCAATATTAATGGATATATTAAGCTTTAACGTACTCATGCGTACATGAAATACTGTTTCATCTCAAACCTTTCAAGATCTTCCGTACTTTTGACACAAGCTACAAAAATTTCTCCAATTACGAGATAACCTTGAAAATACTACGAAAACAAAGTATGCGTACGTAATGGTAGAAAGAAATAAGCAAAGGTATAGTACGAAATCAAAAACAAAAAAAAAATGATAATGAATGTTAAAAATCATTTCTCTTCCTCTTATGCAAATATTAAAATTTTGAAAATTCACTCTCAACTCTTCTTAACATTTCAGGACTTATTAACGTAAAAGTTTTTGTATATTTTGTACGGTCGTGAGTGGCGTTCTGTATACTAATTCTTTCCTGCAGAAGCTCTATTATAAAGATATCACAAGTTCCTTCGCAGTGCTATTGGTAGTTCTTCTAGATAATTAAATAGCTCCTGCAGTAGAAAATTACTCTATGTGTCACTATTCAAATGGCCTTCGCTGATATTTGTCCAATAAAGTACTGTCCTAGAACACCTGTGTATACATTTATTGTCCACCTACTTTGGTGTTGAACTAAAATATTTATATCAGGAGTTTTTGTCGTATAAATGTGATCGTTCTTTTTGTTAGGAGAGTTAGCGCTGCCGAAATTGCATTCGACCGTAAACAGCACTCTTAAAAAAATGTGGTTTGCGCAATATTTCTTCGCATTATGCACACAATATTAATCTTCTTGCAGGATCATTTCCTAAAAGAGCTTGATGTTTCTGTGGATGGAACCCATAATACTTATTCTTTCTTAAAATGTTATTGATTGTCTTTGAAATGGCCTATCTGTCTACTTTCTACTACAGAAGCTATTACTTCAAATTTTGTTTTCTCATTCACTCTTCTTCTGGTATAAAACGATATGTTGCCCGAAACCGATTTTTAACTCCACCTACAATTAATATGAATAATAATAATTTGTATATGAGGAACCAATTAAATAAATCATATCAAATAGTACATTACACGTATTTGTGCGCTAGTTAATAGAACTTGTAGCGGAATATACCGGGCTAATTCAATTTGAAACTACCCTTATACATATATTATCTAAGTGAAATTATACAACTTTTTAAATGCTAGGCGTTATTAGATGAGTTACAATATCAAGATCGAAGTGTATTTATCGACCTAAGTAACAATCACGTAAACTCCGATAGAACTGTGATATAGACATGTCCCAGTTGAGACGACTTTTTTGAAAGCTGGTTTATTTTACCTCGTTTTTTCGAAAACAAAATAGCATAATCATGTGAAGATTCTCAAGATTTGTTTTAAGTAATAAAGTTATATACAATTCTATACACCTGGTATATTTGGAAATATTTTCCATTAATATTTAGTCTAAATACGCGCCCCTTCGCATGTCAGTTGGTCCAACGTTAGATTTTTCAAAAATTCAATCGAAGGTACAAATATGTATACACCCTGTTCAGTTTAAAATGCAGTACATGGGAATATTGGAAACAGTTGGAGATACAACGTCGGTTAAATGGGAGAAAAGTTGCGTATTTATTTGTCCATGAATAATCCGACATCAGATTTTGAAATTTTTGTTTTATTAGGCAGATACAGGGTCAAAAAGAAAAAAATGCATTTTTGAAAATCTTCCGTATTTTGTTTCCTAAAAGAGATAAATTTACAAAACTTTCAGGCTAGGGATAACAAGTCATGAGGATTTTAAAAATGATTTCAAAAAAAATCTAGGTGTACTAGATTTTGCGTGACAATAATCAACTTTTGTTTTTCTTATGGCAGCCATATGGGATTTTGACATTTTTAATATCTTCAAAAAAAATGCTATTCGATGATGTATAACATGTTTATGTTGAAGATAGTCAAAACATGAAAAATAGGGAAAGTAAAATTTTTACATATTACGCTGTGATAATAAATGTGTAAATGTGACATTTGTATTAAACAACTCTAAAAGCTGTGAAGTTTATTCTGAAATGTCAGTAATCTTATCGTTAATCGCATTGTATTGTTACAAGTATCTGTACTGTGCAAACTTAAGATGAATCGTTTTACAAATAGTGACAAATATCAAATGCTGGAGTGTTTTATTTTGTGTGGACGAGATGATGAATTGGCTGCAGAAATGTATTTCGATAGATACCATGAAAGGCGACAGCCAGAAAAAAGCATTTTTCGCCGATTGCGTGATAATTTGATAATGCATGAAAGTTTTGTCAAGCCCAAAAGAAGGCAAAACAATGAAAATAATGAAAATATTGTTCTTCAAGTAGTAGTTGAAAATCCCCGTACGTTTTTACGGGTAATTGAAAATACACTTGGCGTCGCTAGGTCAACAGCTGGTACCATTTTAAAGCGTGCCAAATTCAAATCTTATCGTGAAAGAGCCAGTCAATGGCTTCAAAATGGTGACGAAATACGGAGAGCACCATTCTGTCATTGGTTCGTCGAAAAACATAATGAAAATCCAAACTTCTTTGCGAAAATTTTATGGTCTGATGAGAGTCGATTTACTAACTCTGGAATGTTTAATCGTAAAAATACTATCTTTTGGTCCGATGAAAATCAACACCTAGTTCGTGGCATTAGACAGCAAGTTAGATGGGGATTTAATGTCTGGATCGGCGTTATTGATACCCATGTTATGGGTCCATTTTTTTCAATGAGAATTTGAATTCTGAAAGATATTTAGAACTTTTGCACACACATGTTGCTGAACGAATTGAAGAACTTCCACTTGCCACGTTGCAAAATATGTATTTTCAGCAAGATGGAGTGCCTCCACGCAATTCCTTTTTGGTTACGAAGTCTTTAAATAGTCAATATTACAATTGGTAACCGAGGCCCAATAGGGTGGCCTGCTAGGTTCCCGGACCTTACATCTCTTGATTTTTTTGTATGGAGCTATCTGAAAAACAAGGTGTATTCGAGATCTTATGAAAATGTGTAAGAATTACGTCAAGCAGTTGAAGAAGCAGTGAATGGAATGACACCGAACATGGTTAGACAATCTTGTGAGGCAGTACTAACACGATGCAGATTGTGCATACGACTGAACGGTGGCTTATTTGAACAGTTGTTACATTAATGATTGAGCTACCTAACCACGTTTATTTAATGAGCACTAACAAACAAAATGTTTAAGATATTTTGACAGTACTTGGAGACTTGTTATTTTTTGTTTTTTTATCAGTATACACTTAAATTATCCACAGTTCCATGGCCTACTATGTTAAAATCTTAATTTCTTTATTTTTCATGTTTTGACTATCTTCAACATAAACATGTTATACATCATTGAATAGCACTTTTTTTTGGAGGTATTAAAAATGTCAAAATCCAATATGGCTGCCATAAGCAAAGCAAAAGTTGATTATTGTCACGCAAAATCTATGTAGTAGACCTAGATTTTTTTTTAAATCATTTTTAAAATCCCCATGACTTGTTATCCCTAGCCTGCAACTTTTGTAAATTTATCTCTTTTAGGAAACAAAATATAGAAGATTTTCAAAAATGCATTCTTTTCTTTTTCACCCTGTATCTGCCTAATGAAACAAAAATTTCAAAATCTGATTATTGGATCTGATTATTGGATCGGATTATCGGATTATTCATGGACAAATGAATACGCAAATTTTCTCCCATTTAACCGACGTTGTATCTCCAACGGTTTCCAGTGTCCCCATGTACTGCATTTTAAAGTGGGCACCCTGTATAAGTAATGGGTGCAATTTTTTTTATTTATCAATTCAACAACATTTTAGAATTAAAACAAACAAAAGATGACACAAAATGAGACTAACTACATTACACATTACCACTGGGTAACATCACCTTTTCTTGTTACAACATCTAAAAGTCTTTGTGGCATTGTGTGGACTAAGCTTTGGCAAAACGTCGGCGTAAAAGTATAATATATTTCTTATAGTTTTTTTTTGTTTCAATTCAGGGTTTGATCTTGCAGCATGTTTTCGGAGCGCTTTCTTCATCTCACACCACAAAGGTACAATTGGAGACTAATTAAGACTCTTTGAAACCCATCCCAAAAGTGGTATCCCGTAGCTTTCTATTAATTTCAAAGTTTTTTTCGACGTATGACACTTTATGCCGTCTTGTTGGAAGACAAAATCTTGCTCTGATGTCAAGTGATTTTCCATAATCGATAAAAGAGATTTTTCTAAAATCTCGAAATATTTGTCTGCGTACACTATTCCATCAACAAAGTGTAAAGTTTTCCTACACCTTTAGATTACATACTGCTCTCTGGAGCAGTATGTAATCTGCATCAGTTCATAATCATCAGTTGTGGTCTGCCACAACTGATGCAGAAAATTTTACTTTTCTTTTAAGACAGTAAGGATGAAATGCTTCGTATTTTCTCCGGACTATATCATTCACATTTCTGTCAACCAATCACACAGTTGGAATTCCTTAGCAACAGCCAATGACATTCATTTTATAGCAAAAAAAATCACGTGTGAATTTTAATAAATGATAAAATCACTTGTGGATTTATCAATACAAATGGAGTACTGTCAAAACGGCTCGTTTTCACTCACAATGCTCGCAATTACTACACATTATTATTTTTTTGTTTCCTCTTCTTCTGAGTTACCAGCCAAATACATGGCAAAATGAACACAACCTAAGAGAGTAAATTACGAAAACATCCGATAACTGCGGAACTTACTAATAACAAACTACATTGCAACAATTTTGTTCGTGATATAGTCTTTTTAAATACAACGCGTGACCAAGATTTTTTTTTGATAAAATTAATTTGGATAATTTGTTCGTGCTTGTTGATCTTAAATAATTTCACTCGCCCTATTATCTCAACAAGCACTTACGAATTATCCAAATCAATTTTATCGTAAAATCTTGGTCACTTGTTATATTGCTTATGATAATACGACTTCTACTGTCTCCAACACAAACTTCGAATCTGTACTCATCACTCCACTTTACTGCATCCCATTGCTAGAGTCCAATTCTTATGTTCTTTTGCCCACTTTATTCTATTTTTCTTTTGCTGTAATGTCAAAAATGGCTTTTCCTTTGCCAGAAATGAAAATTGAAATTTTAGTAAAGTTTGTTCACACATTTTTTATTCATTTAACTTTATAAATTCCATATCCCTGTTTATGAGCCTCTTTGTGACACGTGACCCTGGAAATTCGCTTTCCAACAGCTTCACGCCACAGAACACTCAACTCAAGATAACTTGCACGACGGTGCTTTTAAATAATTCTTCTCAATGCTCGTCTATTACCTTCAGTTATCTTACCTTTTCCTACATTTCTAGCCCTTGGAGTTATTGAATTTGTTATCTTATATCTTTTAACTATATTTGTGATACTGTATCGGGATAATTCCAATAAATTTCCAAGTTCAGAATTAGATTTTCCAGAATTAAAAAATTTAACAATTGATTGAATTTTCTGGTCGATTTTTCCTCTGCCCATTTTAAATTAAGCAAATATCAAAAATAGCCCCCAAATATATAAAATGCGTTTAACACTAATTGACAGTAGTTTCAGCGTCAATCTTGCAAAGCCACCTACTCATTTAAGATGATAGCATCAAAATAAGAGCAACTTGATGAGTGAAAAAAAAACGGCAAAATTTGAAAGACTTGCAATCTTACTGCTAAAGACTTCAAAAAGGAATAAAAAAGTTCATATTTTTATTGAACATTATTAAAGATATCATGTTAATTCATATGGGTATCGATAAAAGCATGCAGTGTCTATTATTGTTTCGCTGACCACGAAAAACATGGATATCAGAATGGTGGGCCAACTGACATGAGAAGGGTCTCGTAGAGAGAGCTTTAAAACTAAATTTGGAATTCTTCTCTAAACTAGACAATAACGCTATTAACAAAACTGTCTCAGCTGAGACACTCAACCTATAAACCAGTTTATGTTTGTAGAAATGAATTATGCGCCTGACTATAGGAATTGTGTTTCCTAAATTTTTAGTTTAGTTATTAAAATTCTAGTGTTTGAATCAGAACAGTACATTTGGTTACAAAAAGTAGGACAACTTATAGCTTATTACCTATATTGACTGTTGCAAAAAAAGTGAGACAAGTCAATTTATTCAATGTTATTTTGAGAACTATGGGCGTATTGTCTAACTCTCTGGTATGCATAACAGTCTGTTAAACGCCTGTTATACTGTAAAATATCATAATGTTAAAATATTGGTATTCTGTACGCTACTGTTATTAACATATGTAAAAGATTCCTCTGTTAAATGTCTGTTAAAAAACAGAGGCAAAATCGTCGCTGTTATTTTAACATTTGAACTATTGAATGTCATTTTTCATTGTATAAAGTGTTATTGTAGCAACATACAAACACATAATTTCAATGTTGACAGTGTCCACTTGACAGTTTTATGATGAGTTACTATAGAAACAGCTCGTACCTAATCATCGCATCGGTCTAAAACGGCCAAACATTCTACCAAACCCGCTTATCTTCAATTAAAAATGTATATTTTTGCATAAATTTGCCGACGTTTGAAGAAAAAATAGTTATTTATGATATAAGTGTTAAAAGTGCGATTTTATTTTGTGAGATGGGACGATTACGAAACGAGTTACTCACTTCGTTCGGCTGCTAAACACGAGCGCGCCATGAAAAGTATCACTTTTCCTCCGTCTAAAATAATATACTATTTCCCAACGGCGGCGGAAAAGTGAAAAAATAAACCTCCGGCGGAGGAAAAGTGACACTTTGCGGCCGACTACTCAGTCGAGAAATGTCAGATTTATTGACGTTTGAACAAAAAAAAATTGTTGGTGGTGATATTATTAATCTAATATTGATTAACGTGATTATAATAATTACCATATATGATTTTTTCGAAGAAGATAAAAGAAGGTACCTAGATGATAATATACATATATGTAAATGTAAGATTTTCAAGACTGGGCTATTCATTTGACAGCACGCGGATTCGGCGCATAGAATGGGGCCGTCCCGGATTTTTTTAAAATATTTTTTTCTTAAAGTGTACATTAGATTACAGTGTCTACGTATTTTTTTATAATATTAATAAATATGCCAAGAAAAATATCAAAGTTTGAATTTTGAATTTACCGCATTTATGTCGTGATAAATTGACAGAGAAGCTTGCCAAAAGTATGTCATGGAAATAGAAATATCACATCAATGTTTTCTTAATCGGAAATGTAATCATGTTTTTTGTTAGCTACGTAAAGGTCATACGAAATCAACCTCATGTCTATCTGTATTCTATCATAGTATTTATTTTCATATTTGTTTGATAAACTATTGTGTTGCTATTATTTTGTGGTGTGCTTAGAGCTTTCAGTTTTGATTTGTGTACCTATGTATGTTTTAACATTATCACCTTTGGAATCCTGCTTTATTTTTATTTGAATCTTATTTGATAACAATTAATCATGAAATGTTTTGTTTCTCGTTGCAAGAATAATTTTAAAATCAATCCGGAAAAGCGTCTTTATTTCCAACATATGTTACAAAAAATCAAAAGTATTTCTGTACTAATATTAACAATGAAGTGAAAAGTAGCGGCGTTCAGATGCGTCACTAAAAGTTGACATCTACTTTTCTACTCAACAAAAAGAGAGTTACATGTGCCAAAAATGAGTGTACTTCAGGGATAATTTTTGTGCATATCTTCGTTTTTTTATGGCGTTTTGGTTTATAATCAGTTTTAATTTCGCTAATTCTCTTCTCATGCCCTGGTTTAGCTACGTCTAGATGGTTTTCTGTATTACATAATTAGAAACACCTCGTCTGGCACAATATGGATGTCAGCTTTAAGAATGTGTTCACTGACTTTTACTTCAAACGCGAATTTCCCTAATATTTTTATTGGAGTATTTCCTAATCCTTTTACCAAAACAAAAGTGTTATCAAATTTTGGCGCTCCCATCTGTACCTAACTGCTGGCTTTTAACAATTTCAGATTACTTCCGCCGTCAATGAATCCTTGAATAGAATGACCATTTATAGTCAAGACTATATTATCACGAAGAGGACTGCCATCTCCCCGAACGAAGCATGTTCGCCAATTTTCTTCATTTCGTGTAGATGCTATACTTGTTTCTCTCGTTGGTTGTTCCGTCCCTCTCTTCGGATGGGCTCATCTTCTTCCAGCTTCACTTCCTGTCCGAATGTCCTTCTGGTGGTCTTCGGGTGTTGTCGGATTGGGTCCTTCCAGTCTTCTGGTGGATCTCCCTCGCTGTTGGATATCTGAAATCATAAAACAGAATTAGGTATTGGTGGTGTGTTTTACCGTATCACATTCGCCGGAGTGTTTCTGTAGTGGTACGGTGTTTGGTGGTCCCCGTTGATTTTTGCGCGCCGGGTTGTTGCTCGAGAGAGCATTACCGAAAAAGCCTCTGTTGAGCTTTCTCGGGAACTCGTTCAAGTCCTGGGTCTCTGCTGCTGTTAGTTCCCGGAGGACGAACAGCGAGGTGCGCCTAGGAAGGCAGAATACGAGTCGCAGGACGCGATTTTCTACCCGCTCTAGTGGTGCGATGTGTTTATACAGCATCGCGCCCGTTTTGGGACTAAGTTTGAGGTTACCTAGGATAGGATATAGCTGGTGCAGTCGACCGATGGCCCTGTTCCTAGCTCTACCTAGATGCTCGGCGAAAGTTAGCTTCCTGTCGAGGATCATTCCCAGGTATTCGGTCTTCTCGCTCCAGTCGATTTCCGTCCGTAGAACGGTTATCTTTTCAGGCGAGGGTTGGTGTCTCCGGCAGAACGCAATAGCTTGCGTTTTCCTGGGATTGATCGTTAGACCGCATGTGCTGCTGCTGCTCAACTGTGCCTGAGCCAGTTGAGCTGTGATCTGGGGACTCTTTGAGGTGGCCACTATTGCGGTATCATGCGCGTAGATGGCGTTGAACACTCGACAGTCTGTCGGCTTGGGAATGTCTGCCACGTAGATGCTGAACAGCGCCGGGCCTAGTGCTGAGCCTTGCGGAACTCCAGACAGCATTTGCCTCTTTGAAGATTCCGTACCGTTCGCGACAGTGTGGAATTTCCGGTCCTTGAGGTAAGACCTGACGGTCTTCAGGATTCGCGGCTGGAAGCCGGCTATACCTGTTTGCTTGCAACGTGACTGTTAAAATAAATAAACTGTACAACTGTGTACAACATGTTGGGTCTCGCGATCTATGATTGGTTTTGTAGGCGAGTCTGATTCTAACTGTCAGTTAGTCCTATGTCAACACATATCGGGTGTCCGTAAATGTTTGAAGCTGACAGCTTCTGTCAAATTTTGTTTGTCATTAGGTTTGTCACACTACATCTGATTTCGATCACAAAAATTAATATTAGCGTCCCACGCGGTAGTTACTTTCAGTATAATTTATTATTAAAATTATTTCTTAAAATCAAATACAATATGCTTCCTTTTGGAAACGCTTATTGCTAATTAAAATTAATAATTATAAAAAATTACGACTATAAAACCATTGCAATGACAAAAAAAGCAAACAAAAAAAACTATGGCCATAGAGGAATAAACCAACTGAAATTCTCAGGGTGGAAAACTTTAAGCGTGTACTGCTGCTCTACTGGAATCTAATCGTAGACTGCGAGACGAAAGTTATGAAAGAGATAGTAAATGCAGTTTTTCAAAGTGGACGTGCGAAACACGCTGACGTGCAGAACATTTTATATGGAGCGCATTAAAACTACTGCTTCTTTGTTCACAAATATCTTCCTTATTATTAATGAAAAAAATAAAACTTTGGCTCGTTATATATACTAATGTTAAAAGGAGGTACCTACAAAATCCATTTTCAAAAGTAAATAATGTAGAATTATTTATAACGCAAAATTTGATATTTTTAAATTTGTGGTAAATATTTCAGGACAATTATTAGTATAAACGGGCTTCGTAGGTACCTCTGCCTATCTTCCTAGATCATACTTATTCAATCCTCGATGAAATATTTTATCAAATTTGGAAATAATGTTTGAAATACTTTTACCGTGTTATGAGATAGGAGCAGTACACCCTTAAGCACAGATATTGCATACATTTTGACAGACGTTAGCTTCAAACATTTACGGACACAGTGTATATGTCCACGTCATATTAGTAATAAAGACTTTTGTTCTCCGTATTTCTCGTCGGAGTTTTCTTTCCGAACCTCAACCTTCATAGTGACCAAAATTATTTCAATTTCTTTCAAACAAATATTGAGTAAAAGTTACATCGTTTTTCTTTTTACGTGTATGCGTGATTTTTGAAAATTAAAAGTATGGCACAAATTACTTTCTACCCAAGCAGGTTTGAACTCCAGAAGATGAAATTTCAACTAAAAATTTACAGACTCTTATTCATGCGTCGATCCGGGGACACACTGTATGTCTTTTTATTAAGTATAATGGATCTGAAAAAAAAAGCGAGCTTGTACTGTTTCATTTCCAATTAAAACAGTAATATAACGGTAAAAACTAGGTTGCTATGGTTACGGCTGCATTAAAACAGCAATGAAGTTAGTTATACATACACACTCCTTAGAGTACATTCAGATATGTCTGTTAAGTTAGATTTGTAAAACGTTGCATAACAGAGTAGGTTACAGAATGCCTGTATTTTAATAATCTGTTATTAAACGCTTTTTAACTAGATATGTTAGCTATGAGCTACGGTATTTTACAGTATGTATGTTAAATAACATACTGTTGAGCGGTTTTTAGAGAATAGGCCCCTAAATGTAATAAAAGAAGTTATACTGTTTCTCACAATCGTTAAAATATTATGGTCGATGTGATATCACAGATTAGGTACACAAATGTGCTAATTTTTTGTGATTAACTCGCAGAAGGCATTGATAATAGTGCTTTAAATTAAATATAGTAAAACAATTTTATTGCAAATATTTAGAGGTTCATCTTTCAAAGAAGATGAGGGTACTTGGAAAGGCAATGATGATGGAAAAGTTGTTAATAATCAACCACAACGAATGATGGATGATCGAAACGGTATGGGACCACAAGGCGGATATATTGGACGTATTACAAATGACGCACGCGAAGAAGAAATGGAAGAAAACATGGGTCAAGTCAACACTATGATTGGTAACTTGCGTAATATGGCTCTCGATATGGGTTCAGAATTGGAGAACCAGAATAGGCAGATCGACCGGATTAATCTTAAGGTGCCTGTTTTATTTTTGAATTGCTATTTCAGCTTTTTGATTGATAATTGCGTTTTTACTACGTTTTATTTCAAATATAAAATTCAACTCAAAGTAGACGTAATTATCTAATAGAGGATTCAGATGCGTATTGTGTAGAACACCATGATTTTACCATATACATATGTAGAGAATTATATGCAAAAAATGCATAGTAATTATTTCATTCTCAAGCAAATACTATCAAAATATCAGCGCGTGTGGTTGGCTGTCATGGTGTTTTTAAACAATCTGTATACTCAACAGTAAATGCAGCTTATAATTGCGTCAATTATTGTAGGAGAAAAAAACTTAAGTATTGTGAGTACGTTATACTACAAAAATAGCATATTTTTAAATACGATATTCACTGAATCTATATATTTCAAAGATATAAATTCAAAGATAACAAGAAAGTACAAAATGTAAGAAATAACTGTTTCTGGCGCTTTTTATTGATATGAATATTGAAGAAAATTATTACACAATTGACACTGCTTGATTGTTTATGTCATCATACATACAGAAAAATTATATAAAGAATACGTCAAATTCATGAAATCAATACTTATTCATGACTGATATGTATTCGCCAGCACTTATTTTCTTTTACTAAGAACTAACTATTCTCAGCCATTTTGAAAACAAAACATTATTAATCTATTATATGATAAAAAAAGTTTTAATCCGTTATTACATTATGTGTCACCTGGTATGCATATACATTCAACAATTTAACGGATAAAGAACGTTTTCATCATGGCTTGTACCTATAAGATACAATATCATTACCACCTTAAACCTGTCCACATGCTTAAATTTATAGCAAACTGTTACGTCAGGTAAAAGAAATAGATTATGACTAAATGAGTATTATTAAGTGTGCTTATGTTGTGTGTGAAATACATTTGAATCATACGTAATTAATATATACGAACAATCTGGTATAACCAATTTACTTCATTGTAATTTTTAGCTTCCATAAAATTAGTAAATTAAAAGTAAATGTATTATGTAATATAAAAAGTTTAAAAATGTTATACAGGCTCGTTCATTTTCTATCCTTATCTTGGAGATCTCGCTTCCTATTAAAGATACAGGATAGTGCAAGGTTGCTAAGTTTTGTGTGTATGAATACGAAGAAAATATGGACTTATAATAAATCACAATCAAGATTTTTAAAACTAATTTGGTTATTTTAATTCTCACATCACTATCTGATGTAGATAGAAACCAAACAAACACTTTCCAAGGCTAATTTTAATCTAGGGAATGATGTATTCAATCATCTATCATTTTATTTCTTATGTGTACCAATTGGATTTTCATTACTCAGTTTCATTTCGATGTTAACCATATATAGTATGTTAATAAGGTTTTTATTATGATTTATAAATTAAGATTAAATCAGATAGCAACGAAGTGACAAATTGTCAAACCTTTCAATTATGGTTCATTAGTAACAGAAAAATGTCGCATGCCTGCAATGGAAATCAAGATATGGTTGTTTCTTTTATTAATCTAACCGAAATACAACAATAACGAGTACAAGATATTTACAACTATTAAAACTGCAGGAAGTATCGATACATTGTCCAGTATTCGATACTATAACTGGTGACGATTTCATGCTTCATATAACGAAGGTATCGATACCTAAGAAACAATATCAAAAAAAGTAATATTTGGGTATCAATACAAATGCACTGATATTAAGGTATTGGTACTAAGCAACTGATACTGGGGTATTGTTAACAATAAGTCAATGGGGCCGTCCCGGATTTTTTTTATATTTCTTTCTTAAAGTGTACATTAAATTATAGTGTCTTAAGTATTTTCTTTTTTTATATTATTAATGAATATGCCAAGAAAAATATCAAAGTTTGAATTTACTGCACTTATGACGTGATAATGGTAAATTGACAGAGAAGCTTGCCAAAAGTATGATATGGAAAAAGATAAGAAATAACACATCAATGTTTTCTTAATCAGAAATGTAATCATGTTTTTTGTTAGCTACGTAAACGACAAACGAAATCAACCTCCTGTCTATCTGTATTCTGTCATAGTATTTATTTTCATATTTGTCTGATAAACTATTGTATTGTTATTATTTTGTGGTGTGCTTAGAGCTTTCAGTTTTAATTTGTGTACCTATGTATGTTTTAACATTATCACCTTTGGAATCCTGTTTTATTTTTATTTGAATCTTATTTGATATCAATCATGAAATGTTTTGTACCTCGTTGCAAGAATAATTTTAAAATCAATCTGGAAAAGCGTCTTTATTTCCAACATATGTTACAAAAAAATCGAAAGTATTTGTATATTAATA
Source organism: Holotrichia oblita (assembly GCA_023690525.1). Lineage (NCBI taxonomy): Eukaryota > Metazoa > Arthropoda > Insecta > Coleoptera > Scarabaeidae > Holotrichia > Holotrichia oblita. The sequence continues at coordinate 90,672,979 of CM043016.1, read as the reverse complement.
TTAATAATGAAGTGAAAAGTGGCGGAGTTCAGATGCGTCACTAAAAGTTGACATCTGCTCTACCACCCAACCATTCTATCTAAACCTAAAGCCTAAACCCAAAACTAAAGTAGTTACATGTGCCAAAAATGAGTGTACCTACTTCAGGAATAATTTTTGTGCTTATCTTCGTTTCTTTAGGGTTTTGGTTTATAATTAGTTACAATTGCGCCCAATTTCTTCTCATGTCCTGGTTTAGCTACGTCTAGATGGTTTTCTGTATTACATAATTAGAAACACCTCGTGTGGCACAATATGGATGTTGGCTTTAAGAATGTGTTCACTAACTTTTACTTCAGACGCGAATTTCCCTAATATTTTTATTGGAGCATTTCCTAATCTTTTTACCAAACGTGTGATCAAATTTTGGCGCTCCCTGCTGCACCTAACTGCTGGCTTTTAACAATTTCAGATTACTTTCGGTGTCAATGAATCCTTGTATAGAATGACCATTTATAGTCAAGAAATAACACGAAGAGGACTGACATCTCCCTGAACGAAGCAGGTTCGCCAATTTTCTTCATTTCGTGTAGATGCTGTGCCTGTTTGCTGGCAATGTGACCAAAATCATTTCAATGTCTGTCATGGTTAACAAATATTGACTAAAAGTCACATCATTTTTCTGTTTACGTGTTGACAGCATCATATGCAATGTCGCACTATTAACTATTAACGGCTTTTCCAAATTCTTGCTTTACTTATACATTTTTACATTCCGTATTTCAGTACACAAAAGCTACGCATTAAAGACTGAAAGTTCTATTACATTTGCTTGCACAACATAATAGTTATTTACGATACAAGTGTTAAAAGTGCGATTTTATTTCACGAGTTAAAAGTTTGCGACACGAGCGTCAGCTTTACGAGTGAAATAAAATAGCATTTTTAACACGTGTATCATACACTATTTTTTATACAACTGTTTATATTTAATTAAATGAATTAGGATTTTTACAAAAATTTTTGACATTTTATCACAAAAATTAAATGTATCACAAGTCAGGGGTGTCAGTTATGGTAACGCACTGATATTTGAGAATTAGAAACGTCAAGAGAGTTTTCTTGGCGTTTTTTATTCCCATTAAAATAATAAAACTGGTCCTTGATGAGATTGATTGAAACTAATGATGATGTCCAATGAATCCATATTATATAGACACATCGAAAAAAATCATAATTGGAGTAGGCTATGTGAATGGATTGCTACTTTAGCCACTTTCACATAATGACATTTATTCCTTGACATTTAATTTGAGGTTATAAAGGTTATAAACTAAAGTTACAATAAAATGTCAAGTAATAAATGTCATTATGTGATAGTGGCTAAAGCAACGATCAAAAACATTTACATAGCCTACCCTAATTATGTTTTTTTTCGATGGCACGTTATAGTAATTGTTGGAATGCTAATGTATGTACATATTTATCAATATTTACATCAATAAAGTAACTGCCATTAGCGTTATAAACATTTTCGCACTAGTGTTAATAGTAGTTTATACAACGAGTCAATAATGACAGTTATTATTCCCGAGAGCTAAATTTACGAACCGAGCCGCGTAAGCGGCGAGGGAGTAACTCGGCTCGAGGGAATAATAGTCATTATTGCGAGTTAGTATACACTACTTTATCTACGAAGGTTACTAAAAAAAACACTAATTTAACGGAAATATCAATTAATAGATTACTATATCGATATGGCGTTTGAAGGTTTGACAGTCCATAAAATTATCGTAAGCCTTAATATAAAAATGTTTGGATTTTTCGGGCAATAAACCAAGCGTAATTGCATCGGCGTTAAGTTTAATTTCTGGGACTGTACATAACTTAGATTCATCGGCGTCACTATCCATGATAAAACTAACACTAACACACTAAATTTAAAAACGCCGATAAGGTTTTGACGTTTGACTATTAATTAAATACGAAATACTTGGACTTGTTTATCGTTACTATGATAACGTTGCTATCATTATGTTCTTATTGGCGGAATGCAGGGAATAATGATAACGTTATGGTTCATTATTTTCTGTTCGCATTTCATTATTCCCTCCGGGTATTATGAGTACTATTATTAACCAACAGTGATTAATATAATACCTACTTTATTGTTTAGTCGTAGATAAAAGTATTTTATAACATTATTATTTCAGTTTATGTTATAAAACTCAATTTTTAACCCGGTTAGCTTGCGTTAAAAGTGTCACTTTTACAGGCAGTTGTATAAAAATGTATTTTATATACACGTCTTATATCGTCAAAAGATCTGTTTTCTAATAATTGTTACTGTTAACACCTGTCATTCCCTACATATAACAATGCTTGTACATTACTACGTTTGTCGTAGATGTATTCTTACAACTTTGAGCCAATAAAAATAAGTACCATTATCACGTCACTAAACGCGCGATGTGCAAATACGCGGTTTTAGTTTTGCAATTCCACAAAAAAAATTATAATTTTTGCTATTACCTACATCAGATTATAGTAATCTTTCATAATATAACATTTATTAACACTTAAAAAAAAACGAGACGGCCCCATTATAAAGTGTAGATACTAACGCTATTCCAGTACGCAGAATCGATACCATGCACGGAATCGATACATTGGTAAGTACCGATACCTCGATTGGTATCGATACGGGATTGGTGTTACTGAAAATTTTCCTGTCACAGCCTTGACAATTATATCCAGATCGACAATCTATTTTTTGTTTATATTTATACAGGGCGTCTTAGAAAGACAACGTATAAAAATGACCAACAAAATATTTTCCGCATACTCTCATAGAGACGAGAAAGCAAGTGACAAAAAGTAGAGTAGGGATAGGTAGCGATAGGCGAAAACAATTCAGCCGTAATACGCGGTCGAAGGAAAATTGAGTTTTACGTATGAACGTTTCGAGTATGGCTTACACAACGCATAAAACTGTTTGATATAATTTAAATTTATGGTTAAACGGGTTGAAATGCTCGTCGAATTTGTACATATCCGCAGCGTTTTCCGAATCGTTGAGTCCCATCTTACACATGCACAATAGATGTCTTATTCAGATTAAAGGAAACAGGTAGATTTTTACCAAATTACGAAGACCGTTCCTTACGTATTATATTCTGTAGCCTGTTTCGTCTGCATATAGCAGAAGATGTAAAGTTTAGTGCTAAAGTTTTATTCGTCGATGAAGTACTAGAGTCAGCAAAGACGGGCAAGTTTCAGGGTAGTGCAGAGAACAACGTGGAAGGGCTAAGCAGCCGTATTAAGGCGAGCGTTCAGTAACGTTTACGTACTCGCATCATTTATGTTTGTGACTTTCATTAGTGAGCATAGGCGATATGGGCGCATGAATGTTTACACATAAAATAATGAAAAAAATATATTATATAACGTGCTGAAACACTTAGGTACTGTTTTAAAAAGCTTCCATGAAATCACAAACTGGGCGTGGAATAAATATATTTTAATGCAAACTCCCGTTCCACATCGAGTGATGATATATTTCCAAATTTAAAGTAATCTTTGTGACAACTTAATGGATGATTCCGACGCACTTTCACAAATTTGTCTTAATATGAGAAAATCTGAATCCTTGTCAATAACACTTTCAAATAACAGATAACCACAATTTTCTATATTTCCCTCTGCTTTAATTCTTCTTTCAACATAGTGAGGGGCAGATGGCATAACGTTTTCTTATCCATGTCCGACTTGGTAATGTATAATGCGAATACTTGCTCCAGAAACAAACAAATGGTTCTTGGTCTAGTAAAGTGAACGGCAGATTGCATAGAATAAAACAAACACCTACAACAAATGTTAATTGTTCGCTGTACCGTTTGCCATGGATTGCAGAATAGTGTTTTATACTTTTTAGATGGCGTTTACAATTCCATCTGCCGGTACACGTCAAAAAGTTTTCGCAACTTACCAACTAATTCTATCACCTTCGTATTCTAAATCTGGTATACTCGGTACTACGTCTTATAGTTTTTTCGAAATACGCCGCGCCGTTTGCGCAACCTAACTGCAACATTTTCTAAGTATGTGTGTACTGATAAAAACTAACAACGACCAGTGGAATAAGACTAAACAAATGTGCTTTGATACGGACGCTCGAGTTTCCGTGCCGCCACTCAACGTTGCTCACCGCACTGCTTTGGAAATTGCACTTTTTTGCCGAGTTTATATACTGACATCGACAGCTGTTGTTACTGAGTATGTATGCGTGTTTAGTTTTATAGAGATATTTACACACATTCTGAATCCATAAGCGACATAATACAATTTCACAGAAGGTTTTTAGTTTTGAAGTTTGGGTCATAATTGACTGATAATTTTTTATATTAATATTTTACATAATCTTTCCATTTCCCACGCTCCACGAATGAAAATTGTTTAAAACATTTGCAGGAGAGAGTTTTATAGGATAATTGTAATTTAAGTTATAAGAGTATCATTGCAAAATGTTCGAATATATTCTGTGGTAATATTTCAGAACACATTGGAAACATGTGGAAGTATTTATTAAAAGTAAAATAAATATTAAACACGAGAATAAAATAGAATAGACTTTTATTAGCAAGATTTTGGTATACAATAACTTACAATTAATCATAAACTTGTCTTCAAATTTATACATAATTACAATTTTTATTTATACACATATATACCTTAAATATTTCCTTTTAACTTTAATTTTCTTCCTAACTTTTATGTTGGTAATGCATAGGGATTATATAGATTCAATGAATTCAAACTTTTATGTTAATTTTTGCGTCCGTTGTACTTTTGTATTAAAATACGAACTAAATCAAATTGCTAATATGGACTCGTGATACTTGATTCTTTAGAGAAAAATGTGTAACAGTAATAATAGTGAAAATGACGCAATTGTTGCATTGTTATCTGTGCATGCTTAATCTCGCGTTTCTTTATCTATGCAAGAGGAGGTTCGTGTTTCTATATTCTTTAATCGCACCTCTTTGATCTTGCATGGCTTCATGACAGTGTTTTCCTAAAGCTCTTTTATTGTTGTGTATTGTAAAGAAAAGTATATTATGGTAGTGGAATATTTATCCAACAAAATTTTAAACACTGGTAACAAGTTTATAAATATAAAATCCGGAACATTATCGCTTTCTTTTTTTTTGTTACAAATGCATTAATGAATGAGGGCCGATATCATAATAAAAAAAACCACTTAATTGAGCATTCAGAAAAATATGAAATCGAGCCTAATATACGCGAATTTTCTAGTGACGTCAGTGATTGGGATAGGTCATGATGCCATATTCAAATAAGGGTGTTCTTTGATTCTTCCCTCTGTATTGTATATGGCGTTAAATATACCGGTAAGATCTCTGCTAAAGCAACGATGGAGGCATGTCTATGTCCCCACTATAACTCCCTGCAGTCTTAGCGAACTTATTTGCACAGCTTGTTTAGCTCGGCTATTAGTAGCTAGTCTGAAATAAAAAAAAACTCATATTTATGGAAAGAATATAAAATAGTTGTTTAGTTCGATAGCCCATAGGTATTTCATTCCCTTTTCAAACTTCATACTTAACACAAGTATATGATGCCGCCAAGCCTGATATTATCCTTATCAATGTATCGCTCTGGTTAACGGAGGAGAGTACATATACATAGTCATCGCATTGTGGGGACTGATACATGCGCTATACAATCGCTGCGTTTACAGAGATCCTACCGATATATAATATATATATACAGGGTGTTTCATCATATATGCGCAGGACTTCAGGATGTGATAGCTTGTCCAAAAATTTGAAAAAAAGAGATATTTGCAAAAAACAATTTTTTTAAATTAAATTTCAACACCCTGTATCTCGAAAATGGTGCATTTTAGAGGGTAAGTTGATAGAAACTTTTTTTCAAGTTTTTTGACAAGCTATCACATTCTGGAGTCCTGCGCATATATTATGAAACACCCTGTATATAACGAAAAATATAAATTGTTTCTACTTACAAAAATAAAAATACGTAATATTTCTTAGATAACACGCAGTGACAATAGTCTGTAATTCTGAAAATACGCTAAACTTATACTCAAGATTGTGTTGAATGATTCACTTTACAGAACCTACTTAATACAAAAAAAGTTCTTAAATAATCGCAATTCTGTCAAAAATCTCTTAAAATACGAACACTAAATTTAACGCCATATAAAATACACTGAAAAAAATCAAAGATGGCCGTTGCTTGAATGAGCATGACCTATCTCAATCTTTGATGTCAGAGAATTGTTGCGATTTGTTTTATTGATTCGGTAAAGATTGCAAAGATACAAGTTTTCATTGTTAATTACACTGTGTATATTGGAATTTCTAGTTTAGGGTCGAGTGGGGTACAGTGTAACAGAAAAGTAATTAAGTGATTCAAAAATGTTAAGCTTTGTTGCACGACCATTTCTTTCGTATGTATACAGTGAGAAATGTTCTGGCATCATAATTTAATCAGAAAAAATTCTAAGATATTTTTGAAAACTATTTATTTTTATACTTTGTAGATATAGGGTATTTGCTACATTGTACCCCAGACCTCGGGCAGAATGTAATAGGTATAGGGGTACAATATAACGAAGTTGTGTACATTATAACAATGGAATAGAGATTGAACATACTAGTAGGGCCCAAAAGGTAAAAAGTTTTTTTTAATCTAAATTATATTTTCTCAACCATTCTATTAAAATATCTAAAATAGAAATAAAAAACCGTTGACATTGTCAATTCCCTCATAGCAAAAAAAAATTGCAGCAAACTTTAAAAACTTTTTGTAAATTTTCGAAATTTGCGTTGTACGAACAAAAATCGAGTGAAAGGCAAATTTGTCGAAAACTTCGCGGTTGTAACATGTTACACTGCACCCCATTACACTATGCCCTGTAACGCATGTTCAACGATAAACTCAGTTTGAATTTTATAGATTACGAGTACCGACAAACTTTACTGTCCTATTAAACAAACATTAAATAAAGTTTATACATATTAGTATATTAAGTATGGAGAACGGTAAGGGATGTTTACCGTTCGAAGACAATTGTTTTGAGGAGGAGCGAAGCGACGACTCCAATTATTGTCTGAGAACGGTAACCCTTAACGTTTAACATGCTTATAACGTTTTTTGCGCGATTGGAATCTCTAGAATAATAATAATTTATATAAATAAATTTGTGAAAATCAGAAAGATTGGAACTGCAACCATTGGATGGTTATTCCATGGTTTCTATGGTTTTGCTCCAAAGAAGCAAATTGTGCTTGTGACGCTGTCATTCCTAGTTCTGTTTAATTCACTTACCGTTCAGTGCACGGTAAGTAAATTACTTACCGTTTTGTTACACATAGCAACCAGTAATAGCAACTTACCGTCGTGGAAACAGACACGGTAAACTGATAAAAACAACCAATCGCGCAAAAAACATATTTACTTGCCAGAGTTAATATACAGATTAGCCGGGCAATTATCTAGCAATACGAAACAATCCAATGAGTACGAGAGAATAGAGCGTACATATTGTATGTGTGGATATTAAACAGGCGAGTGCGGCGATAGAACGATCACTTGCGTTGTTGCTAGTCACGCGCACAAGGAATCGCCGCACTCGTCTGTTTAATATTAACACAATGTATGTAGATACGCTCTATTCACTCGTACTCATGGGATGACTACCTATTACTAGATAACTGCCCGGCTAGTCTGTATAACTGAGAAACAACAAAATCACTTTGCGTCAAATAATTAAGTTGGATCCACTCTGTGGATATCAATTAATGTAAGCACTGACTTCACTAGCGAGTACTACTGCATCATGGCACCTTACGTGTGCGTCGGAAAAATAGAATAATGCAGTTAATGTTTTGAAACCAGACAGAAATATTATCACTGTTACACTCTACCCCTTGTTACACTGTACGCCACGCGACCCTACTGTTGTTGTTGTACTTGAAATACACAAAAGCCATTACATCTGTTCTTTTTCGTGGAAATTGAATAACTACTAAAATTTTGCATCCCAATCTTTGTTTTTTTTTACAGTTGGTTTTTAGAATAATATTTTGAAAAAATATTTTCAAAAAAAATTTTAGTAAAACACTGTATGTTAACGTATTATCTATTGCAATTGCTCTACCTTTCAATAATCTGAATGTTGTTTGTTTGCATTGCCGTTACCACAACCACTCCAACAACTACATTTCTTCCAATCAACCCGACATCTACAACACTACTTATACTTGGTACCGGTACACGAACAACTACAAAATGAAACACACAACAGGCCGATTCGAATGCGACCCGGATAGAGGTAGCCAACGAGCGCGCCCACAATCTTCTCAAGTAAACACTAACACATTCACAAGTTTATGCTGTCGTCGCTTCGGTCTTCCTTTTCTAAGAACCAAGCGGAAGACCGAAGCGGTGTTGGATGGCGCCCTTTGTGTACGCCATTGGTTACGTATTTATTGATAACTTAGGGGGAGAGCAATGAAACGCGCATCGAACTGGCGAATCGTCGAGCCGGCAAACTTCTCAACTCCTAAAAAGGTAGTCTTTTCTACTCTACTTTATTACTACTCTTTATTCTTGATGTTGCTTAGTGTCACGTAAAGTAGTCTTTAGAGCTACAATTTATTGAGTAAAAAAGACACACTTTTTCGGTACTACATGACTTCCATGATGCGCTGCGAGACATCAAACCTCCCCCTCCACCATTTACTGAGTGCCAGGGATGCTTTATTTTTTTGGCCAGGACTACCTTAACAAGAAGAAAGCGGTGCTTTTGCTTTAGAACTTAATTTAAGTATAAACGGAGATATTTATCGGTTTAGTTCACAATACCACTGTGTTAATTTTTAATATGTAGGAAATTGTATTTATTAAATTATATTTTTATAAATTTTATATTTAATATTTTAGTATTTATTGGCATATGTCATAATATCATCGATATTTCAGTTTTTGCTTGAAGTAAACTTTTATGCTGTACATAATAATACACGGGCAATTTTCGTGCGTAATATATATTACTTCTATCATATTAAATATTGCTATACAGATAACACAAAAATGTTAACGGTCTTGTTCGAGAGAAACACTACGAACCATTTGTTGTGTATATTTTTTAAAAGTACCTATGTATATATTTGTGATTTTTATCTTGTAATATAGACTAAGAAGGATACAAAGTATGTAACTAATACATATATTTTGCTGTTAGTTTTCATTATTTTGCACAACTTCTTCGTGTTATTCGTACGTTCTGTTTCCCATTTTAGATTTGAAGTTTATACCTTTTTTAATCTCTTGTTTATACATATCAGTAAATTCAGTAATTTTGCAAAATTCAAATATTTTAAAAATACTTCATCGGTTTTTAAGCAAATATTTCAATTTAATCTTACTTTTGTTATTTGAATTGCTTAGAATAAACGTTTGTACTTTATCAAATACAATAAGATTTTTTTCAGTTTCGAATTTTGGTTTTTATACAGAGTATTATTATATAGTTTATTCAACACTATTGCTATCTTTGTGATTAGTGGTTATCAGTGGTGCTATTAAATTGGTTAAAGTAGCAGTGATGTATAATTTTCTGCTGATTAAGAATATATATCTGTAAAAATAAGTCAACTTCATATGCTTTAGTTATTTGAGAAAATACCATTTATTAATGGATATTATATATATATATATATATATATTGGAAATAAATATTATAAATATGCTACATATAACAGCTCTTGTTTATAATAGTCCTATGATCAATTTGTTTCATTGCCAAAAAAATACAGTATGCAACAAAAAATAAATGAAATTTGTATTCTGCCTATGATTAAGGATAATCTCTTTTGTTTTGCTCAGCGTATTTTCTATATACACTCAGTAGATTCATTAGATTTCAGTATAATTAAGCCATCCATATATCTATGGGGTGGTTCCCCAATATCTTGTACTTTTTTCGTATAGACAATGATGCACAATTTATTAAATATCCCCAAGACAAAGTGGTCTAATTAATACAATAGTGTTTAATAGTTCCTATCATTTAGCGTTATTAAGTTCATTATTCTTGCGAGATTGAGTGCTTAGTATGTAGTAGTATATTAAAAAACTATAAATGATTATCAAATTACATTAAAATCTAATGAATCTATTGTGTAAAGGTATAGAAAATGTGAGGCACAAAGTGGACATGTGTGACCCTTATTATAGCCAAAATAAAATTATTATTTCCTGTTGTATACGTATATGATTAGTAGAAGGTTAAAAAAAGAATGCTATAAAAATTACTGCACTTATCTTAATACTGTCATACTTCAAAGGAAAAAAGAATGTAATACAAACTACATTTTACAAGCTGACAACAAAATCAAGGCTACTTGGTCGCTAGTAAACAGTAACAGGGCGAAATAATCGTAAAAATCTAGATATCGAAAAAATATGTGAACATCAGAAGAGCACTCCAAAACAGGTTATCAACAACTTCAATACGACCTACGTAAACACGGGAAATTTAAGTACTCAAACGGATGCGAATACAAAGTATATCCCTGTAAATGAAAAGTCTATGGTATTGTACAATACTGAACCGGTGGAGGTGTATAACATCATGGTCGCTCTGAAGAATACTTCGTCGAGAGGACCAGATGGCTTACCAACGAAATTGATTAAAAACTGTGCAGATATACTGTGTACTCCTGTTGCGAATATGATCAATCTTCGAGACAGGTATATATCCAGATCACCTGAAAATGGCTGTAATCACTCCAGTTCATAAAAACGGTGATGAAACAAAAATTGAAAATTACATCCGTTATAGCGAAGGTAGTGGAAAAAGTGATTCTGACCAGATTTGTTAACTTTGCCAAATCATGCAACCTCTTAACACCACTCCGGAATGCATATATACAGGGCAGATCAACCACAAGAGCTATCTATATGGCGATCACAGAAATTATGCAAGCATTTTCAGATAAAAAAACGGTTGCCGGTATTTTCTTAGACTTATCAAAAGCCTTTGATAGCGTAGATCATCGCATCTTACTCACAAAACTGGAAATAATGGGCTTTAGAGGAATAGTACATATGCTACTGAAATCCTATTTAGCTGATAGACTACAATGTGTGCGAATACACTCGGATGGGCAAAAATACTAATCTGATTGGTTAGAAAATGGAAGTGGTGTGCCTCAGGGATCAGTACTAGGTGCATTTCTATTCCTCTTATATACTAATGACCTTCCACATGTAACAAGTCATCTTATAAATATGTATGCAGATGATACCTCCGTTATCATAAAGGATACAAATAATGATACACTAAAACAAGAACTTATTGAAGTCGTAGCTAAAATGAGTAAGTGGTTTCTCGAAAACAATTTGAAACTTAATGTAAATAAAACAAATATAGTGAAGTTTTCTCTAAGAAAAAATGACAACATCTCCGTGAGCATCGATAATCATGAAATTACATCAACGAATAGTGTAAAGTTTCTCGGCCTATATCTTGATACTGCACTATCATGGAAGGAGCATGTAAATATGCTTACTAGGACACTTTCGGGTATGGTATATGCACTACGGACAATATCGACCGAAGTCCATCCTGAGGCTGCGCTGTCATCGTACCATGCATATGTGGGGTCAAGACTATCGTATGGTATTATTTTCTGGAGTAATGCCGTCGATGTTGATAGGATCTTCTTATTACAGAAATCCTGCTTAAGAAGTATTTTCAATCTGAGGAAGAGAGATTCGTGCAGACATACCTTTAAGGATAACGGGATACTTACGCTACCGGCAGTATATGTATTCGAATGTGCGTGTTTCGGCAAAAAACATTACCACGAACTACTATCTCAATATGAAGGGACTCATACGTATGACACCCGCGAATGTGTAAGAACAACTCTTCGGCTGCCGCAAACCACATATACAACTGTGCATAAAGGTGCGGTAACACAAATACTAAAAATATATAACACCTTACCCAGTAAGTTGAAGAGGTGTGAACTGAAATCATTCAAAAAAACAATTAAAAGAACGCCTAGTGAAACAGTGCCTATATAGTGTAAACGAGTTTTTCGATATGAACTTCAGTTAATTATCTCTTTTTTGTTTTCCTTTTTGACGTATTTCATACTGTCTGTATAATGAAATAAATGGGCTATTATTATTATTATGATTTTGATAATAAACGTAGTTTTTATTTTATGCTACCGTTCTTTTTATAGTCAAGTTTATCCCTCCTATTTTTGTTATTCACACTTAATTTCGATTTTAGGACTATGGTGAACAATATCCTTTTTGTTTAGAATATTTAGTTATTAGAAAATTTTCAGCAGAGAGAAATTTGGTTTACTACTACTAATTTTGCTGTTACTATCTCAAATAAAATTCGACTGAACGTCATAGATCGATTTGCAAGAAACGTTTTTTAGCCCATAAGTAAACTCGCGAGAAATAGACAACGTACGTTATTCGAGTCTATTTTTACTACGAAAAATGAACGATATATTTATCAACCCTTAGCAGACAAAGTGCTTTTACTTAGATAAGAATCGCTTCTTCTTAACATTGTATTAAAAAGAAAGCATATTGCCACTATAATAATAAATAAAATCTTGATTTTTCTAATTTTAATTAAAATTTGCAGTGAAAATCCAAATATCGATGGTCTTAATTTATATGTAGGACTTTGTACATGTAAGTACATCTGGGCACAATAAATAATGTAGAATGCCCTTTCTTGTTAAGGGGTCAAGGAACTATGATATTCATTAAATTTGCATACATGTTAAAGTTATCTTAAGCGCTCAAGTAATAGCATAAATTTTATTAATGTACATATTTAGATGACAATTCATTCTTAACTTTTCTGTATATATTTTGTTCGAGTAAAGTACATTCGTTGACCTCTGCATGTATGTTACTAGTTCACATTGTTCGAATTGTTAATGATTGCGACTGTAATTGATGAGACAAGTTTTTATTGTATTTCTATTTGAATTGTTTGCTGCATACCTACATGAAATGTAAATAGTGTTGTGTAAAGTGTGCGTTTCTCAACAATGTATATGTGTATATATTTATAAATACAGTGTACTAGTAACATAGAATCGAAATTCATAGGTTCAGGTCACTTTAATTTGTGTAATCGAGAGACAGGTAACACATTAGTGTGATGTAGAATGTTGATTAGTATTTATAAGTAAACTGTATATAAAGTGGTCAGGACAATGTTGGAGCCTAAAAAATTGTTTGATCAATACCTATGAATCTAGTAGCAAAATATTTTTTTATTTATACCTTAATACGTGATCTAATAATTATATGTAGGGAATAAGTTGCTAAACCTTCACATCGACATGTTGTAGTAGTAATTAGTTTAATTTGAGTCAGTTTTCATATAAAATTATGTAAACTTTACCCTGACTCAATCTTCCAATTTGTTTTTGTATTGAATTTGTACAGCATTTATTGAAATATTAATAGAATTAATAATAAATTGAGTGATATAAATGTTTCATATTTTATCATAAGTTTTAGTAATGTAACCTCCGATATCTCTTAGATAGTAAATATCAATTAAGCGAAAATAAATTTTGTGTAAAGGTTACTATTAACCGTGAACATGAATTTAGTCTTGCTTATATAGTTACTAGTAACAATAGCAATTTTGTAATAATTTTCATTAAGTATTTCAAAAGGTATTATTATATAATGTAATAGTATAGTTACTTGAAAATATTTAAATAAAAATGTATTATTGCAATAAAAAAGTTTATCTATTCCGCCTGTAGTGCTGTTTGTTTTTCCGCAATTAATTCCCCTGCCCGTATAAAAGATGGATCAAACATATGTCCTGGATTTTCCTAAATAAATATTCTGCAAGACAATCAACTGGATCCGGTGGCTTGCAGCTTCCTACTTCAATTAAGCCTTTGGTTAGCGCTGGGAAAACATATTTCATTAAATAATTTCTCAATGGTTCACTTTGTGCTATAATTAACTTCTCTTCTTCTTTTTGTAGTTTTTCTAATGACCTTGTCCACTCCTCCATTTTAGATTGGTGTTCTTCTAAAGCTTTTTGTTCTAAAAGCTGTTTAATAAATTTAAGAGATGTTATAAAGTATAATGAGCTAATCTGTTTTTTGTGCTTTAAGCCGTGCTTCTTCACACTGATGTAACTCAATTTCTTCTTCAAGAGTAGGTCCAAAACGCACAGCAGCACCTAACTTGTCATAAGCACATTTAACAATATCTTCCATACTTGTATCTCGGTAGGTTGTAACATCAAAGATCCATTTCATCAAAGAAATTCAGCATTGTATTATCATCTGTATTGTTGTTTCTAAATTCTGATAGCCTTCGTAGCATGTGTTCCTCAGCATAGTGTATACCCTAAGATAATTCATGAAAATCTTATGTCTAACCTACGACAGATTTTATAATTTTTATAGAACTTGCTAAATTTAAAATATGAAATGTAAACTAATTTAACTTACTAATATTTGAATATATTTCCCATGCAAGTACTATTTGCGCAACAAAATGATAAAAATATTGTGTTAATAAAAGTCAGGGAAGTTGTATCGCACAGTATACGAGCTCATACCGTCAGCGGCTGTTTTTGCACTTGCCGATGCAGATTTAATGCAAGTTGGTCAATAAGTCAAATGCTCATGTTGGGTTTATTTCTTAATTAAATTAAATCATTATTGTACTGACTTTTTAATGTTAATATGAACGTGAATCATGAAAGCTACATGCAATTAGACTGCTGTAGTTACTTGGTTACATGTATGTTTACATTATTTTTCTATTATTACTTTTGTCCGATTGTCAAAAAGAAAGAAGTAAACTCCGGTTATTTAACTGTGATAATAAATATTCTTTGTGTGTGATAATTACTATGAATAACCTCCAGCTTACTGACACTGAGTAAGTGACTACTGCTACTTTGTACACACAATACTGTTGTATTGTGTGTACAAAAGGCTGACTGTGTGTCGCCAACGCTGTTGTATTGTGTGTACAAAGGGCTGACTGTGTGTCGCCGGTACTATTGTACTGTGTGTACAAAGTTCTGACTGTGTGTCGCCAATAGTGTTGTACTGTGTGTACAAGAGGCTGATTGTGTGTCGCCGGTACTATTGTACTGTGTGTCGCCAATACTGTTGTACTGTGTGTACAAAGGGCTGACTGTGTGTCGCCTATACTGTTGTACTGTATGTACAAAAGGCAGACTGTGTCGCCAATTTTTTTTAGGTAGTACTGTGTGTACACAATAGTTGGATGCTGTGGAGGCTTGCATGATAAGATGAACAGTGTATAGTCATAACTGCACGGGAAACAAGTAACTGAGAAAAAGGTTTAGAGAGGAAGAGAGGCCACCACGGAACACAGGTCAAGGACCATGACAACGTATCTAAATTGTAAACTTTTATTTGCCATGTGAAAAACTAAAAATATTTATTTTGTATTTTAATTCTTTTATTTTTATTTTATTTCACACTTAACACAAAATTATTGTTTCTACATAAGTTAAACATGATAGTAATTAATTTTGAACGTTTGTCAGTTACCAAATGACGTAGATAAGCAAATGGCAGAATACTTATTTAAATCAAATCTGACACATTAACATGCGTTACATAAAATTTCGGTAAACTAAGCTCGAATGTTCGAAACCACGAAATTTAAATAATCAAATTTCATTCTTTGTTATTGCAAACACAGTTGGATAAAATATTTAATAAGTGATTGTAATGTGTTAGAAATACCATCTTCTTACAATACAGTGACAGAAAACAAATGTGCTATTTAATAAAATGTAAATTGATTTCGGCGTGACGTCATCATGTATGTTATAAAATTTAAAATGTTATTAAAATGTGCTTCTCATCGACGAAGTGTGATTTTGACGTTAGACTTTGACAATAAATCTTTGAGAACGTTTATTTTCCATGGCACACTGGATAAGCAACGATGAGTTATGTGCGTATTTTTCAAAAACTCTATCTCCTAAACTATTAATTTTAGGTGTAGTACATGTGGGATATAAAAGATGTAGAATTGGGCCCTGAAGACGACTAAGTAATAAAATATGCGGGGTACCATTTGAAAAAATGAAGTTATGGTTCTTCAAAATTTCGAAGAGTTAACGTGCCATAGTAAAGTAATCATAATAATAATAACCCATACCTTAGCATCCCCCAACAGCTTGCGCCAATTACAGGGAGCATCGGCTGGCCATGAGTTATTATTACGCCTGCGGCTGTAGATCGACTTAAGATGTTACCTTTCCGCATTTGCCGTGGAATTTGGAAAACTACAGAAAACCAAACTCAGAAAGGAAGTACCGGGGTTCGAACCCGGTACTGCCGGACTGCGAGGCAAGTGTGCAAGCCACTAGCCCGACCATGCAATGTAGACAGCCGTTCTCGGCGCTAAAATATTCTCCAACATGTTGTTTAAGTATATTAGGAATTTTAAATTGATATCCGAGAAATCGAGTATCCTCTGATATTTTGAATAAATGTCTGAGAAAATTAAAAAAAAAATCGAATAACTACAAAACGCACGAATCAAATTGCAAAACGTAAAGATATTCATAAAGCGTAAAAATAGGTGAATCCAAATGTGTAAAAATATGCAGGGTGTTCCATTAAAAATAATAAAGTAGATGGCGACTTCCGGTATAGCCGAAAGCGCTAGAAATCTAATAATATTTTCATTGAAGGGAACGTAATCGACTGTATATAATTCTAAATTTTCAAAAATTATATTTTGACCAGAAACGCCATAAACTTCTAATGAACGGTCTCGCTGAGACACCCTGTATGATCTTGTAGCAAACATTATTCGGAGCGATACACTGATGAGTTGAAATTGAATGGAAAAATGAACTCAATCTCGCAGAAAACATGAACAATATGAGCAAGACATTTAAAACCTCTACGCATTTTGCTCCATGGTCCACCGGCAATTGGAAAACTAGATTAGTAGAAAAACTATGCGCAAAGTATGGTGTACAGCATATTTCTGTAAAGAGCATGATTGATGATAATCTGGCAGACATATGGGTAACTTATCTACAGTGACTTTGAAATGTAATATGAAAGCTTAAATTAGATGATAGCTATATTAGTGAATACTTAACATAACAGTTGTATTATCTTTAATAGTATGTACTATCGCGAGCACTTCGACTCAAACTGCCATAAAACGTATCTATTGTAGGCTTTCCTTACTCGGAGCAATATTTAGGTAAATATAACTGGGCAACTATAATAAGCCGTATAGCCGCGGGCCGGAGGGTAGACACTATCTAAAAGAAATTTAAGCGAAAAGAATTATGAATATATTTGACATGAATATGATGTACTAAGCGAAGGTAGACCGTACTCAAATTAATTGAATAATAGAAAATGTGATCATTTTTCTCAGGGAAAATATTGATCTAACAATAATTATTATTAAAATTATAAACTTACAGATTAGGACACGTAATTATGGAAAGAATTTAATATTATTTTATTAGTATGTGGTCAATGTTTTAATAGAAACAGCCGATAATAGAAATATTACGGGTCGGGACATTAGGGCGCCGCCGAAAGGGCGCGACCGAATGGGCGCGGCCGTTAGGGCGCGAGATAAATGGGCGCGGGGACATAAGGGCGCTGGACATATGGGCGCTGGGACATAAGGGCGCAGAAAAGAGTATACAACACAAACAAAACAGACAAAAAAGTACATTCAAATTGAGCATATACATTTACTCGAAATATAGTACTCCTATATAATCTTAATTAGAGTAAACAATTTTTAATTCAAAGTAAGAAGTCTTAAGTAAAACATATCTCAATTCTTGAAATTAGAATACAGTATGTTTGAAATAATATTAATATAAGCTTGAAATGAAGCAAATTTTATTAAACTGAGTATTCATATGTTTAAGTTAAACAAATGGATGTATTTGTAAAGAATAACCATATATTTCATATGATGCTATCCATCAATTCAAGTAAACTACATTATTGCTGTTTTCTTAATCCCAACTAGTATATTCTTAATTCAAATATATTGTGGTTTTCATTAATATTATTTCACACATACTGTATTTTAAAATGAAGAATTCGGATATGTTTTACTTAAGACTTCTTACTTTGAATTAAAAATTGTTTACTCTAATTAAGATTATATATTATATTTCAAGTAAATGCATATGCTCAATTTGAATGTACTTTTTTGTCTGCTTTGTCTGAGTTGTATACTCTTTTCCGCGCCCTTATGTCCTTGCGCCCTTATGTCCCGGCGCCCTTATGTCCCCGCGCCCATTTGTCTAGCGCCCTTCTGTCCTCGCGCCCTAACGGCCGCGCCCTTTCGGCGGCGCCCTAATGTCCTAGACGCGAAATATTATGTGCTTAACGTCTTTTTACAAGAAGTCTCAAATTAAACAAGGTATACTTCTAATACAAAAATAACTCTTATTTCTTAGCCTTTTGTGAAATTTTATTTAAAATGTCGGTTTTAATAATTGAAATAGTACATAATTCACTGACATTAACAATACAAAATTTGAAGAAGAAATATAGTTGTTTATAGTTGCACGTTATGTGGTTAATATAAAAGAAGATTAATGATAATATTTGTCGGTCTTGGTTTTGCTTAAGAACGTCAAACGTTTGTATAAATACGACAGTTGTATTAATTTAATAAGAATTTAAAGCCAATATTAGTTACTTCTTAGTACAATTTGCACTACTGAAGTAAATTCAATATAATTTCTTTGTATAACTAATTATCAACCGTTAAGTACCTGGAAAATGTTTAATTTAGACCAGTCAGATGCCGTGTAACACGTTTTCAATTGTCTCATCCAATAAAATGTTCCTAAATCAACTGATAATTATCTTAGATATATTTCGCCCTATTAAAAAATTAATATATGTATATTCAGAAATAAATATTTGTTTAAATTGATATTTAATTTTAATCATTTCTTAATGTTTTGTAAACATTGTTTTTCCTTCATCAGATTTCCTATAAATACAATAGTAATATTATATATAAAAATATATTTTAAACTTGCACTGCGTATGAATGTTCTAGACATAATATCAAACAGAGGGAATTTCGTCAATAAATACGAATCATATTATAATCATGAAGGATGTATTACCACCATCATAGGGTATATAATTTATTGCGAATCTTTCTACCTGCTTGTTATCGACCCCTAATTACAGTCGCCCAGTGCTACTTGTCAAATGTTTCGAGAAGCTGTATACGGCCATAACGCTTGAAGTGTGAATCGTTTAAAATGCTCGCGATAGTACATACAATGTGAAGTAGCAAAATTAGAGAAAAATCTAAATATGTAGTTACAATTTCTGTAGATCATTCGAGCGCGTTTAATTATGTAGTTGTATACACGCATAAAACCTTTTTCCTCCAAAACACAATTTTAGATGATTCTTTCGAGTTAAAATAAATTGTAGTCTTTATTCTTTAATGCTCTATTTATACCTGTACTTTTAAATAATTTCTGCGTAATAAAAATCCTATTGTACCTACATAAATTTAATTTTGTCTTCGATTGCAGAAAGGCAGATTAGATAGAGCAAAGCAAAAGAAAAAGAATAAAAAGAGTTTGGAGGTCAAAACGCTGGCGACGAAGAAGTTGAGGAAGATGTGGAAGAGGAAGAAGGTGATCTTGACGATTTAGAAGAGCAAATTGAAGAAATACAAAAATCTATGGCAAGAAGTGAAAACGGCAAACTACCTGACGAGGATGTAATTAGGCTAATCAAGAAATATTTAATGAGAAATAAGTGGCAAGTTCTAGATGGCTATCCTAAAACTATGCAACAGGTATAATAAACAACTGTTCCTGTAAAAAAACATTGAATTAGCATAATTGTAGTTTATTTTAAGAAGTCGATTGCATATATTTAATAAAAGAACTGTATTTCCCAGTAAACACAAATACATAACATTTATATAGCAGCAATAGAACACCGATAATTTAAACAGCAGTTGTTATATAACTTGTAACATACATTTAAAGAGGAAGTATCGGTATCTTTATTACCCCCAACTGGTCAATAACTAAAGGGTCTCTTTACTTGTCAACGATTTTTCTATTATATTAAATTTCTGTATAATGAGGGTACTTTTCTATATAATGAGAGTAGTTAGGCTAATTTCACTTTCAAAACATTCCTGGAAAGTTTAACTGTTGATAAGTAAATTGCATCATCCATGTGTGCGATTTTAGATATAGTTTCAGTACCTAAAAGTATTTTTTCGTGTGTGTATTGCTGTATTCACAGCACTTTATAATTAACAGACGATGTATTTTGTTTTGGATTATATTAACTTATGGATATATGTATGTATGTACATACATAACATCGAAATATTCTCTGCATACATAAACACATAGCTATTCAATTTTATGAATAAGCATATTTTGATAAATATAACAAACCGTACCAATTTGTATTCCGTCCACCTTGCCGGTTTCAGAATACATATAGAATATTTGGCACAGAGGACCCTAAATGCAAACTGTGCCAAACCGCCTTTGTGGATAAATCTTCGACTTAAAAAAATATCGAAAAATTGCTAATTCTACACTAATTATACGCTACATCTTATGAACATAGTACATTATTGACACCTGCAGATTTATGTACTTAATAACGCTGTTTCTATTTCTATTAAGGTGGCGTACTTGGCCCTCTATTTCAATAACTTGAACTTGATGAGCAAATGTTGCATTTTTATCGAATATATTCAAAACTAGATGGCGCAAGGTTTACGAATCTCTAGAAAAGTAAAAAGTAATGAAATATTTAAACATGCGTAACATCTTGGCTGAAATAATATAGGAAAAGTAAAGATTAGAATATTGATTGTAATACAAAATATATTATAACATAAATATAAACTTCTCGGAAAAATAAAATATAACATTATATAGAAGAAAGGTATGTATCCAGGGATTCTTGGAACGAGTTTTATTGGTTGCATGTTATGTAGTTTAGAACTGAATGTATTGAGCAGGTATATTTCAATATAATCTTTTCGGTATAAATGCGATAGCCTAAGGCAATAACACGCTAATATTATATTTACAAAATATATTTACGCGTACATGCGTTGTTTGTTACAGGTAGAATCTTTTAGTTCTGCACTAATTGTCTAGCGACTAGCTTGATGTAATAAAGTAATACTGTTTTTCATCGTCTTCGTTAGTTTTGGATTATTTTTTCGTTGTACTTAGTTATAGGGAGAATATTTTTGTATATTTGTTTCTGTATATAATTGTACATAGTTCTAGTGGTAAACCGTCTTTGAAGAGGAACCATAATTATTATTTTCAGGTAAATACTTATTTGGAAGATCGCGATATCACGTCTCAACAGTCGCAAATTGCGTGTAATCACTTATTGAAAAATATTATAGATTCAAGGCCAACTAAATATCAGGAAAAGGAAGCTGTACTACTTTGTGGTTTTCGTTGATGAAACCCAACCACTTTTTATAGAAGAAATAGGTATATAGTGATGAACAACTTTGTAGAAACTTAATGGTTCCAAAATTAAGGCAATTTTTCCTTGGGTTTTTTTTGCCTGAGAGGATTCAGCAGCTTATATAGTGAAAGCTGCACACACGCAGCTGTAGTAGATTACTAGGATTAGACAGGAAACCTTTCTCCACATAAGTTACGCTTATGAAGTATATATTTTATAATGGATATGACTACATGTTATATAGATAATTATTATTAAAATTTCCGTTATAACCATCAGAGTGTATGTATATGAAATACTAAATGTAAATATAATAAAGGACTGTAAATTTTATTGTGGAATGAATTGTTATCTGTATTATTTATCAATAAAAGGAAAGAGAGATATTGGGGTTTTATTTGTCTTTCTTTCTCTACACCCACACCAAGTAATGATTCATCAATACATGTATTTACTTATGCATGTGTAGTTGTAAGAATATGTCTCGAAAGTATTGAAATCAATTTATTACTTGAATAAAAATAATTTAGTAAGACCTTTCTATAAAAAAGTATATTTGTGCATACAATCAAGTTTTGCAATTCTTGTGATACTAAACTGACTAAATCTAATAATCGTGATGCGCACTATTTTGAAAGCAATATATAACAATAATCCTGTATACTGTTCAAGTTATGTCATAAAGAAGTATGTATGATGTTCTATGACTATCTTTCACAGTTATGGAAAAAGAAACGAGTTGTATGTACGACTCTAAAATTTTTCTTCTTCATTTACATTTTTTAATAAAACATTTAATTTAATGTTTTTCTCAATATCAAAGCAGTCAATTTTGGTGTTAAACTGATTGCCTATACATAGTTATATAATATACTTATCTAATGCTAGTGACATCTAATATAAAACTGGCAAACTGTTTGGACAGATATGGGGCTGTTGTTGATACTCAGCCCCTAAACTTACTTCCTGAAAAAAATACTGCATATTTTGAAATTATTTCAATACAGATCGTATCAGTATATTTTTCTACATATTCTAAAGGTAATATTATCAAAATTTTATATTTTTCTCATTTTTCTCGGAATCAAAGAATATTTAATTTAAAAAAAGATATTTAGATTTACAAGAAAGATAATATCTTCAATGTAACAACGCGAAAATACAATTTTAATGTCTAGTTTTTTCGAATACTACGTTTCTAATAATTATTGTCGAACAGCGCCCCCTACTTTACCGAAACGCCACCTTAATACATAAAAAATGTATTGAATAGAAACTTTACGTAAACTTTTCTCTCGCTATTCACATCCTACAAAGTTATTTTTTAAATAATAATAAATATTTCGTATATGTTGTCGTTTCGCGGCATTTAGCCGAAAATGCGGTCACAGTTGCGGGCGCTAGCAGCGACATCTATGTAGCAATGCCCGGACATTAGGTTTTCCTGATTTTCTGTATTACCCACGACTTCCTTAACACGGATCGTATCTAGGCTAAATTTTATTGCAAAATTTTTATTCGGTAGCTTTTTGCAAAATTTAAACTATGAAATACGCTACTATATGTTGTATCTAATAGAATACATATCTAGTTTCAATTTGACTATCTCAGATTTTTGAATTTATTCCTAGATTAGCCGCAATTCCTTAAATTCCCGACTGCTTCAAACAATTCTATTTTTTTTTCTTCTTCTTAAGAATACTTTTATTTTAGATTTGGCGTGCGTCATTTCGAAACCCATAGTTTCACGATTCCATTGCACCTATAATTTCGCAAAATAATTGCGTATTTTTTCTTAAAAAGAACCGAATAGGTGGTATTATAAATTACATTGGTACAAATGTCCGCCATATTGTTTCGACGCGCGCCCTTAAGGTAGAGGGTAGGGTGTAGGGTAATGTCGGTAGTGTTTACAAATTATTGTGTGAGGTTATAGCAGGTTATAAAGAAACCGTTAACAAGTTTTGGGTAGGTTTTGTTATTCTTACTTGTTGTTTTATTTTATTAATTGTTGCTGAAACAATAATAATTCGATTGTAATATTTAGGTAAAAATTTATTTTTATGACGTTTCCAAGTGTGCACAAATATGTATATAAAATTCCAGATTGCGATATTCCAATATTTTGCCTGATTCGAGTTACCATCAAAATAAACATTTTTTCACCCTCCATTCTAATGATAGAAAACAGGTCTGTTAAACTCTATTCAAAGTTCTAAGGTATGCAGATTTGGGCTCCAATCATAGACATGTTGTGGTACTTCTAAATCAGAATACTTAAAATTGTAGTATGAAAGCCTTGAAAAAATTGAGCACTGTCAATTTGAACACCATACTTAAGGTCACGTTTGCTTTCTAGCGCCCCCCTTGTTTAACATGAAAATAATGAAATAAAATTTTACTGTCGCCATGTAAATACAGATGGCGCATGAATGCAAATTTAAGTAGATTTAGGATTTAAAATAGATTTTATATAATTCCAATGTATTTGTTGGTTTTCTGAAGAAAGATGACCTTTACTCCACCTCGATACAGTAATCCTCTATGTTGATTCGACATCGTAGGTGACCGTACCGTAAAAGTAATTTTCATGGACAGTATGTGAGGCGATTTAATATTCATAATGTCTATTAATTATACGAGATATGGCAATAAAGGAATAAAGCATTACTTTCCGTAGTAACGAAAAGTCGTTCAAATTTCACTGGCGCCGACTACGTACTGTTTCATGTTGGAAAGATTGCGCCATAACAATTTCTGAAAATATTTTCAGATACATAAATCATATCTGATGAATAATTATGGTAGTTCTAATAAAGAATATTAGACATTGTACGCGCAAAGAAACTGCCTCGTCTATTCATACTGACATTTAATCGCGTTCGTCCACACTTGAAATAGATCGAATACTATAAGAGCGATACTTTATAGTTCTATCCATTTGTACAAGCTGTTTCTTTGCTGCTTGAATATCAAAACAACTTGACAACTCGCTTCAATTGGAAGGTTATGAAATTCAAAATATTGTGTTTGTTACCATTGCACGTAATTATGTCACTTTTATACCTAGAATATCATCGAACTTGATCGGTACATGTACCGAAAAAGTTTCGTGTATGAAACAAACACAGATAATAGCTAGTTCGATTTGGCTCCTCGCGTTATACAGCGGAACGCATGACCATGCGCAATTTGAAAATTGTATTCTCTTTGCATTGCTTTTCAATCATTTAGAGGCGAGTTTCGAATGATACTGCAGAGACAGATACTGCCTGCGTTTTACTGCAAATGTCCAAACCGAAGAAACCTAATAAAACAGAATTATTCTTCGTATGCGCGCCCTCTTTTCAAAAAGTGCTGAACTGCTTGCAGTAGTGAAGACTTAGGCAACTTTTGTTACATATAACATTCCAATATTATGTCAATGGGCCCTTTTTATTTTCCGTTTTTCATTTTGATAACAAAATCTATACGTCAAAATGTAATTTTCTTTGTGTCACAGGCTTCACTTTATAATTACCGAGGGCAGTGCACCCATAAGAACAAGTAAAATGTCAATGTTTTCTATATTTATTCATTTTTCTACATGAAAATTATAGGCTATATTTTTTTATGAAAAACAAAGTAATATATACACCATCAAATATACGTACTGCCCTCCGTATATGTTTCAACTTTATTGACATAATAAATTTATTACTAAAAAAGCCTCCGCTTTTAAAAACAATATGAAATAAACAATCCACCTCCCGCTATGTCTGACAGTATTATACAAACACCACCTTAAACTTATCGACAGTACTGTCAGATAAAATCACTAGCAGTGAAAGTGAGTGGATGTGCGATGAACTGGACACTTGCGAACACGATCATTAATCAAGAGCGCTTAGAGAATCTGCTTTGTGTATTATGTCAGTATTATGGTCTTAATACAAATCCAAGTTTTTATCAATTTATTGCCAATTTTAAAACTTGTATTTTAAATAATTTTGTGTCTTGTCATTCTATCGGATTCAATTGTGAGCAAAATAGTGGACATATCTCATCTACAATCATTTATGACTTCTATAGAACCTGAAAGTGATAGAAATAGTACGTTGGATAAGAATGAATTAGAAGATTCTTTTCTAAATGTTCCAATTAATGATGAAAATGATTTAAATTATCAAGTTGTCACTTTATGTATGTGGATTCTTTCTAAGAAAGCTTAATTTATCTGACAGGTTTGTAAATCTTTATTTTCTGCTAATATAGAACTCCATACAATGTTTAAGAAATTTTGTGACACAAATACAGTAGACGTAGACGCTCGCTTATGTGAATACCCGGTAATGGAAACATCGCGGTCATGTGAACAGAAAATTCTTACTGTAGGATGAAATGCAGGGTGGGCGCTCACCCTATTGCGCTCCACCCTTAAAACTCCTCTGTCACTACCCCATCCCTGATCCATAGTTTCAGGGTAATGGACGTGGAGTAAAGTTTAATAGAGGAGGGCACTTGTGCCCGCCGCCGCCGTCGGAATATACGGTGGGTGAGTGAGTTACCCTACGGCACTCACCCCGAAGAACTCTGCAGCTTCACTACCCCATCCCTGTAGACCACACGCTGGGGAACGGGCGTGGCGAGAGAATCTTAGTAAGGGAGGATAAAAGTCGGTTCGCCGAAGAGTAGTCCGCCCGCTGGTTGTCGGGTTGGGGAAACCTCGGTTTCATCCTAAAACAACTCGGTGACTCTGGGACCCTACGGTTTCATTGTAGCTGCCGTAGACGCTGTAGACGTCGCTCGGAAAATGCTGGTGACATCTGGTAACGATAAACGGAACTTTGTTTCACCACCGTGATCGTGACTTACTACAGGCGACTTCCTTACCGGCTTCAGTATTTACATGATGTCAAATGATAGTTTGTTTAAAGAACGATTGTTTGAAGTGAAAACTTGAACTTTCGGAAGGTAATTTGTGAAATCTGTATTCGCTAGTAATTAGGGAAAATTACATAACCCACGGGTGCTCTTTTGTCCAGGGTACATGGGGATTAAAATTATAACAAATGGGTGAACGAATAAATACGTATATTGAACATAAAATGAAATACGATGCTTTTTTACAACAACAAAAAAAAACATTAACATGTGCATAATATATTTACATACAAAAATATGAGGTTGCGGAATGTATTTACAACATAATTGATAGAAGTGCGGTTTTGAAACTTATATGCGTCTGTAACAGTTCGCGAGTAAAAAAAGTAGTGAATCAAACTATGTGATCGGTTGAAACTTCTCGTAATATTAGCGGCAAATATTAATAAAGACATTTGACGGAATAAAATTCAGGTAAGTGCACATTACGACTAAATTATGCTCATAAAATTCACGGTCAAGGTAATTGGTCCACAGGGATACAAATTTTACTCGGGATGGCGTATAAGACGCAACTATATGAATATTTAAAAGGGAAATTCGACTCCTATGAAAGGGTCGTGCTTTCAACTCAGCCGTAGCTGGTCGTGTACAAGGTACAAAATGGCGGCTATAAATGAACGTGATCGGCAACCATGAACTGGTCTTGAAAATAGAATTCACGGTTAAGAGCTTGAATTTCGGCCTGCCTTCTGGCTGGTCGTGAAAACAAACAGGGTATTTACGGGACGGCACTCGACATGGCGTTTACCAGTCGCGGAAAGGGGTCGACCGTCGTAACGATCTTGACGTGCCCAGTATAATTGACGGGAAAATATGAAATAAAATAATATAGAATTCAAATCAAAAATGTTCAAATTAAGATCTTAAACGCTTGTTAGCACATTACCTGGACTCTATTCGGTTCGCAAAATTTCAAATATAGTTTTACGGAGACTGAAATAGTATTTCTAAAACAAAGGCAAAATTATTTAAAAAAACTAAGTGTTCGGTCGGAAAAATTACATGAGACGGTACGGAAAGAATACTAGTTCTAGTTACTTATTCGGCTCGGAAGACTCTAGTAATAATAATAAATCTTGACTCTCGGAATCTCTCTTCGCCTAGCTCGTCCCCTCCATAAAAGAGACCAGCGGGGGGAAGATAGCCGCGCGCACATTACGCTGACACATATAAATTTGTACAATAGAAATTAAAATAAATGACCGGTTGCTCGTAATTAAAATAAATTCAAAAAAAAATGAAACTAAATTGACCTAAGTACAAAATTAAAGAAAATCAAACTACTACATAATAAGTCGGTAAAAAAAATTAAATAAACAAGACAAGTAAAATGAAAATGCGGAAAAATATATACATAAAAGAAATATAAATTTTCTCATTTTACTGTGGAAGGACGGATTCGTCACAAGATGTGAGGTAGGAGTTCGCTAAAGCGTCTCCAACGGTGACCCGTCCAACGTTGACAAGGGATCTTGTCTAACATGGGTAGCACGGGGGAGAGGGGCCCACCAGTTCGCCGGTCTTCTCCGAGAGGTGTCGGTCTCGTGCGGGCAGCTGGTTTTCGCCCTCATGACTTCGGTCCTGGGGAGTGTGTGCATCCCCTGTTTTCGCCGTATACCATTTGGTCGGTCGGCAGCTGAGTCCCTTTGGGTCCAGCAACTTGTATTCATGTAGGATGAAATGGAATAGCCGGTAATGTGAACATGCATACAATTCAATAATGTAAACAGTTTAGGGTATTGGTTATTTCCCAATTTATCTGCGCGTTTGAATCGGTCGAAAGAATGTTTACGTAAACGTTTTTGTTTTAGTACTCCGTACACTACGGGCAAAGGCATTAGAAAATGTTGCCAAGCGTAAATTTACTCAAACCAAAATAGGACATTATTTCTCATAATAATGTAAAATGTACATACTTCTTATTTCATATTATGTATTGTGTTATTTATTATTTATCTTTTAATAAACATACATATGCATATATGTACACTCGGTTGATTTAAAATCGACCCACTCGGCAAGCGACGTAGACCTAACGTCGCACACAGAAACTTTCAACATTTAACTGGATGTTTGTTGTTTTCGCTGCAGAAATATATTCTTTTTCAGATACTTTTAATACCTGCGTTATTACGTAGTATAGCGTTTGCCAACTCCCATTACCATTAATGACATATAAACGCAAATAAAATAATAATACAAATCAATTTTAGAACCATAAGAAAAAATATTTATCAAAGCAGATAGACAGGAATCTATGTTCATCTTAAGTTTGTTTCGTTAAAACCACTGATTTTATTCGAGAATTAATAACAAAACTCACAGTAAACAAATAATAACTTATTTCAAATAATAGAGAAGGTAAACGAAAAGGCAGACAAACTGAAAACAAATTAATACACAGAAAAAACTTTTTAATTATTGGTTGGTTCTGTAGGACATTTTCTGCACCATCATGCGAACATTCATTTTCTAAAGTATATGTAATAGAGTGAATCGAAAAACGCGTTTCTTCCGCAATACAATTCTAATAACGCGAAAAACTTGCGCATAGGCGTCATTATAAATAAAAAAATATTTAAAATTTTTTTTTTCAAAATTTGAAATCGGGCAGAAGGCCTAAAGTTACCAAAAAAAAGTCAAAATCCCGGTAAATTAAAAAAAAGCAAAAATTACAAAAATAATACATTTTTTGTTGTAATAGTGTAAAAAGTGTTTTTAAGAGTGTCCTTAATGCATGCAAAAAGTAATTAGACCCATTCTTGTTTTACTGAATTCGCGCAAAAGACCTAAAGTTGCGAGCAGGGTTGAAAATATTATGTTGCCTATGATAATGGATGAGAGACCACACATTAGAGAACTTGGCTACAGGAGGATCCTTAAATCCAGAAATGAGCCATCGGCTGAAGGTTACGTAAGAAACTTCAAAATACCTTCAATAAATTTTAGTACAAACGACTACACCGAAGTTGGTCAATCTGCAAGTTAACACCGCCGCCACTACTGTCCAAGATGCCAACTGAACACATTGTTTCTTTGTTGAAAGACAAAGCGCTATCAGCGTTTAACTACCTCAAATTCCCATGCCACACCTAGTCAGTTGAGAGGTATGTAAAACTGGTTACAGAAGCAGCAGAGATGGTTATATTAGAGCTACTGTAAAATCAAGACAACTGATGCCCACATTTAATTAAAAGCCAGAACTCAACTATGTAAATAATCTTTTGCCTACAACGAACATATGCATTGTACAAAGTAAATGGTTACTGTAAATATTATAAATAAAATTCACCCGGGTTGGTTGGTTGCGTAGGGTGGATGTGGAAATCAGTTGTTAGAGTCTTATTACAAACCTAATGTGTTAAAAATAACTTATACTATAATTTAGACCTTCTGCACGAATACAGTTAAGGAATAACAGGTCTGAAAGTATTTTTTCTGGATTGGGAAAACTATTTTGAATGGTTTTTACACTACTTATTACAAATTAAAAATAAAGCTTTTATGGGTTTTGGAACATGTTTAAAAATCGTCGAAAATCATGAAATATCGTTTTTTTGCGATACAACCCACAACTTTAGACCTTTTGCGCGAATTCAGTAAAACAAATATGGGTCTAATTATTTTTTGTATGCGTTAAGGACACTCTTAAAAACACTTTTTTCACTATTACAACAAAAAATGTATTTTTTGTAATTTTTGCATTTTTTTTTGAAATTTACCGGTATTTTGACTTTTTTTGGTAACTTTAGGCCTTCTGCGCGATTTCAAATTTTGAAAAAAAAATTTTTTTAATATTTTTTTATTTATAATGACGCCTATGCGCAAGTTTTCCGCGTTATTAGAATTGTATTGCAGAAAAAAACGCGTTTTTCGATCCACTCTAATATGTAATAGACTTTTATATCTTGCCCCCATACATATTCTTATTCATGTAATTTCTTAATTACATAAATACTTAGAATTATAGTGAAATTGTATGCGATAGCGATTTAACTATACATATGTTAAGCTCGAATTAAGAAATTATCGGTTTAGGAATTTATAAATGGTCCCTACCACATGAAACTGGATTTAATAGAAAAATATATTGTGTATACCTAGATAGTAATTTACATACGTAGTAATTTACATACAGAGTTGACCATACTATTACTGCTTTGCATTCGGAAGCCGCAATAAAGCATACTTTCAACGGGTTTTATGGCAGTTTGAATCGATTCTAAATCAACCGAGTGTACATACATTGCAATTTCTTTATAAATAAATCAAGTTCGCTAATGTAAACTTTCAATAATGTGAACTGGTGCTTGGCTGATATCGTTCACATGAGCGAGCGTGTACTGTAGTTTTCTTTATTCCACTCTTAGTTTGGTATTATGTATTAATAACATTTACGATAGGATGGTTGTGTTGTTAAAATCATTTATGATCAATTGTTAAATATATCAATGAGTTTAATTATCAGGAAATTCAATGGTGACATTTGTCGGTCTTCTAGTGATAGATCCCAGAATCGAAACTCGAGAAAGGTTAGGCAGCTTATGCATGTCTAAGACACAAATTAAGTTATCGAATTAATTTTTATTTATATGCACGTAAATACGTGTCTGTGATTTCTATATTTATAGATATATCGCACTGATGAGATCAAATAAGATTGAAACACGTATTTAGAGCATATTTAGAACCAAAAGAAAATATTACAGTAATTTAAAAATGCCGCCATCGCGGTTGTTTACGAATTTAGTACGCCATATGCTCATCAGAGTGTGCTAGTGTAAGGGTTTAATTTTTAACGTGGAATGAGTCACTCTTAAGAGTCCGCTATGGCGTGTGGCAGGTTGCCTAGTTTCGACCATTTTTATTTCACAAATTACTTGAAAGAAACACGAAATTTAATTAACTTTATTTTTTTTATATATTAATTAACATTTATAAAATAGAGCTACAGAACGAGTTTTTGATATAATGCAGTAATTAAAAAGTGAAAGAGGTATTTGCAGAAAAACTAAAAAAACGTTCTGTAGATAAATTTTTTAATTCATTCTGTATGTCTTGGCCAAATTTGAGAGAAGTTTAAAAACAAACAAAAGAGAAAAACGTGAAAAAAAAAATTAAAATTACAGCACCCATAATGTGGCGGACTCTGGCCGGAAAAATATATGAAAATGAAGTACTGATTTACATGGCAACACCGCAAGTCAGTGTTTACTGAGACACCGCAACAATGAATTGTCAATAATAATAGGTTTGTTCGAACCTACAGTTCGAGAATCATTCTCGAATTTAAAATTCTGGGTCTACTGCGCATGACCATTCAAGTTCAAGTTCTAAAATAGTTCTGAAGATAGCCGTACGAACAGAATTATACACTTCTCAATCATAACCTCATATCTGATCATAATATAACCTATATGCCGTAACCAACCATAGCTAAGAAATTGTACCTACTTTATATTTTATTTGTTTTTACTTTGTACAATGGCAGGAAATGCAAATGAATTAACAGAAGGTAAGTCCCAAGAAAGAATAATAAATACTGAATAAACTGAATTATGTTCATTGTGTATTCGTATCCATCACAAAAACCGGCGGGAGAAGATATCGTAAGGGCATATTCTCATTAAGATACCAGCGGCACCTGTACAGTAGTCTGCTCTATCTAGTGAAAATACTTCGCTTTTTAATTAGGAAAAGTGTAATAATTCTAACCTCCTTTACTCAACGTAAATTCAAATATCAGAAATTACAATGCGCATGTTTCGAACTATTTCAGAATTTAAAATACTTACTGCCTGGCAAGAACAGAGTGAACGGTTCTAGAATCGTTCTAAATTTGCAGTTCCGACAGTCCGAACAGTGAATTTGAAATTCTAAGAATTTCAAGTTCGCGAATTACGGGGTTCGAACATAAAAATTCTATTGCGCAAGCGCATCAGTCAGAGAACAGTTCTGAACTATAGGTTCGAACAAACCTAATAATCAAATATATAAAAAGTGGGAATTGCACACGATCGGATATTTACACCACGTTTGTATGGAGATTGATGCAGATGTATACCTAGTGTCTTGTGTAGTAGTGGAAGTATCTTTGTTGATGGATTCAAATCAGGCAATACAAGTTGTTAAACTTATTGCCGTTGCCGTTTTTAATTCAAATTATTTTTTAGTATGCATGCATCATAATAGTTATTTACGAACCAAGTGCGTGAAATCATATTTCGCGAATGAGTGACCAGTTTAAAGCGCGAGCCGGAGGCGAGCGCTTTATGGGCACGAATTCGCGAAATGTTTCACGCACGAAGTTTGTACAATATTTTTTGTACGAGAACTATAATAATAATACATATTGTTAATGTACGTTATCGTTTATGACCATATTATTAAGGTTAGGGATTTATGATTTTAAAATGTCACTAAATTAATCAAGTTCCAGTAAGTACCAACTTTACTTTTACGCACTCGTGCTTAAAGTGGCTTTTTACGCACGAAAATCGAATCGTGAAATGACAGGTTTTGATAAGCGAGTACAAAAACCAATTAAAACACACTCATAAGCGTGCATAATCGGGCCTTTTTCGCACGGCGTGCGTATAAAGGTTGCTTGGTAATAGCCAATCGCAAGCGTTTAATAGTCCAGTGAAATGTCAGGAAATGTCAAATGACATATAGGTACATGTCATGTATTGAAATTATTGATTTGATTTCTTCTAATTAAAATTATTGTTGCATTTATACTAAAAAATATCGTATGACACTCGTGCATAATTAGCTTTTAAAGCACTAGTAACGTTAAAGCCACTCCGCTTCGCGTCGTGGCTTTAAACTCGTTACTCGTGCTTTAAAAGCTTGATTATGCACTAGTGTCATAATATACTATTAAATACATACTGTTAGTGACAATAATTTTATTTACTATTCTACTAGAACTGTTTAGGTTAAAATGATAAACTTATAAGCATTCCACAAGCAGACTTCATATGTAATTTAATGGAAAGTAGATGTTTTACTGAGTTCAACTCGGCCCCCCTTTTTTGCGGAGATCAGTCATACCTAAAAATGATCTAAAAAGTGCTATTTGTAGGTTATGTTTACGAGTGCTTTGACGTTTCCCAAAGGATTTTCAGTTGCCAATAATACTATATCCAATAAGAATTATGAAATATTAAGCGGCAATTTTGAAACGTCAGGAATATAAAAAAATAATCGTGCTAAGTGCTTAGATAAAGCAGTTTCAGCGGTGACGTTATGTGTAACAGTGTATTGATGGTTATAAATTCGTTTCTTTAAATATTGTTTGGTTTGTGCGCTGAAACTGCTTTATCTAAGCACTCTAAAGATAGACGACATAATTTTGATTTTCAAAACACTAAAATTTTTAAAAAAGGAAAATAATTATAAAAAAAGATTAATTTACGAAATGATATACATTAAGAAAGATGAAAACGCGGTAAATTTTAGAACGGATATTGATAATTTAAGCGTTATTTACAATAATTTAATTCACGCATGAATTTTATTAATTTTAAGCTCTTGACTAGGTTTTTTTGCCATGTTTTTCCCTAGTCCTTGAACAGAATTGTTAGAGCTTGACAAAAAATAGATTGATATACGAATAATTCAAATCATTTCAATTTCTAATGTTGTATTAAATCATTATTCCTTCATTATTATTTGTGAATATAATTAAAATTCGATATAGCAATGAATTCTTTGTTTTTTAGATAATTTTGTTGATAGGCATGGCACTTTATATTTATATTATTAGTAATTTGACACGTATTAAATGTCAATTTCTTCCACTGAAGAAGTTATTTAACGAAAACATATTATTATATGTTATGGAATAAATTGGTATTTAATTATTTATTGTTTTATTGACCTCTAAGTGGAAATAAATCAGGAATTAAAAGATAAGTACATAAAGGTCAAAAAATACATATATTAATAGTATTATTACAATACAATTTTGTTGATTCGAAAGCGTACTTCTTATAGCTGTTTTTCCACTTAATTATGATATATTTTCTGAAACATATGTTTCTTTCTGTATTTCACTATATAGTAATTTCCAAATTGTGTTGCTTTCTTATTTTATGTCTATTCCCTAAGTAACAGGATTAACGTGAATATGTATACAAATTATGATAGTTATTGTATACATTTCTTTCTCAACATTTCAGTTCTATTTAAAATATTTTTTGCTATTCTACTGATATAGATATAAATAATGTGTATTACATTGGTGGATCGTAGTGGAGTATTTTCTAATACTATCCAAAGCAATATCTTTAAATCGAAAATGAAAATTCGATTTTTTTTTGTAATGTACCTAATGAAATTAACATATTTCTTCAGTTATTTAATTTCTTAGATAGATAATTTTGAGTAAACGTTTAAAATTATAATAATTTACTGCTTACAGCACAATAATATAAAACGTTACATTATTGGTACTAAAAATTCAAAACTTTGCCGACCTTGTGTAGTTATTATAAAGCGTTGGAAGTTTTTTTTTATAAGCAATATGTCGAGGATAACAAAAAGCAAGATACCGAGTGTATATTTGTACAAATAATTACAGCTATTAAAACATAATGAGTTATGTTGTTGTAAAGATTTCTTTATGAAGTTTGAGAGATGTACTTCTATTTAATTTCATAATGAGTATGTTACGCTTTCAGACTTCGACTAAATTCATTACACATACAAAAATAATTATGAAATAATATGCACTTAATGAAATGTTATTTTCGACGAATTCTTCTTGTTAACGCTGTTTCTACTCTTGCAACTAGGTAGAGTACAAAAAACCATTATGTCTTGTAGTAGTTTGCTATATAATATAACTGTAAGAACTGAAATAATCAAATAATGCAACCATACATGACATATACCTACACTAGTATCTACGTATTTGACGTAAAATGGTGTACCAATATGGCCGACCTGCGCCGTTTTAGCCACGTGATAGCGTCTCCCTACTTATTCTATCGGAATGGCTTAGAAATGATTATTTCTTGGTTGCGTGAAGTTATCCACACTTTTCCAGCCACACTTTTATCGCAACGAAAGTTCGAATGAAGTAGTAATTCCAATATAACATATACGATCGTGGTTTTCTTATAAATTTTACAATAAATGTTCTACAATCCACAATATATTAACCGAATTCTCTCTGGTGGAAGCTATTTTATATATCTAACAACGAAATTTAATTGGCTCGTCGTTTGTGGCCTTCAGAATAAAGAAAAATTGAAAAACCGCGAATGGGATAATTAAAACGTCGTGATTCTCTTATTTATTCGAGTGCCTCGACACCGACCATAGGTCATATTTTGGCATGATGGTTTCGTACTTCACTAACCATCAAATTCATTTGGCTGGCCGTTTATGACCTTCAAAAGTAATAAAAATCGAAAAACCGTGGATGGGATAATTAAAACGTCGTGATGCTCTTATTAATTCGAGTGCCTCGACACCGACAATAGGTAATATTTGGGCATTATGGTCTCTTACCATACCAACCATCAAATTCATTTGGCTGGCCGTTTATGACCTTCAAAAGTAATAAAAATCGAAAAACCGTGGATGGGATAATTAAAATGTTGTGCTTCACTTATTTATTCGAGTGCCTCGATACCAACCTCGGACAATATTTTAGCATGATGGTCTCGTACCAATTCATCCATCAAATTCATTTGGCTGGCCGTTTACGACCTTCCAAAGTAATAAAAATCGAAAAACCGTGGATGGGATAATTAAAACGTCGTGATGCTCTTATTAATTCGAGTGCCTCGACACCGACCATACGCAATATTTTGGCATTATGGTCTCGTACCATACCAACCATCAAATTCCTTTGGCTGGCCGTTTATGACCTTCAAAAGTAATAAAAATCGAAAAACCGTGGATGGGATAATTAAAATGTCGTGATGCTCTTATTTATTCGAGTGCCTCGACACTGACCATGGGTAATATTTTCGCATCATGGTCTCGTACCATATCAACCATCAAATTCATTTGGCTGGCCGTTTATGACCTTCAAAAGTAATAAAAATCGAAAAACCGTGGATGGGATAATTAAAATGTCGTGATGCTCTTATTTATTCGAGTGCCTCGACACCGACCATACGCAATATTTTGGCATTATGGTCTCGTACCACACCAACCATCAAATTCCTTTGGCTGGCCGTTTATGACCTTCAAAAGTAATAAAAATCGAAAAACCGTGGATGGGATAAT
Organism: Holotrichia oblita; assembly: GCA_023690525.1. Classification (NCBI taxonomy): domain Eukaryota; kingdom Metazoa; phylum Arthropoda; class Insecta; order Coleoptera; family Scarabaeidae; genus Holotrichia; species Holotrichia oblita. The sequence goes on along the minus strand of CM043016.1, from coordinate 90,636,203 downwards.
TAAAATGTCATGATGCTCTTATTTATTCGAGTGCCTCGACACCGACCATACGCAATATTTTGGCATTATGGTCTCGTACCATACCAACCATCAAATTCCTTTGGCTGGCCGTTTATGACCTTCAAAAGTAATAAAAATCGAAAAACCGTGGATGGGGTAATTAAAACGTCGTGATGCTCTTATTTATTCGAGTGCCTCGACACCGACCATAGGTAATATTTTGGCATGATGGTTCCGTACCACATCAACCATCAAATTCATTTGGCTGGCCGTTTATGACCTTCAAAAGTAATAAAAATCGAAAAGCCGTGGATGGGATAATTAAAACGTCGTGATGCTCTTATTAATTCGAGTGCCTCGACACCGACCATAGGTCATATTTTGGCATTATGGTCTCGTACCATACCAACCATCAAATTCATTTGGCTGGCCGTTTAGGACCTTCAAAAGTAATAAAAATCGAAAAGCCGTGGATGGGATAATTAAAACGTCGTGATGCTCTTATTTATTCGAGTGCCTCGACACCGACCATACGTAATATTTTGGCATGATGGTCTCGTACTTCACTAACCATCAAATTCATTTGGCTGGCCGTTTATGACCTTCAAAAGTAATAAAAATCAAAAAACCGTGGATGGGATTATTAAAACGTCGTGATGCTCTTATTAATTCGAGCGCCTCGACACCGACGATAGGTAATATTTTGGCATTATGGTCTCTTACCATACCAACAATCAAATTCATTTGGCTGACAGTTTATGACCTTCAAAAGTAATAAAAATCGAAAAACCGTGGATGGGATAATTAAAATGTTGTGCTTCACTTATTTATTCGAGTGCCTCGATACCAACCTCGGACAATATTTTAGCATGATGGTCTCGTACCAATTCATCCATCAAATTCATTTGGCTGGCCGTTTACGACCTTCCAAAGTAATAAAAATCGAAAAACCGTGGATGGGATAATTAAAATGTTGTGCTTCACTTTGGCATGATGGTCTCGTACTTCACTAACCATCAAATCCATTTGGCTGGCCGTTTATGACCTTCAAAAGTAATAAAAATCGAAAAACCGTGGATGGGATAATTAAAACGTCGTGATGCTCTTATTAATTCGAGTGCCTCGACACCGACCATAGATCATATTTTGGCATTATGGTCTCGTACCATACCAACCATCAAATTCATTTGGCTGGCCGTTTATGACCTTCATAAGTAATAAAAATCGAAAAACCGTGGATGGGATAATTAAAATGTTGTGCTTCACTTATTTATTCGAGTGCCTCGATACCAACCTCGGACAATATTTTAGCATGATGGTCTCGTACCAATTCATCCATCAAATTCATTTGGCTGGCCGTTTATGACGTTCAAAAGTAATAAAAATCGAAAAACCGTGGATGGGGTAATTAAACCGTCGGTTTTTCGATTTTTATTACTTTTGAACGTCATAAACGGCCAGCCAAATGAATTTGATGGTTGATATGGTACGAGACCATGATGCGAAAATATTACCCATGGTCGGTGTCGAGGCACTCGAATTAATAAGAGCATCACGACGTTTTAATTATCCCATCCACGGTTTTTCGATTTTAATTACTTTTGAAGGTCATAAACGGCCAGCCAAATGAATTTGATGGTTGATATGGTACGAGACCATGATGCCAAAATATGACCTATGGTCGGTGTCGAGGCACTCGAATAAATAACGGCGTCACGACGTTTTAATTGTCCCATCCACGGTTTTTCGATTTTTATTACTTTTGAAGGTCGTAAACGGCCAGCCAAACGAATTTGATGGATGAATTGGTACAAGACCACCATGCTAAAATATTGTCTGAGGTTGGTGTCGAGTCACTCGAATAAATAAGTGAACCACAACGTTTTAATTATCCCATCCACAGTTTTTCGATTTTTATTACTTTTGAAGGTCGTAGACGGCCAGCCAAATGGATTTGATGGTTGGTATGCTACGAGACCATCATGCCAAAATATGACCTATGGTCGGTGTCGAGGCACTCGAACTAATAAGAGCATCACGACGTTTTAATTATCCCATCCACGGTTTTTCGATTTTTATTACTTTTCAAGGTCATAAACGGCCAGCCAAATGAATTTGATGGTTAGTGAAGTACGAGATCATCATGCCAAAATATGACCTATGGTCGGTGTCGAGGCACTCGAATAAATAAGAGAATCACGACGTTTTAATTATCCCATCCGCGGTTTTTCAATTTTTCTTTATTCTGAAGGCCACAAACGACGAACCAATTAAATTTCGTTGTTAGATATATAAAATAGCTTCCACCAGAGAGAATTCGGTTAATATATTATGGATTGTAGAACATTTATTGTAAGATTTATAAGAAAACCACGATCGTATATGTTATATTGGAATTACTACTTCATTCGAACTTTCGTTACGATAGAAGTGTGGATGGAAAAGTGTGGATAACTTCACGCAACCTTATTTCTTGAGAGTATTGCAGCTGTCAAAATTGTTTTAAAAACGCGAATATTTTATTAACGATACAACCATACATGACATTATACATATATAAAAGTTTGTACCTACATAGTTGCCAGCTCCGCCTTACCTACAGATAGACTTGCAGATAGACAACTTTAAATACTAACATAACATTTTAATGTAGACGTACGTTACTACCGCATGATATTAAGGGGACGTTTCCGCGCCTAAATTTTCATCATATCGTTCAAACTGTATTTTATGTCGCAACTGAAACATAGATGGCTCGGAGAGTACTATATTTCTATACACATCACAAATTTCCGTTTCAATTTAATGACCTTGTTTTAATTCCGTACTATAAGTTTATTTGCTTTGTATTTGGATTTACCTGAATAATCAGACTCTCGGTTTATCTTTGTCAGTTGTATTGGATTAAGAAAGGGTAGAGCGAGCAATGAATACGTTGGGGTAAAAATTACATATTCGTTTTCTCGAAAGTTTCTTTACTCCACAACTACATCTGATGTAGTATCAATGTGGTATCAATCCGTATTGTACCTAATTGTGTTTCTACTGTTCGCTAGTTGGTTTTTCTAGTCCTGCAAGAATTCGCAAGAGATTTATTTGTTAGCATTTTTATCATTTTTTACTATTATTGTTATTAGTGTAAATAAAAATACCGTATATACAGTAGTAATTCCAGGTTTGTGTATATGGCGGTGTTATATACTTATATAAATATTTTATGCTGCGATAGCTTATCGATTTACTAACGGTTTTGCTAGCATAAGAATTAGGTACATGCATAGAGGAGTGTAGAGTAATTTTTTCAGGATTTGCAGAATGGGTAGAAGAGCAAGAAATACATCATTTCGCCAATGTATTCTTTATAAAAACCCTAGACTTTTGAAAATGCAGGAACGACGGGCAAAAAGTAAAATATGATATTCAGTCCTATATATAATTTTTTTGAAATTTCGGTCTAATATATTTAACTTTTTCTAGATCATATAGCTAATAATGGATTAATTCAAATTAAAAAAAGTACCTACCTGTACCAGTTTACATATCAATAAAACGTTTGTAGAACAAACAATTCAATTTATTATTATATCAATAATGAAGTAGTTCCTAAATTAGAAACATTTTATCAGACTTTTATATTTCCAGAAATAATTAATAAAAAAGCAAGCTGTGTTATTTCTTACCCGTAACTATCCTTTTATGTAAAAATTAAGGTATTTTTATTTAACTTAGGTTTTTAAGTATCCTTATTAACTTATTACTTTCTGTAGTAATCTGTTGCATACTGGTGAAACATATTAAAAATATAATTTAATAACAAAAATACTTTTTTGTTTCCTCTAATTTGTTAAACTGTTTAAATTGCAAATATAGTATAAAACGATAATTTGGTAAAAATAATTTCAATTTGACATAAAACAAAATTTTTTCAAAAAAAATACGTAAATAGGCCTTAGATTAATAGTAAACCGCAATATTTAGAAATTTAAAATATTTAGAAAATAATTAATAATTTCTCATAAGGTTTTAAATTTTGTTATGGCAATTGAAAATTTTATTATCTTTGTTCGATTTGGTCTCTTGCTTTATATAGTAAAAGGCACAATCATGCGCCATAAAAATACCCTATTCCATTTGCATTGTCGTAAGAGCGAGTTTCGAATATCACTGCATGCGTCGCGTTGTAAACGTCTAAAAGGAACAAACCTATTGACATTTAATGAGCGTCATCTGTTGCACAATCGCTGAACTTCATGCATGTACATTTGCCTTCGGGATCATATTATTGAGCTTTTATTAAAAAAATACCATACATTTTTTAATTACACTATATTTCTAGCTACTGTGTCTTTTTTATGGAACTACATGTATATATCTAGGTTATGATTAAGAGATATCGTTAAAAAAGCCTTACTTCGTCAAGTAATTTTTACTAATTTTTTTATTACAGGTCTTCCAATTTTCTTTTGTCAATCAGCAACTGCCTGATGCAGTTATAGTTTTATAGAAATTATAATAATTTCGATATTCTTACACGTTTAGAAATCTACGGTACTCTAAGAATGAGGAAAATTTAAACTTCCCGCACAACTGTGTAACGTCACCTTAAGTAAAAGAGAACGTTGCTAAAACGTATGTCGTGTAAAATACTTCCGATTATCTTCTATCCTTATAGAACTTTATTGTCTCTGTCTTAGAAAAGTTGATCAGCTGGTATAGCGGATTCTTAAATGATATGCTTGTAAGTAGCCCATAATACATAATGATTTCTTCATTAAAAACTATACACGTAGGCTCAGCCCGCAGTGCACCATAGGAAGTTACAATATACGTATGGAACGCAGTGCGATGTGGCAACGCGCTAGTCATGCGTCACAAGTTCGATCGTAGATTCGCACAGAACGAATATGCCAACGACTGCATCCTCCCTCGGTTTAAATTCAACTGAATTGTGGACATATTAGCTTTGTTTTGGTTCGGAATTCAGGATTAGTAACAGAACTCCGCAAAACGTAAGCGCACAACATTATAATTCTAGAATGGTTCCGAACTTTTAATAACCAAAACACATTTTAGGAGCCTGTTACTGCCATCTTTTAGATACAGACTAAAATACAAACCAACAAAATATCAATAGCGAATGTTCTGTGCTAAGTCTTTCAAATCCTGTCTCTGTCTTAGGATACCACTCACATTCCATAAATTTTATTCCCAGGACAGTAATTAACAAAAAAAAAATCAAATACAAACGGAAGAAATTCTCAAACTTTAAAAGACAACGTAAATATCAATGTCATTGATGACGAACATATCGAAATAACTCGAATTTCTGAACACGTGCACCGATGACGTAATTTCGAACTAATAATTCAAAATCGGTACTCATGGAAGTGCAAGAACTGTTTGAACGGTTCCAGAATCATTCTGAATCGATTCTGTCAGTAACCAAATCATCGGACTAAAAATTCGGTTCGCGTTTTTAAATAACCAAAACGCTAAACTGTAAATGCGCGTGCGCAACAACTCTAGAACCATTCTGAATTCTGAACCAAAACAAAGCTATTGTGGATGCGTGTGTCTCGCTAGACACAAGCTATAACGCGAAGAGAGGGATACGCTGTTGCAATTCATACTGTATCATCAAAGAGTAGAGTTACAAAGAGGGTGCACTAGCGCTATTATGAATGAATGCGTAAAATAATTCTTATGACTTCGATAGAGCGATCTGATTGGGAACACCAAAAGTGGAACACCAAATTTTGATTGGCTAGTATTTATTAATGAAAATTTTGCAGAATTAGTTTAGCCAACACGCAATTTGCAAAGTCACTAAACCGAGAAAGTTTGAAAATATTAGAATTTAATGCAATTAAAACTTTAAATATGTGGAAGTATAAACACAGTGAATGTTAAAAGTAAAAAAAGAAATACTTCGTTCAATTTCTATGTAAAACGTATCGTGTAGGAAATTATGCACTACCAACCTTAAAAAAATGCAACCAACACGATGATTTTAAATGTACTTCAATTTTAAATATATTTGGTATGTGCCTCGTTTAAAATCATATATAGATAAATGTCACTTTATAAAATCTCACACAGCTAAAATGAACCAAAAAACCGCATAAAGCTTGGATAAATTCGTGTGTTCAATCGATTGTATTGACAGCGTGGGTTCATTGAACTCTTGCCAAAACATATAGTATTTCCCAAGGTTATAAGATTATTTTGGCGCCAATAGCTAAGTGCACTCTCTTGTTACTCTTTGGTATCATACTGTATGGTGCATTATGAGAACTTACGCTCTGTATATTAACTAGAGATGGGAAATACCGCTCCGACAACGGAACGTTCCAGTACCGGTCGCGACATAGAAATACTGTGACAAATACCGCGAAAAAATACCGCCGACCAGTGCATTTTTGTGTCGGGGTTGCGAAATAAACATTTTATGCTCGGAGTGGTACTTCTCATCCCAAGTTATAACGTTTACAAGGCTTGATATAATTTTAATATAATATAATTAAACTAAAAACATTATTTATGTTATTATTATTTATATTATTTATCTGCATATACATACATATATGTATATGTACTGCAACGTTTCTAGCTGTCCACGTATTATACATACAATTAAACTGGCCGTTAACTAACTCCGACAGTATGTCCGTTAAAAAGAAAATTAAAAAATAATCTCTAAATGAGCTTCGATCCCTAAATTCCATCGCTAATCGCAACAAAGTCATGAAACGAAGTGCTTTCTTTGTCGTGAAAATCGATTTTGCCTATCGTTCCAAAGTAACCGGTTATTCCGGTATTGCGGAGCGCGACGTGACGCACCAATAAAATACCGACCCAACTCAGGGCCCGGCATCTACGGGCAATTTTTCTAATCTGGAAAAGGGCGCCATCTATTGGCACACCCCGCTTTGAAATGTAAAAGTGCGGGAAATTTGACAGTTCTTTTTATAATCGTATTAAAAATGTTCAGTTAATTACAAAATATCTTATAAGTACTATATACACATTTTATTGTATATAGTACTTATAAGATATTTGTAATACACTGAAAAATAGCACAAAAAAGATGAATATATTTATATGAGATTTAATAAAAAATATTTTGGTAGTAAATACATATATATTCAGTAAAGCACTAAAATAGAAACACCAAAATACATACATAACTTCATAACTAAAGATGATTCATATGGAAAATAAAATATAGTAAAACGATTTTATACATAACTATAACAAAACGATATATAAATTTATGAATTGCAAAACTATAAACAATTTTCTTAAGATATACATACAATCACATACAATATAAATATAATAAATAATTCTAAATACAGATTTTCTCATTTTTATTGCCGTTGTTTAATATATTCCAAAGCAAGATTTTCAATTTTATCTGCACCTTCTCTTAAAACTAGCTTTCTTTTTAGGATATTGTTAATGTTTTTACAGTAATTTTTGATAATTATAGGAATATATATATGTAAAATACAATCTTCTAGAGTAATAATGTGATACCTAAAGATCTAAACTGTAAAACGATCACAAAACAAATTTACATGAATGTTTGGTCACCGAATGTTTTACTTACCTATAAATAAATATGTACAATGTATTGTCAAGTATATATAAAAAAACTAACGAAAAAATAAAAATAAATCTTGAAAATTAAACGATAAACTTCAACTTCAATGAAAAATTTTGTTCACAACGCGACACTAAAATTCACAATATCCGGAAAATAACAAACATAAATGACAAACAGAAAACAGCTGTTTATGGCGCATGCGCAATACGGCATGTTTAGTTGTTAATACAGCTATTGACAAAACATAGTGCCATCTAGTGAAATACCCCGCTTCCTAATTAACCATGTGATCGCCTGGACCAATAGTAATTGAGAACGAGATACGTCTATTGAAGTTATTTCCCCGTGACCCAACTCTAATATTAACTAGTGATGTGTAAAACTGCTATTTTTCATTAGCAGGTACAAACTGCTTCCTCTACTTTTCGTTAGCAGTTTAAAAAAACTGCTACCTTTTGTAGCAGTTTCTCCTATAGCTACAACGGGATAGAACATGTCTATAGAGCTGCTACGTCAGAAATATTTACATCGGAAAACTGCTACAAAAAGTAGCAGTTTCTTTTAATATTCGTTAGCTGCTACAAACTGCTAACGATAGTTAGGAGTTTCAAAATAGCAGTTTGCTTCATAGCAACCCATCACTAATATTAACCCTAATGTAATATATGGCAACGCTGTACGTTTCAATCTACGTTTCCATGGTTACGAAGGCGTGCATATATGTTGCCTAAATTTAGGCCCTAAAATACAGTTTTACTAATTAAATATAACGTAAATTACAGTGAAATTTGCGTACAGTTTAATTAAACCTTTATTAAATCAATTAAGTACTAAATAAATAACTTTAGTGTTTTATAAAAATACTCACTAACAGATCTTAGTTAACGGGTGTAGGGTGTGCGCCCGGCTTGGTACTTGGTTATTGATTTGTCTTTCAATGGTAGTATAAAACTACTTTATAAGCTTTAGGGGTTTGTAAATTCTATACGATCCTATTGAAAAATTTATGTATATTATCATATATTAAGCAAAATTGATATTTCAGCAAGATGACGGCTCCTGTTGCAGCAGAAAATGGTGCTCCGAGAACAGAGCTTCAAGAAATTCAGCTTAAATCTCAGCAAGTTACAGATGAGGTAATCGGTCAATCTTACATTGGATATAATAAAACATATCTCTTTAATTGCAGTCTCTTGAGAGTACACGGAGAATGATCTCTCTCTGCGAAGAGGTAAATATAAAATATAATCAATATAAATGTTTGATGTTGCTATGAAATAAATGTATTTGTTTCTTCTTCTTGTACGTAATTAATATTATGTCTCCAATATTTGTAGAATTTCTTACAACATATGTTATAAATCTATAATGCTGAACAACATAATATTAATTCAATATCCTTTTCAGTAAAGTTTAAAAAATCTGTGATATTTATTTATTGCAGTCTATATTTCTCAATATGAAATCATAAATGTGTTTTAGGATGAGCTATATAAAGGATATTTTCCACTTCTAAGAACTTAGATAAATTTAACATTTATTTTTATGTAACACTACAGATGAATTAGAAAAGATTTTATCTATAGTACAGTATTTTGAAGTGGAACTATGTGCGATTAACTTCTCTTCCATGCTGTCTCTGGTAAATGTGGATGTAACACTAATCGAGGCGTTGCTTCTGACAGTTTAATGCTCTGACTGTTAGGTGGCGTTTCTGTGTGCTGCATGATTGTGCACTATATTTCTCTGTTTCTAACAATTCTATCTTTTGGCAGAGCAGGTCTACTCTCTTGCGAGTACTATAAAAATTTATTTAAACAAGTATCAAAGTACAAGTATACAGGATAACAACTTGAACTACGAAAGCCTATTGATAAGAGAAGGTAGTGGGAGGTATGTATTTTCATCGTAAGTTGCGGTGCACCTCATCTAACCTCATCCAACAGAATTTTCAGAATGAAAAACACCAAATACTAAGAACTTATAACTCCACCTTTAATAAATACGAACTTGATGGTGTAGTGCACTCCAACAGTTTTCAGTACTTAAAGTAACCAAGGCAGTGTTGACAGATATTATGTCATTTAGATTATAGCGCATCAAATATTTTGACTTGTGTTCTTTATTAAATTTTGCGATTTTTTAATTCTGCTTTTTACAAAATGTCTATTTTCATAATTAAAAAGACATTCATATACAAATATGCCAAAAGTGAGTTGTAGTCGGTGCAAGTTGACGATTACATTTGCAATCGCAATTTGAAGCAGTATGAGAGGTTCATGCTTGAAAATAAATAATATTGCCATTGAAAGTCGAAAAATAGTTGATCAAATTATAAACTTACCTTTCTTTACGTAATATAATAGTATATTTAGAGAGTCGTCTACCAGCTGATTATTTTACAGCGGTGCCATATCTACATAATTCTATAAATCGTTGGCTTGATTTTATTTCAATATAATTTGAAAATTGGGCTTCATACACATATTTCTACAAATGTTTTACATTTGCATATACAATTTTGTCCATTAATATTTGGTATTAACTTCACAATATCGTTTCCCGTTACAGGCCATTACCTTGATACGGGAATCGAAATTACTCTAGTAGTTTTTCAACTACCACCGAAATGACCTAAGGCAACACGTTGGCCGGTACTCTGCTTTACACTGATCTATTCTAGTCCGCTCTCTGTGTGAAGTCCCATATACATTTTTATCTATACAGCATCTATATCGAGTATGTTTTGTCTATATATATATATTTTTTTGTGTGTTTTAACCACTTTTACCTTCCTACGTTTTCTTTTTTAGTCCTAAATTTCTGTTTTTCCTATTGGTGACATGTATAACAGTAGTAACAATCAACGGGGGAGGTCCCGTACTATTAGGAGGACTAAAGGGTTTAAGGGCTAAAGTCCAACCCTGGAAAGGAGATGGAAGACCTTCGTCGTCTATTAGTTTTTAGATTTGATTACTGAAATTTGCTATGACCATTCAAAATACGTCTACACATGTGTGTATGAAGCCCGATTTTAAAACGTTTTAAATAAATTATAAAATCATGAGAACAACAGTATGAAAAAATTTAACTGTGGCAACGTCGCCAACTGTCAAACGGTAGTCGGGCCTCTTAAAGCATGAGTGGATAATAAGGGCATTAAAACACGCGCGAAGCCGGAGTGCTTGAAATATAGCAAGTGTTTTAATGGCCAGTTATCCACGAATACTTTATACAATTTTTTTTTATTGGTGTATTTTAAAATCATGTTTTATTGGTTTTAATACCAAAAATAGAAGTACGAATTAATCATGTAAAATTTTTGTGATGAGATGTGACATTAGTACACCATTGATTGCCATGGAAATGAGTAAATTAAATCTAATTTGTAGACAGTCTGTCACAACAGTTATTGAGTTATTGGTGTATCTGATTTAAAAACCCTTTTTAATCTTTCAAATAATATCAATTGCAGATTCCACATTCACAGTTTTTTCGATAATAGTATATTATGACACTAGTGCACAATCAAGCTTTTAAAGCACTAGTAACAAGTTTAAAGCCACGACGCGAAGCGGAGTGGCTTTAAGCATGCATGGCAAGCCATGAAAAGTAACTTTTCCTCCACATAAAATATGCTATTTTTTCTTCAAACCTCCGCAAATTTATGCAAAAATATCTATTTTTATTGAAGATAAGCGGGTTTGGTAGGATGTTTGGACGTTTAGACCGATGATTAAGTACGAGCTGTTTCTATTGTAACTCATCATAAAACTGTCAAGTGGACACTATCAACATTGAAATTATGTGTTTGTACGTTGCCATAATATCACTTTTCCCTCCGACGGCGGAAAAGCGAAAAGTAAATCTCCGGTGGAGGAAAAGTGACACTTTGCGGACGACTACTCAGTCGAGAAATGTCAGTTTTATTGACGTTTGATGAAAAAATGGTTTAACAATAAAAAATAGTACATTAAGATACAAGTTTCATAAAACTCGATTTTTGCGCACGCGTTCAAGTTTAGAAAACGAGCCGCTAGGCGAAACTTCACAGTTCTCTGTATCTATTTAAATATAGTAAAAATTAAAGAAGTACGTTGTATGCAATTCGCATTTAATGGCTATTAAGACACTCGTATTCATTACAATACTCGGCTGCGGCTCGTATTGTAATTTTCGTACTCGTGTCTTAATAGATATCATTAAATGCTCGTTGCATGATATACTATTATGTTACATCAGTTTGATAACATCGCGCAAAAGTCATTGATGACGTGCACCGCAACTTACGATGAAAATACTAGGAGTATAAAATTTAAATGTATCCAGTTTACTATTTTAGGTGTGTTTTATTTAGCATTTGGATCAGTTTTGATCAGATCACTTACGTCATCAACAACTGATCCGAACCGCTGGTAAATAAAACGCTCAAAAAGATTTGTTTGCGGATCACATCCTCGGTGAATGTCAAAAAGTCAAAACAAACACAACCAAGCTCACAAAACTGTCATATAAGTCCCATAATTATGGATGAAATTGTAGAACTCGCAAAAATAAAAGTGCTGTCGTACAATATCTACACGCAAAAACAGATTATGTAGGAGCGAAGGAAAAAGTATTACAAGAGTCCCTATGTATAAAACGCCATAAATTGGAAATAGAGAAACGAAAAGTGGATGCTTTGGAGGATTTGCTAACACTTCATCATCAACATCATTAGTATTGCAAATAATAGTATTAATACGTGTAGTATGTACTTTTTCTACTTGGTTGTCTTTAATATTATTATTATTCAGATAGTGTTATACATTTAACTACAAGAAACTGTTTTTTGTTTTGTAATCGTACACTAATGGTAATTATGAAAGATGTATTTGTAATATTATCTATCACTTCTTCTATAACTTCATTCCATAAGTTTTTACAGTAATGTCTATTATCAGGAAAAAATAACAATTTTTCTTCTACCAGTTTTGCCATTTATTGTCGAAGATAGTAGTTTGGTCAAAATACAATCTATAATACTATAAAAATATGTTTGTAATCAATAATTGTATCAGAAATTCGACTGAAAAATATATGATAATATTATGATAAAATTGTATTGTATATATGTACATTTACATTGCATAAAAGTTATTCAAGTAGAAGCAAATAACATGGTCATATTACAAATTTTTGAGCACTACTACTTATAAAAAGCCCGCATATGATAATGCGGATCGAGATATCATGATATGCGCTAGTCTTGAAGATAATGAATACCAAATGTTGGGCCAAATTAGTGAAAGTGTTGATGTCTCTCGTGAAACTGTTAGAAAAGTATTAAAGAAGAATAAATACCGTTCGTATCATGTATAAAAAGTAAATGAAATATTTTCTGGAGATCATTATAATCGAGTTTAGTTTTGTTTGGATATAATTGAGAAGTGCGGTGTGGATGAAAATTTTATTTCTACTATTCTCTTTACTGACGAATCTTTTTTATTTTACACGATCGACATAATCCTATGTTACTACGGTATAGGTCAAAAGACAATGAAGATAAATCGTATATAGCCCATACACAATACCCACAGAAATTGAATATATGGATTGGAATGTTAGGGGATAATATAATTGGTCCGTTTTTTATAAACGGCGTGTTAAATTCACAAACATATTTAGAATTGCTGCAAAATGACATTATTCCTTTTATATTAAAAACGGGTCGATGGCCGCAGTGTTTAGGCGGCTGACTATCGTTGTGAGAGGACGATAGGTGCCGGGGTTCGATTCCCTGGAGGGACGGTGACATTTTTTCAGAGAGTTTAATCCCGGATCGGCTTGCCATTCGCTGTTGGGTGCAAAGTGATTAACAGCGCGGCATCATAAAAGGCGATATGATGCTGTCACAAAGCCATTTGAACACAACTTACACACACCAAACTACACCGCAAGAGTTGCAGTGATAGCCAGACAAGTAGTACAGCTTACGGAGTCACTGCAACTAAGCACCCACCACACATTAAAAAAAAATCCAAAATATACCCAATATTGAAATAGGAAGTATTTAGTATCAGCAAGACGGATGTTTTGCACATAACAGTGCAATTGTGCATCAATGTTTAAGAAATAAAAATAAAATTATTTCTCTAGGCGGCACAATTGAATGAATCCAGATCACCAGATTTGTTCCCTAATGATTTTTTCTTGTGGGGGTATCAAAAGTCAAAAATTTACGGTTTCGAACATCAACGATCAAATTATTTAGACGAACTACATCAAAAAATAAGAAATTGCGTAGTATCGATTACGCCCGATATGCTGGCAAATGTTAGACGTGGTTTTTATGATCGGGTAGCGTATTATTTATAAATTCAAGGTGCACGATTCGAACACTTAATTAATTGACAGTTTTGTTTATTAAAGTTGTTTTGTGATAAATTTTATAAATCAAACAACATATAAATTTTATTTTATTGGACTAATTTTTTATTTTACGGTTCTTTAGTTGCAATTAGTATACAATACAATTTCAGTTTTTCCATAATATAAACTTTCTGTGAAATAAAATAAAAATAAAAGAATCAAAATACAAAATAAATAATTTTAGGTTTTCACATGGCAAATAAAAGTTTACAATTTAGATACGTTGTCTTGGTCCTTGACCTGTGTCCCGTTGTGGCCTCTCTAAACCTTTTTCTCTGTTACTTGTTTCCCGTGCAGTAATGACTAGTGTTTCTCTTTTCGTGGAAACCACCATAGCATTGTGGTTTACTTTTGGGAAACACAGTACACCCTAAAAAAATATTGGCGACACAGTCTGCCTTTTGTACACCCAGTACAACAGTATAGGCGACACACAGTTAGCCTCTTGTAGACACAGTACAACAGTATTGGCAACACACAGTCAGCCTTTTGTACACACAGTACAACAGTAATGGCGACACACAGTCGGCCCTTTGTACACCCAGTACAACAGCATTGGCGACATACAGTCAGCCCTTTGTACACACAGTCAGACGTTTGTACACACAGTACAACAGTATTGGCGACACACAGTCAGCCTTTTGTACACAGAGTACAACAGTAATGGCGTCACACAGTCAGCCGTTTGTACACAAATTCAGTAATCTAATACTTGATAATACCTAATACGTACCCAGTAACAGTTTAAGCTAGAGTGTAATCTCAACAACCACCACACAGAAAGGGTATTTATAGCTGTCATAATTCATGTTTATATTAACATAAAAAAGTCAGTACAATAATAATTAAATAAATAAATAAATCTAACAACTCGGCTTATCCTAACTTAGTCTCTCGAGACTTAATCGTTCATTAGAGGCATTCACGCAGATAAATGCAAAACCCCATCTCCTTTACTGCTACTATCTGTGGAATCTGAAACACTCCTCGGTTCAATGCAACGCTTTATGTGATCAACAGCAATCACATTCTCATAGCAAGAATGCTGTCTCCGTAAAGAATGTGGCATATCACATACAACATACCTATCGTTAGGTAAGATCTTTTTCACTAGCATTGGTTCACTATATGAATAATTAAATTTTTTACTGGAGCTACTGGATGGCTGGTTTTTTTCAATGAGGACCAAATCCCCTACTTTGTACGTTGGAGCTTTTCGTTTAGCATCGAATCGTGCTTTTTGCTTCAATTGTTCCTGAACAATACGATGACTAGCTTCCTCCCTTAGGATCACAATGTTGTTAAAGACTTGAGGTAATGTCCAGACGTCATCAATAAGATGTTGATGAATTAAACACCTAGCCTTGTAGCCCAGTATCACAGCACTTGGAGTGTGACGGGAGGTACTGTTTACTAAACTGTTAATAGCCTAAATTTGATCCACAAATTTGTCCCATACATCTTCGGTTGATGACAATGAGAGTAACGCACTAATGATGGTTCGATTTAATCTCTTCTTAACCGTTAGGTATGCGCGTTACTACGGCGTTTAAAACATGCTTAATACTTCGTCGTTGACAGTAATATTAGAAACTCTTCGGAGTAAAACTAGTACCACGATCAGTGATAATGCTGCCAGGTTTTCCAAAGTGTTTTTAATCGATTCTCAATAATCTATTACTAATTTTGACTTAGTAGATCTTACAGTCTTGAGGAAAACAAATTTAGTGAAACCATCTACACATACAATTAGATGTAATTTTTTTTTGTTTACTTGGCGGGAACAGACCTAGGCGGTCGATATGCAATACGTTCATTGATGTTGGCGCTTTTAGTATGAGGTTGCGGTACCCTTCTTTTTTCGCTGTAACTTTCTTTCCAAACAGACAAGGCGCCCAACATGCTATATATTTCTCCACGTATTTCTTCATTCGCGGAAACCAGTAATAATAATCTTCTTAACGTCTTCGCCGGACCGAAATTTCCCATCACATCATGTGAGGCTCGTACAATTTGTTGCCTCATACCTTTTGGTACTACCCACTGAAACCCATTGACAGTTATTTTATACACACGTCCGTCTCTCAATGCATAATTTTTATATACATATATCTCGTTCTTCGTCTGTTTGAGGAGATCTACTTAACACATTTACAATGTGTCGAATCCCAGTCACCAGATTTTACCCGCAATACAGTTTCTTCTGGAATCGCTTCAGAAGCTAGTGCGTGTATACTGGCGTCCGTGTGCACTTCTGTGTGAGCTTCTGGATTATAGAGCATCAAATGCGGACGTTTTATAAGTCGCATGCGTAACTCGTTAAAAGCGTCTTTAGAAGACGTCTCCATTCCCAATCTCGGTTTTTTTGTCTCAACTTTGTCAATGGCCTTGCGATATGTGCATAACCTTTGATAAAATGTCTAAAGTAACCAGTTAAACCCAAAAATTGGCGCACATTGTGGACAAAGGTCGGTTTAGGGAACTCTTCAATAGCCTTGCACCTTAGTTCACCTGGTCTTACCTTACCATTGCTAATTTCAAATCCCAAATAGGATACTGTTCGCATAAAAAATGAACACTTATCCAAATTCAGTGTAAGACCTTCCTTCTTTAATTATCGCAATACATTTTCTAAGTTATCGAATGCTTCCTTAACCCTGCAGTAGTCGCGCCTTATACTATAGCAAGAGTAGTCGCGGGAGTCTGTGAGACTCCAAACTTCTGATGACGACATTTATGGAGTAGGTCTACATATTCTTGTTTTTTTCATTTAAACCCAAGCAACAGGTGTTGAATAGCAAGCCCATTGTTAGTAACTGTTTATTTATACATTTATTATATTGAATTAAATTTTATAAAAAAAGTATTACATTTCATACATGATTTTTGGAAATTGTGAGTAGTTGAAGTAGGTAAATAAAGCGAAAGTAAAATAAAATACATGGAATGTTAAGCCAAAATAGTCTTTACACTAATTGTTATGTCTCATTACATTATTCGTGCAAGGACTGCACCAAACTTTTGCGTGCTTGAGGCAAACACAGTTTTGACACTTTTGGCAATAATATCGAGACTTATTCTTGTTCTTGCACTCTACACAATATTTTCTTGTTCCTTCTGGTATTATCAATTCTAGATTATTATTTGATGATATTCCAGCAACTTCTGCTGTTCTTTGTCGCACAACTGGCGGCAAATTTTTCTGAGCTGCGCGAAGCTTCAAATGTGGGTCTATCAATGCTAATGCAATTTCCTTTAGAAATATTCTACGTTTTATACAATCTTCTGAATTAGGACGATTTGAGGTATGAACCACTTGACTGTTTATTCCAGCGATACGTTATATAATGAGCAAAGTTCGTCCATCGTATCCACTCCTCCTTTCGTTCCATTATAGTAAGTTATCATTTCCGGTTTATTTTGTTCGCCAGTAGTAGGATCAATTACATTACTATTATGAAAGCTGGAAATCATTAGAACATTCTTTTTCTTCTTCGGTACATACGACAATATTGTCATATTCTCTTGGTAGCCGAATATGCTTGATGTTACCGGACGATGTTTAGTTTCTATGAATTCCTTTGGCAATTCTCGTTTGTTTTTACGAATTGTACTGAAAAACGTCAATTTATGGTCGTGTAATAACTTCTCTACTAGAGGTACGGAGCTGAATCAATTGCCTGCGGTTACATTTCTCGATGTTCCAGATATATGGGACACTAAACGCTCAACTATGCTAACAGCATCGTTCTTCACACAGAACGGACGTTCGGGTTGCCGACCGACATAAATCTCCAAATTTAATATGTAGTACATTCGTGAATCAACCAATGCAAAGAGTTTAAGTCCATATTTATTGGGTTTAGACGGTATATACTGTCTAAACCCACAGCGACCACGAAATCCCTGCAGTTGTTCATCTATTGTGACGTTTTCGGAAACCATATAATGCTTTCTACAATTACTAGCAAACTCGTCAAATAGTGTACGTATTGGAGCCAGTTTGTCGGTCTGTTTTCATGTCGCTCTGGTGCTGAGATCATCGAATCGTAAGTGTCTCAAAAGAAATAAAAACCTTTGTTTGCTCATAGTAACCCAAAACATGTCTACTCCTGTGCCTCTTCTATCCCATAACTCATCTACATTGAGTCTGCTACTTTTCAGTAAGCCTGCTAAATATAACAGTCCTAAAAGAGCTTCTATTTCAACCTTATCAGTGATTTTACAGTCACGTTCTCTGCCGTATCGTTCGGAATTTGCTGCAATGTATTTATTTGTGTTTCCAACAACAATTTCTAATATTGGATCACCGAAAAATAACTTCCAGCAATCAAGAGGATTGGCATTTTTAGCGGTGCCTCTAGTTCCTGGAAGACAGGTTATAATATTCCAAGAACGAGTTCTCACATTTTGGTTCGGTGGGTGTTTTTGCCATTTTGTCGAATTGTCCCTACTAAGAAAATGAGGCGTTCTTCGTTGTTTAGTTGGTACAATATTGTCACTATCAATATCACTCGAACTATTTGCATCTTGTACCGTATCGCTGTCCTCCGATCTATGTTCTACGGCATCGTCTTCTTCATCCGTTTCTTCGTTATCAAATGGTTCATCATCGTCAAAATCAACCTCATTTCAAAGTTCTAGAAGCCTTCGTTGTTCCTTCTCGTAACTCATATTAGTGTTGGTTCAAAAAGACCTATAAACACATGCTGTTTATAATGAATGTTCACCTAACCTTTAAAAATGCTTACCAAATATCACAATCACAACCAGTCACGCGGAGTCCTACAGACTCTTTTAGTATATATTTATTTGATTGGAGTAGTAACAGACCGCACACACAACTCAAAATAAACTAAATTGACATCTTGACAGCTACACAAAGGCAAAATAAAAATGGCGTCATAGTGCGAAAGTTGCCGACCATTTTCCGTAGAGCGGAGTCTCTCAGATCTAGCGCGACTACTGCAGGGTTAAAAGTTTTTGCATGGATCAGGATGTACGGCAAGATATACGGTAGCTAAATGTCAGTATGGAGCTAACACTGCTAATTGTTAATATAACTCACTAACAACTTTGAATACTTTACTGTTACATATTTTAACGCATTATTTGTTTTCTCAATCGTTACTTACAACTATTGTTATGACTACTGTCAAAATAGTACCAACTTAAAATACTTACTAAAATGTAACTATACAAACCTAACATTCATAAGGCGTTGAAACACACCGGGTGCATTCGTCAATCCGGAAGGGATTCTATTAAGTTCATATATTCCGACTGTAGTGACAAATGAAGTGTGTGCTTCCTGTAAGTATCCTTCACTGGAATTTGAAGGTATCCACTTTTCAGATGCAAGCTGATATAATATACACCTCCACTCAGCCAGTCGAGCTGCTCATCTATTCGCGGAAGTGGATATATACATATATATCTTTTACAGTTACAGAGTTTAATTTTCGGTAGTCAATGCACAACCTACAGTTACCATTCATTTTCATTACAAGCAAGGCTGGTGAAGAGTACAGAGAAAAAGATTCTCGCACTATTCCGTTTTGAAGGAGCTCGTTAACGATTTCAGTTACTTGATTTTGCTCTTGCCTTGATGTGACGATCAGTTAATCTGCCTATCAAACAGCAAACCGCGTTCTTTCTTACTATTCGACATTGATGTATTAACGCAATCTTCTCGAAATAATATTTATTATAACTTTCTTGTTGCTATTTCTTGCGCCTTATCACTTCCTCTAACGATTCATAATAATCTTTTTTCGATGGAAATGCCTTATGGCAAAAAACCCTTGTACCAGGTTTCTGCAAGTCCCTTTAATTTTCCAAGAACATGGTATACGATAACAGGATTGTTCCAATTAAACATTCCACTCAGTTCGCCAATTTTTACGCACCAAATTCCAATATTCTGGTCACAATTACCAGGATAAAAAGGGGGTACTACTTACATCCACCTTCGTGACACTACTCACCGTTCGTTTAGACATTAGCCGAGTTGCAATTCCCAAGGTTTTCTATTGATCTATGAGAACGGGTACTTGAACAACTTCTACTTCTATCTCTTTCGGACTGATCTGACCGAGACAGCGATCCTGCGGAGCTTTTGTCCCTCCGCCATTTGCGGGTACGTTCATGATTAGGAAGCATGAAGTACAGTTTACGTGTTTCTATCCCAATTCTGAAAAATGTGAAATAAAATAAAAAGAAAAGAATCAAAATACAAAATAAATCATTTTAATTTTTCACATGACAAATAAAAGTTTACAATTTAGATACGTTGTCTTGGTTCTTGACCTGTATCCCGCTGTGGCATCTCTAAACCTTTTTCTCTATTACTTGTTTCCCGTCCAGTAGTGACTAGTGTTCATCTTATCGTGCAAACCACCACAACATCCAACTATTGTGTACACACAGTACCACCCTAAGAAAATATTGGCGATACACAGTCTGCCTTTTGTACACACAGTACAAAAGTATATGCCACCACACACAAAGGGTATTTATTAGCACAAATAACTAATCTGACTACTTGTTTGACAAGCAGCCAAAAAGTAATACCAACCATAATGTAAATCATTGAGCTTGTATACTAAGTAGACGCTATAAAGCATATTTGCTGTATGTTCAAAACGGCAGCATTGGGCGGGACTAAGTGTAGCACCAATATGGCTGCCTCACCAGGTCCGGACTACTGAACATTATAAGTATAATTTTAAGCCTCCACTTAACAGATGGCTTTATTTAAAATTAATTACGTCATTCCACACCTGTTAAGTCCAAGGCCCATAAATATCATAATTTGGCAATATAAATACTCAATATGTAATAGTTTATTTATGTACTTACCTACATACAAGGGCACCAATTCAAATTTTCCAATTACGGCCGTGCACATTGTTTTTGTTTCATACACTGACCTATGAAATGTTATTCTAGACGAATTCTTCTTGTCAACGTTGTTTCTAGTGTTTCAACTACGTAGAGCACAAGAAACCATAATGTCTTCTAATATTTTACTTATTATATAACTGTAATAAACAATTACTGAAAACATACACTATAGTCTACATGTTTGACGCATTGAGGTAGAATAGTAAGGAGACGACATTGGGGACAAACGGGTACAGGTCGGCCGTATTGGTACTACATTTGCGTCAAACACGTAGATTATAATGTATGTTTCGTGTATGTTTGCATTAATGGTTTATTACAGCTATACGATATAGTAAACTGACATCTTGTAAGAATCTAAATAAGCAGCCAGCAACGTTTTAATAACACTTAGGATAATTGATATAACCACTGACATTCCTGTCATATAAAAAGTTGACAATAGTACAATGGATACATTTAATTTTAACTCGCCACCCGCTCCTATCAATAGACGTTAGAAGTTGTTAGCATGTATGTTGTCATAAATGTTTGTTTTGTTGAGTTTATTATAATATTGCTATGGTGTTGTGAATTATTTGTTTGTCGTAAATTGTTATGATTCCAGGTAGCTCTGAGTGTGGACATAGACCTAACTCGGTGTAGCCAGTGAATTGTATGTTGTGGTAGCGGTAGCCCTGCCAGTGTGGCTGTGTTGTGCTGTGTTCCATGTACAAACACATAAAAATTCCCTGTCCAGACACTTGCAGACTGCCCACAGCCACTACCATAACATAGAACATGAATAACAAAGCACAACCTGTTCCATTATACCTGACTAATAAGTTTTTTAGTGCTACATAAGGTTTGATTTTCATTTTTAACAAAGGTACACTTTCGAAATTACAAGCAAATACTTATTACATAAAGAATACTATGCTATTTTAATTGTTGGAAGAATGATTAGAATTGTGACGGGTTAGTTAACCAACATTTAAATTATGATTAATAGGCTAACATGTGAAAATCAAACAAATAGAATACTCTGTTCAATGATTTGATTCTCATGTGAAATATTCTTATGCAAGTTCTTACAATTTTGAAGCAGCGGTAATGGACATCAAACTTTCCAACAATGCAGAGCGTCTAGAGATGATATAATCACCTATGTAGTTGTTTAAAAGCAAATGTTGACAGACTAAAGAAATTGACCCTGGCAAACAGAAGAACAATATATGTCAACTTGTGCCTTTCCTTATCTACATACAGCTAGGGAAATTACACATCGACTTGTTATTATTATAATTATGTTTCGATATAATCCTATATGAATATATGAACAAAGTTGCCACATCGCTTCTTCGAGAATCGAGCGCTGTTAAGTAGTGGTAGGAGATATATTTTACGACAAGCACAGCATTCTGCGTTAGGGCTGTTTCACACATATGCGGTTCCATTCGGTTCGACTCGTTTTCGGTTCTTTTTCGGTCGCTGCCTGCAAGTGTGAAACGGTGCTTCGGTTTCTATTCGGTACCTAATAGAAACAGTAGAGCACTGAACACTCCATCGACACGAAAAGGTTTCATCAGGTTTCTGAAAGGTACGGACACGCGTCCAGGGAACAGAAACGAAATCAACGCGTTCACACACACGCGGTTCAGTTTCTGTTTTAACCTCATAGCGAGTTGATCTCTATTTTTTGAAAGTTTTAGAAATGAACGGTTTGTCAGATGTTGATGTGGATCGGTTGATTTCTGCAGTGCAATCTAAACCAGTGCTGTGGGAAAAAACTAAGGATAAATTTAAGATGCACGAAGCATGGCTAGACGTTTGTGTTGAAATTTTCAATGACTATGATGAATTTGACGTCATTAAAAAATGGAATTCAGTAAGAAATTCATTTTTTTCGAATATGAATGTAACTTGGCGCTGAAGACGGTCCTTTAACTTCACGTGTAATTCATCAAATGATTTTGTTGACATCCTGAAGTAATCAAAAGAATTTGTCTTCCTGCTCTCTTAGCTTCGGGAAAACGATGAACAATGCTCCAAATTCCTTCCTTAAAGTGATTAGAGGGTGCTCCCAATAAATTTTAGTATTCCCCCTTCGTTTTTTAATATTCCTATAGAGAAACAACATGGCAATAACTTGCCTTCTCTCCATGATGACTACTGAGTGTACGGAAGAAAACACGAAACCTAATATGATCCGTATGATAACCGTGTATGTGTGAAGGAGTTTCATTCATTTTCGGTTGCAACCGAAAACGAACAACATGTAACATGTCTATTCAGGGTACCGTTTTCATTACTGATCGACAGTCATAAATGTAACTATAAATGCAATACCTACTTACGATGTATAAAATAAAAGTTTTAATTATGTGAAACTTAAACATTTTTCTTAAGTAAATAATAAGTAGTACTGCTGCTAATAATAAATGTTAAATATGATCAGAATAGCGAATATCAGGACACTTTATTCTATGGATGCATAACTCTCAACGTCGAGCATGATAGTCGTAGTCCATATTAAGAAAAAGTACTGGCATTTATTATTTATCTCAACAAATAATACAGCAGTAAAACTACTGTCAAATTAAGACGATTTTGACTTGAAAACGTTTTTATCGCATACCTAAATATGTATGTAGTTGCAATTATACATTAGCAGTGATTTTGTATGTTTGGGTTGTGGAAGAATTGAACACATAGCTAAAGCGTCATATGGGATCTTTTCAATAAAGCAAAAAATCTTTATCCATTCATTGTTTATTACATATTTACACTTTTTCTAAGCAATTTTATATGGATAATTTACAGAAACATTCAAAAATAGAGTGTGGTTTTTTTTTAATCGTAAATTAAGCGCGATTTACCAATCAGCGATTACTTTACCATTTTGTAATATTTGACATATGATCTTGACGGTATCATTAACTTTGTTACAAATACTTCTAACAATAAAAGTCAAATACTGACCATTGGTTGTTACAAGAATTACAATTGAACTCAAAAACCAATAGATCGGGATCCTACAACCCATTTATTAAAAAATCAAATACAAATACATACTTATATGCAATCAAACTTTATTTAAATAATCTTACTTTTACTATAATAAATAATAATATAATTTGGTAAAAATAATACGCGACATTTTTGTACTAAACACTTATTAACTTATAATTTTGGTTTAAAATATGTAGTTATTTTTCATCCATTGATTTTTGCAAATTTATAGCTTTTTGTGTGAACATTAATTCACTTCGTTCGGCTGCTCAACACGAGCGCGTCATGAAAAGTATCACTTTTCCTCCGTATAAAATAATATACATACTATTACGAACGTTTTTTTTTTATTAGAATGAGAACTATGGAATAGAGTAGTATGCATTTACAGATGTAATTATGACAGATGGTTCTTACTTCGTTGTTTACCCGTTTACCCTAAAAGTTTATTTACGAACAAGAGTAACTTGATTAGGTTCCGAACACTTAAATGCAAAAGGTAACTAACCCTGGTCACTCAGGTTGAGTTTCCGAAAACGCCCTAGTCAATATAAATTAAATTTTAATTAATCGATTGATTTGATAGTTGATTGTGAAACTTTTTCCTGTTTAAAATGAGGTGACCTCGCGGACCTCACTCATATTGCATTGTCAAAGATTATTTGATAGTACAGCTCTAGCACTGTCAATGCTCCACCTTAGTTCCAACCAACGATTTTTTTAGCAGATTATATGGAATTTACTAATTAATAATCTTATGTACATATTTTCTTCTGTTTGTTAAGGCTAATTGGTTTAGTTTATCGATAGTCTTGTATTATTGAAGTAAATGTTATGGTACCCTATATCGAAATCAACCCCTGCTGATGAATCGTATAATTTCAAGCATTAAATGTTGTAAATGCATGTATTAACTGTACATTTTCTAGTTTAATTATTTATGGTCGTTGTTACTTTTGGTACTTTTTCATATGAATCATTGGTTTTTCAATTCCTGAAATATTTCCACTTGTTTAGTCAATAAAAAAACAATTAATTAAATACCAATTTATTCCACAACATATAATAATATATTTTCGTTAAAAAGACTTCTTCAGTGGAAGAAATTGACATTTAATATTAAATGTCAATTTCTTGGTGGAAATATTTCAGGAATTGAAACATAAGTACATAGAGGTCAGAAAATAGATATATTAATGATATTGGTTTTTGCAAAATGTGTAAGCAAATAAGTACATACATAGGTATGTATATATTACTAAATTATATTAGTTATTAGGTTTATAATAATTTTAACACTTAAAGTTGTAAGTTTCTACGTTTTACTATTATTGTAGTAATCATCTTAATTGCCTTTAAGTGTCACTCCTAATTGGTATAGTAGGGTTTCGGATTTTTTGAAAGAAGCAGTATGTCCGGTTAATAGATTTTTTAAAAATAATCTATTAACCGGATATCCTGCTTCTTATCTTAAATATCCGGTATTAGTAACGGATATTTAACTTTTCGATAGTTAATCAATTCATGTATAGTATACTAGATTGAATAACCGTTTGTGGTTTAAATAACTAACACATACTTTATCCACTGTAACATTAAGGTTACTTATTTATATAACGTGCATTAAATTTTTATCTTCAAATTCATTTTCATACAATGAACAATTTTAAAAATAAGAAATTTACATTTTTTTTGGCTGAGTGTAGAAACTCAACTATATAGTACAACATCCTAGCTTTTGATTCGTATACGACAATAGATAAAAGCGATCAGGCAGATCTTGGAGTTCGCATAAATATCAATATATGGTGTGTCTCAGAATAAAAAAATTTAGGAGATTATAGAGAATGTTCGTATAACGGTTTTTTCGTTATAAACTAAAATCCGGAAATATCTCCGTAGGAAGATATGAACATAACAAGGAAATTATTTTTGTAGAAATATTATTAGCATACTATTAGCATTATTATTAGCAATATACATATCTTCTAATTGCATGTTTTGTGTGACATATAAAAGGAAAAATTATCAATAAAATAAAAAAAAACAACTTAATTTAGAATAATAAGAAATTTACATTTAGTATAATAATTGTTATGATGGATTTCGGTTTTTGACCGCGCCAGAGTAGTGTAAATATATGTACCATCTTTGGCAAATTAAATGCGAAATTTTCAGCGAGGAACTTCCATTTACTAAATAAAAGCTATACTTTGAAGCAAATTTAATTTCTCTAAAAGAGAGTACTTCTTTTTTAGAGTAATTAAATTCACTTTAAAGCAAAGCCTTTATTTACAAAATCAACATTCCCCGATAAAAAATCGCATTTAAATTGCCAAAGATGGTACAATATGTCTCACTAAGTTGGAACCATATGGAAAACTTTTTTATTATTAATTTTAGGGAAAAAGTTATTGTTTATAAAAAGTTCTGCATGTTCTGAAATATACAACACAATCATCAGATATTAATTTTGTTCAGTCATATACGCGATTTGTCAAAAAATATCAATTTTACTAAAGAGTAAAGTGTCTTTCTATTTGACAATATTGAAAATTGTTATAAGGAAAAGTTGATCAGAACTAAAAACTACGTTCAAATGTGCAATTATATCCATTTACATTGAAAAAAATGTTCTTCTTTTTTGTATACAATATCAATGCAAAATAAATGCACATGCATTCATTACGTGTTTAAATTGCACAATTGTTAGAAAACATCAGAAGCGAAAAGGTTATCATGTGTTTCATAATCTCAAGGGATAAATGTTCGTTCAAAATAAAAAGATTAGTAAAAAATAACAAAATCCAATTTTTCAATGTAAATGGATGTAATTTTATATTTGAACGTAGTTTTTAGTTCTGATCAACATTTCCTTATATATATAATCTAAAACCCATCTACCTTTATAGGTGTAGGGTGTATATAGTATCTACATTAATTACACTAATTCACTAATTCGGGTTTTGAGCAAATTTCTTCCACTCCTCCCTGTTTTGGGCCATCACTGTCGCTTCTTTCCAGGTTTTACCTCTATTTGCCAATATCTCGCCCATTACACTGTCCCAGGTTTTTCTTTGTCTTCCTTTCTTTCTATTTTTTTGGATTTTCGCTGTCCACACTTTTTTTCCTGGTCTTTCCATATTCATCCGTTGTAGATGTCCCCACCAAGATAGCTGTCTCACTTCTATAAATTCGAATATCGATTTTGTGCCCAAGTCTCTTCTTATGTTTGTGTTCCTCATCCTGTCTCTCTTTGTGACTCCTCTAACTTTTCTTAGGTATTTCATTTCCATTGCTTGTACTTTGCTCTTTTGTCTTTCAGATAGAGTCCATGATTCACAACCAAATGTCAGCACCGGTCTGTATATAGCGTTGAAAACTTTTAATTTAGTTTGTTTGGATATTGCTTTCTTATTTATAAATTTGGTGTTCATTGCATAATACAGTTTGCTTGTTTTTTGAATTCTGCTATTGATGTCTGCCTCATTTGTACCCGTTTCATCTATTATTACTCCTAGATATTGGAAATGATCTACTTGCTCTATTTTCTCTTTGTCTATTTCTATGTTCATCCTTTCTATATTTTCTCCAATCATCATTACTTTGGTCTTACTTTTGTTTATCCTCATTCCGTTGTCGTTTATTGCAGTATTCCAGATGCTTAGGTTTGTTTGTAAATCCTTTTCATTTTTGGCGAATATTACAATATCGCCTGCAAACGCTCCCTCGGTTATCTGTACCCTTTGTAATTATAAGTGTCCTATTCCTAGTTCCTTTGTTAGTGGCTTGCATCTCTTAATAATCTCATCCATGAATATTATGAATAGTAGGGGGCTTAAGCTTCCTCCCTGTCTCAATCCAATATTTGTGGTGAACGTATCTGACATCGAGTTATTTTTTATGATAGCGTTTATGTTATCTTTGTATATTCTTTGTGTCAACCTTAGGATTTTTCCATTGATTCCTCTTGCTGTTAATATTTCCCATACTTTTTGTCGAGGGACCGTGTCAAATGCTTTCTGTATGTCTAAGTATGCCATACATATAGTTTGCTTTTGTTGGATTGACTTTTCTATGATTTGCTTACATTTCCTTATAACAATTTTTAATATTGTGAAATATAAACCTTACTCTTGAGTAAAACTTTTATTTTTTGATAAACCGCGTATACGACCTAACAAAATTAATATCTGATGACTGTATTTTATATTTTAGAATACGCAGAACTTTTTATAAAGAATAACTTTTTTCCCTAAAATTAATAATAAAAAAGTCTTTCATATGGTTCCAACTTAGTGAGACATTCTGTATATAATACAAAAATAAAATAAAATAAAAGTACATGAGATATATACAAAATCTAGTTTAGGAGATTTTTATTTTAGATTATTTTTGGATTGTATATATTTATGCTACTATCACCCCTATTCTGTACCTGTTTCGTTACGCATTTTCGTTCGCCTGGGACCTAAAATTCGTTAACTTAAGATGTTGGTATTCTGTACCTACAGAATTCGTTGTGAGCACTCGCAGAGTTCGGTATAGCGCATGTTTTTGTACGACAGCAGTTTGGCTTTCGTTAGTATTTCGTCATAGATATATTTCGTTATCCATGTATAAGTTCATGTCTCACCGTAAATGAGTATGAATTATGTTGGATTTAAAAATATGTATAATACATTGTATACTATTATGCTTGCATTTATTGATACAATTAATATTTGTTTTATTAAATTCTTGTTCGCATTATAAAAAAATATGAGTGAAATTAATATCATTGTGAATATATTTTTTCACACACAAGGAAGAAAAAAAAGATTGAAGTTGTTGATGTGGAAGTGAATAGAAAATTGGATGGTCAGTTTTTTAATATTAATCATGAAATAAATACTTTTTCAGTATCTCTGCGTTCTAGTAGAAATAAAATGTCAAAGTAAATTCTTTATTACAATATATAAAATGAAATAAATAAATTACCTTTTTTAATTAAAACTTTAGATTTTATTGTTGCGATTTTTTTGTTATCAACTCAATTTTTAAGAAATTTAATTGTTTGTTCTGATTTGTCCTTCTCAATTATCTTTGTCATTAAAGTTTTATGCTTTTGAAGATATTTTAACTATTGTTATGTTTTTCATAAAGTACTATACATAGGTACTTCTCCCGTTTTATTCTACACTCACAATCAGACAGATAAATACAATATTTTATAATATCCTGCAAAATCAACATAATAGCCTGTATAATTAACGTAAAAATAATATTTATTTTAACTAGTATAAATAATAATAAATTTTGAATTCCTAATATTAACTGCCTTGCAGGCATTATATGATGAACATATATTTCTCATAAACGGTTCTATTTACTCCATAAAGCTATAAATCTGATATTATTCATTTAGAACGACAATAAACGTTAAATTATTTCAGTATTATTATTTTATTTTTATAGTTTTAGTGAGAGAATATACAAGGGAAACACCCGAAATAAAATTATTTCGTTTCTGTTTTCAAATATATATTTCTATCCGCCTGTCAGCTGGGTACATGAATATAGCAATATTGATATAGCCGATCCTAAATATATTGCCTCGTTCTTTATCGGTACGAAGCAGGTACAGAATACCGTTTTTACCAGGATTCGTTCAGATGTGCGTAACGAAAGTGTTTCTAACGAATTTCGTTCACATTACGAATAGAGATACAGAATAGGGGTGTATTGACACGGTCAAAACCCGGAAGTCCTCATAACAGATACTCGGACCGTGAGTGTCTTCGCTATCATTTAGTATAGTAACTGTTCGAAATTAAGACTGTCAGATTCAATACAAAGATTGCAACAACGTTCTGTAGATTGACGGACTCTATGAATTCTGCTTGGTAATTTCTCTTGAATGTCAGTAGATGTTTCGTAAACTAATGTTTTAATATGTCTGCAAAGGAAAAAATCCACACGTGTCATATCCGATGAACGTTCTGTCCAGTGCATAGATCCGCGTCTTTGAAATGTGCTGGTGCACATCATGTTAGAAAATATCTATGAACATAAAGTGGGACATGTGTAGGTCCAAGAAACTGATGATAAATATGAGCATTTAAATTTGGAGCCTACAGATACGGTTCCACAAAATAATGATTAACAATTAGCCCACGCTATTCACTTTATACTGCTATTGGTTGTGGAAATAGACTGAGGATTTGCATCAAACCAAATATGCCTGTTACATGAATTAAAGGAAGTGCACAGCTGCTCCCACTTTACGCCTAAGTTACAGCCCATAGATTATTTTAGTGCTCGTATCACTTCGCACAAAAGTGCAATTAACCTATTACATCTTTACATCAGGAGGCATTTCCGGATATTAATTGATAACGAAAAGACCTTTATACGAACACTTTCTATCTCCTAAAATTTTGAAATGTTATTCTGAAATACCTGTATATGCAACTGGCACGATGTCTTTGATAGCGTACTTATTTTACAGTTTAGAGAGAAGAGTTTCCAATAAAAGTTGTCTCTATTTAGACGACTCATAGCTAAAAGATCAGTTAGTTCATGTTATTGTTTTTTTTATCTGCATCTAACAAAATGCTGGTAGGTATATTCAACTTTACAAAAGATATGTAGAAAGTAATAAATAGTCTTGCAAACTTGGTGAATGATATTGGGCGTTCTTCATTCTTTTGTATTACTTTCGAAGATAGATCTATTATATTGTTACGGCTGAACGTACTTTTCCTACTCATAAATATACACCTAATGTATGTTGAAATATATGTTAATGGAATTTTTGGGAAGTATGTATTTTATTTGCATGTAGTAACGATGAAAATTGCAGTTAGACACTTTCAACCACTCAAAGTGGCATTGATAATGAATTAAAAAAACTGCCCACTGTAAAATTGCCCGACTATTACTGGTGTAACAAAAGATTACACTGCGATGAGGAACGGAACGGGGTCTTTTTTTGTGACGAATCTCGATTTTTTTATGACGTCATGGTTGTTCTAAAATGATTGGAAGACGTCTAAACGAAAGAAGAAACTTACAGTTTTCTGTAGTGCTACATATCGTTCCTACTCAAGGTGTTGGTGATGTGGGAAACTATCATAGAAGTAAATCTCCTATACTGGTAGTTCGAGCAGAATTAATCGCGCTCTGTTCCGTAAATAATATGTTTGTACCAGTGTTAATGCTATATTTGCAGCAAGAGGTAAATCCGTTTCTTTCAATAGGACAACATTGATCACTTATCAGGACTTTTTCTTCGAATCGTCATATCGTGCGATGTAATTGTAATGATGTAACCGTTGCAGTTTCTTAATACAAATGAAATATATATTTTCTGTAAAATCCATTGCGGATAATATATAATGTAATTTTATAAAAAAATGGGCACATAAAGGGAATTCTGGAACAGGTTTTTGTTAATTATTTGCAATACAGCCATTCAACAGTAAGCGACCGTTATGTGTTAGGTGTTTGTGTGTGCTAACTAATATTTGTAGCTCGTATGGTGCCTCATACGACATGCACACACACACATGTATCCACTAACTACTAACATACAGTGTACACTTGTTTGTGCTGCTAACAATAGAGCAAGGAGGCCGGAATCCGCACTCTGGTCGCTCTAGATGACCAGGGAGGTGAGTCCTTCCGTTACACTATCACCTATAACTCATAACCACTGAATCCATTTATCATACTTAACTTATAAATTAATTTTTGATAATGGAAAAATATATTTCTATTATCGGTGTTGTTACAACACTTATCAAAACACTATATTTCACACTGCATCCGCCTTCGCTTTGGCAGCCATACTTTGATTCCCACAGCTGCTTAATCTCTATTACACACATTTATTAGTTTATATGTTTTTATGCTTAATATATTACTGTATGTTCTTATGTATTTTATATTGTTGCTTTATGTTTACTCGTGCACATTTAGATATTACTCGCAATATATTTGCATTCTTCATTTCTTCTGGCATTTTCGTATATGCAATTCCATACAGCTTTGTAGCCTATATGGACTAAATATTATAAAAATGTTCTCGACCAAGTAGTTGTGATTTAAATAAGATATATATTTGGAAATGCAGAACATATTTTGATGGGTTTTTAAATATTACTTTTTTCATGGAAAGTATGCCATTAAAATTCATAAACCTTATTGAGTCGCTGAAAAGTAAGTATATACATTCATGCTTAACTATAATGACTATAATATTTATATATATATATATTTTTAATGTGTGGTGGGTGCTTAGTTGCAGTGACTCCTATAATTAATAAAATAATTATTCCTGACTATTATAATTAATAATATAATTATATTAAGTATAACATCTATGAAATTAGAAAGTTTTTAATGTACGACTACAGTTGTAATATGAAGTCTTAAAGTAGTATCCTTTGTACCAACCTGTGAATAATATCTTTACTGCAAAACCGCCATAAATTTTTATTTTTCAACGACTACTAAATTTAAATGATAATCCTTTTTGTATAATACCACTGGACGTGATGTAAATTATTTTAGATCAAATGCAACACTCAGTATGTTTGTTCTGTTTTTCTAGAAGGGTAAAAATAAATCTATGAATAAATAAATAAAACTATTAATAATAACTACTGAAATATCATTTATACTATAATCAAGCTTTTGATATCTGATCTGTATTCATTGACTACTGCTCCGTTACTGATTATACTAAATTTATTATTATTATTTTAACGGGTCGATGGCCGCCCCGACTATCGTTGTGGGAGGACGATAGGTGCCGGGGTTCAATTCTCTGGGGGGATGGTGACATTTTTTCAGAGAGTTTAATCCCGGATGGACTTGTCATTCGCTGTTGGGAGCAAACTGATTAATAGTGCGGCATCATAAAAGGCGATATGATGCTGTCACAAAGCCGTTTAAACACAACTTACACACACAAAACTACACCGCGAGAGTTGCAGTGATAGCCACACAAGCGATACAGCTTACGGAGTCAAGCAACTAAGCACCCATCACACATTAAAAAAAAAATTTAATACAAAAATTGTGATATCAGTCATCACTAATTTAAGTATATGTAGATATGTACAATTAAGATTTTTAAAATGTTTAAAATCTTTTTAGAGAGGTAGAAGGCTCCCTTAAGAAAATAAAACTTTCGGTAATACTAGAAAAGCAATAGCAATAGAAAAGCAGTACGTAAAAAACGCTTGACAGTTTTTATGTTATTTGGTTGCAAGATACCAAGCATGGTCATAGTTTATATTGTACTTCTCAATTCTTCGACTCCATGTCAACTGGCTTTCAATATCTTTTACCCTCACTGCAGTGTGAAAAGAATGTTGAGTAAGATACAGGGCAAAAATATCGTCTTGAACCGGATTTGGCGCCGGCCACATTTCCTTCTTTCTTCTCTAATTTAAGAACTTCTTACATGGAACCTTTGCTCACTTTGATCTCTTCTGCCATTCTTCGTACAGAACATCTAGAGCTCGTAATTGCTCGGATTCTCTCTGCCATCGTTCTTGTTTTGGCATTTTCAGTTATTAAGCTAAATTAATATATGTATTTTTTTACCTTTATGTACTTATCTTTTAATTCCTGATTTATAAATCAGGAATTAAAAGATTAAGCTAAATGTATGTGATAAGAATATTTGGCAATACACGTAGTTGAATCGGTGTTATCTAAGTGTCGGAATGAATGTGGTTAAGTTTGTGTGCAACTCATACTAAGTAAGAGCCCTTTTTGTTATATTTCCATTGCATCCATCACAGCTTCTTCTCTTTAGAAAATTGCAAAAATGATAGTGTATAATAATAATAATAATAATAATAATAACATATTTGAAACAAGGCAAATGGCATCCAATAAAGAACTACGAGTTAAAAGATCTAAATGCAACAATAAAAGGAATGGAAAGAGAGGAGACGTACAAATATCTAGGCTTTGCACAAAACGGAGGAATTGACGCGAAACAAATTAAAGAAAAATTAACAGCAGAAATGAAAAGAAAATGCAACCTGATACTTAAAACCAAACTGTCCGGGAAAAATATGACCACGGCCGTGAATTCTTTTGCCATACCAACTCTTATGTACTCCTTTGGCGTTATAAAATGGACAAATACGGAATTAGATGATCTGAATAGGAGAATCAGAGTCATATTTACAAACCACAGAGCACAACACCCCAGAAGCTCGGTCGAACGATTTCACTTACCCCGGAAGAAAGGTGGACGGGGAGTTATTGACATCAGGAACATGTACTACAAACAGGTTGAGCAATTGCGCCACTTCTTCTACAATGCGGAAAACAGATCAAATCTCCATCAGGCCTTAATACGGACAGACAACAACTTAACACCCTTGAATCAAAGAGATAAAGAAACAAATCTAGCTACTAATATAACAACTGAAGAGCAAAAAATCCAAACATGGGCAGGAAAAGAGTTACATGGACGATACATACATCATATACTTACACACGACTATCTTGATAAGGATGCATCTCTACGCTGGCTCTCCAACGGTAGCATTTTTGCTGAAACAGAGGGTTTTATGATGGCAATTCAAGACCAGGTAATACCAACGCTGACCTACAAGAAACACATCATAAAAGAGCAAGATATAACAACAACATTATGTCGGATATGTAACCAAAAAAATGAAACCATCGAACACATACTAACTAGCTGCTCAGTACTTGCTCCCAAGGACTATACCAGGAGACACGACAACATAGCCAAAATCGTTCACCAACACCTCTGCAAAAGGTATGAAATAACAACGAACACGACACCATACTACCGCTACGACCCGAAATCGGTATTGAGAACCGATAAGGTAAAAATATACTGGAACAGAACGATCCAGACTGATAGAACTGTCGCCCACAATAGGCCAGACATTACTGTAACAGACATACCGTCGAAGACCACATACCTTATTGATATAGCGGTACCAGCTTCCGTAAACATCGCAGCAAAACAAAGCGAAAAGATAGAGAAATACTTACCTTTGGCGCAGGACCTTCGGGAGGTATGGGAACAAGACAGAGTCATCGTCGTACCAGTCGTCATAGGAGCCACTGGAGAAATCCCGAAGAAGCTTCACGAATCCCTCCAAATATTACAGCTGCCACCAAACATCTATAAACAGCTTCAGAAGGTAGCCATTCTGGAATCATGCGGTATAGTGAGAAAAGTGTTAACAGCGTACTGAAAATAAAATAACATCTTCACGTAACATTGTAAGTAGTTAGGAGCACACTCACCTGAAAGCACCTGACTGCTAAAACTTGCTAAAAAACAATGTATTATTGTATATGTATAGGCAAATATATTTTAAATAAAGTTTCCAAAAAGAAAAAAACAGAACCTCGCATACTTGCTCCCCGAGCCGTATGTCGAGAAATGTACCAGCCGTCCGCGCCCCTTCCCGACGAAGGACCCCGGGTCGTGGGTGAAAGGAACCACAACCCGGACAAGATGGCTGTGGTCGTGTGACAAGGCATATAATAATAATAATAATAATAATAATAATAATAATAATAATAATAATAATAATAATGTCTTTATTTCTATACATACATAAAAGGAAAAATACATATATATCCAAAAGAACCAAAAAGAGAGAAAAAAAATGTGTATAGAAAATTGGCGGGGTTCAGAAAATGTGCAAAATGCACTTCTGCTTTTGACCCAACCAAACATGATACATATATATAAACATATATACCTACAAATACATGTACAAATATAATAATAATAATAATAATAATAATAATAAGGAAAGATCATTAGCGAAACTGAGCATGAGCAATAACAGAAACTAAAAAACAAATTACATATACACATGTCGCGCGTCACAATTGCCAAATAAGTCATATAATAACTATAAGAATTACAACCGGCAAACATCACAGCTAAGCGTATCCCACAAGTAGACACGACTTCGTGGATCGTCGAAAATCAGGTGAGAGCAAAAATTTTCGGTCACTAGGAATGTTATTATACATTTTAACAATATTATATGTAAACCATCGTTCGAAAAACGCTGTTCTATGGATGGGTGGTGTTAAGAGACCTCTGTTCCTAATGTTTATATGATGCACGTCAGACCGAAACATTATTTTCCTGTATAAGTATGTTGGGCACTTCAATGTGATTATTTTATGAAACAAACATGCTGAATGCAAGTATCTCCGGTCTTTCATATTCAACCAACTTGTCAATTTTAAGGTGAACGAAATACGTTTATACTTTTTTATGCCATGGATAAGTCTAAGACATGAATTCTGAACAAGTTGTATCCTACGCTGAGTAACCACATCCAAGCAAGGCTCATACACAACATCACAATGATTGAAATGTGACAGAACCAAACTATCACAGAGTTTTGTTTTTTACTCAGGAGACAGAAAGTCTCTATTTCTGTAAATAACCCTTAAGTTAGAATATGCAGTACGAACACACCTCGATACATGTGCACCAAATCTTAACTTCTTATCTACTAGCAAACCGAGATTTTTAGCTTTCTCAACAAACTGTATCCGAACACCGCCCAACGACAGGTTCAAATCGGTGTCGCGTAGTTTTTTTACTAAATAATATCGCCACAGTTTTATCTGGATTAATGTGAAGGGAATGTTTTTCAGATGTAGAGGCAAGAGATAGCAAGTCTCTATTCAATTCTTCCTCCACTCGTTTCGCATCATCGCTACTAAACGAATACAAAAGTTGGGTATCGTCCGCATACATATGGAATTTGAAATGCGATAGACACTCACAAAGATTGCAAGTGTAAACGGCGAATAGAAGTGGCCCTAAAATTGATCCCTGGGGCACACCCTGAGAACTGAATAGAGGGGCAGATGGAATGTCCGCCAAGATAACAGACTGAAAACGTTGAGATAAATAACTTTTAAAGAAGGAAATGTCGCTCTCAGACAATCCAATAAAATGAAGCATTGCCAAAAATAAATCGTGGTTTAGTGTGTCAAATGCTTTGCTAAAATCTAACAAGACCAAAACGCTGTCTTCACCACGGTCCACAGCCCTAATTATGTTATCAATAACATCAAGCAAAGCAGTTGCACAACTGTGATTCAGCCTAAAGCCGGACTGGCAAGTTGGCAAAATATCATACAATGATATGTGTGTACGTAGCTGTGTATCAACAATCTTTTCGAGAATTTTTGATATCGTTGGCAGTATACTAATCGGTCTGAAATGCTCAAAGCCCGTAGGATTTTTGATTTTGCAACAGGTATAATCAACGAATGTTTCCACGAAGACGAAAAGTAGTTCAGCAATAAGCATAAATTGATAATGTGCGTCAAAACGAGATTTATGTAAGGACAACAGATTGTTAACATGAATGCGCTAATGCCATCAGCACCGGTCGCATTTGTTTTAATATCACCTAGAATTTTTAAAATACTAGCAGTGTCTGTCAATCGCAAACTAAATGGTTCATTGATGTCAGTTTTTCTATTCCCAGCGTAATATTTAATGAGATCGTCGGTATTAGCATTAAGTTTGGGAGTAGAGTTAATAAAGTACTCATTAAAAGCAGTCCGATCATAAAGAGTAACAGGGATAGGGGTGTTTGGTGTATGACCTATAGGTATTTAACGACCTTAATTTTTTCCATAAAGCCCTGGGTCCTACACCCCGCAAGCGGAAGTTGTAATAAGCTTTTTTTTCGTTGCGTATAGCAGTAGTTGTTAAATTTCGCAAAGACTTATAATAATTCCAATGCTCGATCTTTTTTGTGTCTCTAAACTTACTATACTAATTAGTATAAGAATTTAGTATACATTTGCCAATTATTGTAAAGAAAAATATTTATTGAAATAACTTTTTCCGGTACTTTAACTGTCTTCTAGAACCAATAAAACGCTAAAACACGGTTGTTTTTTTTGTAGTGGGTACAGTTATAGCGATTTCCTATGCTATATTGTTGGTTAATACTTGCTATGTAAATGTGTTTCAATGGCTTTATTATAATATTACGTCGCCTTAAATACTGTTACACTATTGATAATGTCCCAAAAGCGTACAGTAGCTCTACGGGAGTACCGATTTAGCGAGATATACGACATGTGTTACCGACAACGTCGATCGATTTTATCTGCGACTGCGAGAAAGGCCGTGCTACGTGCTGATTGGCTCATGTGAATACGTGCACTATCGGGTGGTGAATGCCGAGCGGATATAAATGAGCGCTATAGTGCGGATATGAATGAGGGTAGATATAAGTGAGCGGGGAGATAAGCGAGGTTTCAGTGTAATTTAAATTCCAATGATTTTCAACCAACTGTTTTTAAAATATAGTCTAGCCAAAATCCATAACGTTTGAAGACTTGTCACGTGATTTTTAAGTATATCGGGATATTATTTGCAACCTCTGGATTGCATTCTGGTCTGGCATGATTCGTCCCCCTCACCTCGCAGTAGTACGGATGAGGGCATCGTTGAATCGATTGAAATTGAAAAGATCGATGTGACGATAGCATTTTCTAGTAGTTAGACAAGGGTAAAGAACAGTGGTGGGTACTTACTGTTAGACAGCGATAGCATACAACACACAATTATTGTTCAGCAGAATAGCGTGCGTATATCTTGACTTTGTTAAGTCATATAAATCATATTTGTATCCTTCTTTCACTCATATAAAGAGGATCATCACATTAAAAGTTAGCTCTTGGTATAACAAAGGTCGCATCTTTTACTGTACATATGTACTTACATGCATGCCATACCTGGCGCTCCGCTTCTATTTTTACTTATAGTTACGTATGTATATTATAGTTTAATAGCTTGGTTGCTTCTTTAGATGTACTCTCTTCTGATATAGGCGAAGATATGTTCGTGGTAGTTGTACCTTCCGTCCTCGTTACTCGCGTTAATTATGTGTGTGAAACAAAAAGAGACGGTGAAACATTTCCGGAGATAAACTTCGATAATTTAACATTTTGATCGACAATAGAGCTATTGCTGCCATGTATGTTGTTTAACTGCAACATAGCTGAGCATATCCAAATGCAACCATTAACTGTGAATACAGTGCATGTTATATGACTTGGGTAATTATCATGTACTACAACTGCTTATAGTTTCCGCAATGTGTCATAATATCGGTCCATTTCGTTCCGTTGGCACTTCGAAAGCAACAACCTATTATGGCAAGAACACTGGTCTAAAATAAATTTGCACGTATTAATTTAATTCAATATATACGACTTCACGACTACGTCATCGATCGAGTGTCATATAGCGTTTTCCACTGGGGGAACTCGTGTTGCACCGACACCGCCCTAGAGTAGCGTCATATGACGTAGTCACTGATTCTGCCCTCGCTCAGAGCTAGTGCAATACGTGTAACATAGGTATGTCGATAAAACTGGCGGTAGGGCTTTAATGCTTTGTCGGGATAAACTGCTCATCGCAAAAAAAATGAAAATCTTTATAAAAGTAAATACGTATAAAGGAAAAGTAGATGAAGAATTACGCCAGAAACTATTACGGGCAATGATTGTTTAATTATTATTCATTTCTGAAAATGGTCTTTTAGTGGACAAGATATTTTGTATAAAATACGTAACAACGTATTTCATGGATGATGATTAGGAACAATTCGTATCATTATCTATATCTGAGTATCACATAAAGTAGTATGTTTCAAAATTTAATAGTAATTTGCAGAATTTTTTCGGCCATAACGATTACCCGATAAAATATTGACTGTATGCATTTATATACCCACTTGTCCATTGTATGCTTATCGAAAGTACAATAAACCGAATAACTTGTAATAACTTCAGATTGCACTATAAGTGGCCCCGTCAATTTTGAGAGGTCCAGTTTTTCGCACTCAAGGTCAAATGTAGTGACGCTCAGATGTCGTCACTTCTACGTAAGCAGCACGAAATTTACCAGTGGAACACGTATGATTTTTGCTTGCAGCGAGTGCTAAGACCAGTGGAACAGCCAACACCGAGTTAGTGCACTTTTAGTGCGCTCTAAATGTCCGAGTGGAAAACGCTAATAGTTTTTGTCCGGCCCACAAGCTCAGTATTCTGTAGACTAATAGAATAGATTTTTTTGATTAATATTAAACGCTTACATTTGATTCAGGATTGGATTTTTCATATTCTCTTGAACTGTTTCTAGATTTGCATGCACTTACGGCTTGTACACTGGCTTGCAATAAAAGCTCGTACACCTAGTTTTATCTTGTTTACACCTTTTTATGACATTGCTAATTTGACGTTTCATTTTCAAAGGTATAAAGGTATACTACTTTTATATAATCTACCATAACCTCTATGCGTAATCTATTACGTCTGTCAAATCTAAAGTCAGCTTACGATAAATTGATTGATTTTATTGCAAGCTAGTGAAATAATAAACGTGTTCTTTTTTCCCCCGAGAACATTGGTTATTTATAATAATATTGAGTGGAAGTATCAACCGTATTGCGTTAGGGAGGAAATGTAGTTGAAAGACACCATTTCCTCCCTAATAATAATATTTATTAATTCAAAGTATCGTACAACGATAAAGGAATAAGTCATAATACATACATGAATGAATTAAAATATAACATATAAATCTAAAGATAAAGCATATAACTAAAAAATTAAAAAAGAAAGAAAATAACGGTTCCAAAAAACAGTGACTCCAGTTTCGTCCAGATTATATATGTTATCCGGTTGAAAGTTATATCTGTTCTTTAATTCTTACTTGTATACTTGTGTTCTGGAAAATCCTGCAATACGGGCTAAACTTGTAGGCTTTGGTGTGCAAATTGATAAACCGCCAACCCTTCTTAAAACATTTGTAGCCCATTGCTACCTAGCCATTTTCTTAGTTCTATTAAATTTATGTGCAATTTTGTTTGCTTCTGCATTTTCAAAGGCAAGTTTCCGAAAGTCTGTTAACTTTATTCCATAAAGTAATCTTTCAAGAGCCAATATATGCTTTTTGAATTCTCTTTCTTGAGTTGGAGGTTTAAATCGCCCAATATTGACGACAGTTTTCTGACCACAAGAAATTCTTTCGCAAAGAGTGGATAGTGGAATTTTATATGTTTTAGCGGCTTAACGTAAAGTAAACTTTTTAGACAGAACATCTTTCATTGCACGAAGTATGTTTTCCTTTGATCAAGAAGCTCTCTGGAATTTTCTGATATAACGTCGAACCATTCTGAAAAACAACCATGAGGCAAGAATAGGCACAAAGAGGCAAGGGTGGACACTGATGAGGCAAGAGTTCACGCAGCGTTCACTCTTGCCTCCTATGCATGGTTCACAAAATGTATCTTTTACCCAAGCACACGCCACTGCAGTGAGTTACGGTTTGGTGAAATTATAGGTTATATCATAAGAGATCGTCTGGTAGCCATGAAAATATTACTAATCGTGATAGGTGTGAACAGGATAATCAATATTGCAAAGAAACTTTACATCAGAACGATCATAAACTCAAGCTTACCTGTTTTTTCTTACAAATTCGCACAATATACGCACAGTTCACTGCGTGGCTTTGACGCATCGACCACCTTCAATTACACTTTATCTACGGTTCAAATGGTCTACCATAGTGCGCTAAATTCAAAAAGTCTACTCTTGCCTCGCGTTTACTCTTGCCCCGGTTTCCCATATATGTAGGTATTATTTGAGTTTTTGGTCATGGGTAGATTGATCAGAAGAGGCAACTCTACTGAATCTCGCCATGCGGTTGTGTGGAAATAATTATTGTGATTGCCATGTGGCGCATACCTGAGTTTTTGAGGCACTATTTCTTACGTTGTACGGTCGAGTACTTCCCTGCCAATATTATTATTATTAGTTCTTGCACTAATCGCAAAAAATAGATTAATTCTAATTTAGACCGTATCTTTAACAAACTTATGTATACAGCAACAAAATATTATTGGGGAATACCATGATCAGAAATCTGTCGGTTTATGTCCACACATATGTATGTACTGACTTGGTCTAATATGGGGAATACCCGACATTTTTTTTATCTCGTTGCATTTCAACTTGAACGCAGCATTCCTTACATTAAGTATTTAATAAAAATGATTTGTTTTTGTTTTATTAATATGCAGTGTAGATTTTGTTATTACCCTTTTTGCACGTTTTTTTGAAAACATATGTAGAATTTCTCATTTTACACGAATTTTAAAAGTTATGGAACATATCCCCAAATTTACCATATGCCGCATGTATTTGTTTGCACGATTTTTTTTGTACGGTTTTTGCAGGAACGTATCTACCGTGTGAAAAACGAGTTGGGTGTATTGTCCTGTAGAACACACTATCAATAAACTTACTATGAATATCAAAATAACAGGAAAATAAATCTTTTCAATTTTTATATAATAATCAGCAATTTTGTAATCAAATAATAGTTTAAGTCAAGGTTTCTGGTAAAATCTTAAGTGCATGAGAAGTTGTTTCTCTTTGTGTGAGTATCAAAATATTGGATTTTTATGTTGTTTTCCATGTATTTGTATATCAACTGTTAAAATTAAATACCTACTTTATACTCCATGGTTGTGATCTAAGATTTTACTTTTGTGTAGATACATATACTTATGCTAGTGTGTATTTTGTACTTATTTCTAATATGTATCGTATCGTAGTGCAATATTTCAAGCACAGCGCAAATGTTTGAGTTTGCTGTGAGTGTAAAATTTCAATTTTGGTCTAGCAACATTTTAATAAAACTTCACACTTGGCCTGTTTAGTGCTAGGATAGCAATTGTGTCCAAGATAAGAATTAACTGCATGGGAATCAGGAAAACGTGGTTTTTTCAATATTCGTTTTTATTTTTTTCTGACTTTATTTTACAAGTTATCGAAAAATAAATAAAAGTTCTTCATTGCCACCTTTATAGCTCTACAAGACTGTATTTTTATATTTTTTGTCCGACGTTTCGTTTTTGAGAAACTATCAACTTCGTTTTTTTTATATGGACGGAGAAGAAGTACACTCTGTAGCTGATGGCATTTTTCGTTACGAATTCAACGATGTCTCACACTATACATATTTTGTAAATTTAATTATTTTTAGATTCTTTTATAGTAGGCCTGGTAATAATAACGCACTATGACAGGTAGCAGAGGTTCGATAGTGTAGTATGGGTAGGCACTGGAAAACCATTTCTTTTACAACGATTTTGACGGTTATACTTGTAACCTGCATTTCATTTCTTCAAAGAAACGTTTTTGTGTGTCGTTATTATTGTTTTTATTGTTGTTTATTACGTTTGTTGTTCGCTGTTATTTATTGTTAATTGTTGTTTGTTGTTTACTGCACGCTGTTTTACCGAATTGTTCAGACGATATAATTTACTTTTAAACATGGAGGGGGAGCGATTTAGCAATGAAGAAAAATATGATATGCTAACATGCTATATACTGTGCCATAAAAATTCTGTGAATGCCTAGGCAATGTAGTTGGCAGTTTTGATATTACCTCACTCTTCACGAAAGTGCCTGTCACCGATTCCGTGGCTATAGTCCACCAATTATTGATCCAGGATAACCAATCCCCAGGCTTAGACAAGTTGGTGGAGAAATACCTTACTTCAACGTATTTTACCCTCTACGGAAAATACTACCATCAAACCTCCGGCGCCGCTATGGGATCTCCACTTTCTCCGATTGTAGCTAATATCTTCATGGAGGCATTTGAGACCACTGCTTTGGAATATGCGAATTTAAAACCCAAAACTTAGTTAAGATACGTGGGTGACACCTTCATTATCTGACCACACGGTAAAAACACTCTACCTACTTTCTTGGATTTCCTCAATAGCCAACACCCCGACTTCAAGTTCACCATGGATATTGAGACAAACGGTCCCCTGCCCTTCCTTGATGTATTAGTTACTCGTCATACACCAACCCATCTTTAAACCTTTAAACACGATCTCCCAAATTCTTCTTTCGCCCAAGGACACTCGCCCTCCTCTCTCCCATAAAGGCATTTACTAAATTTCCTGTGTTTGTGGTTCGGTGTGCATTGGCAAAACTAGACGTTCTATTCAAACTAGAATCAAAGAACACTAATGGTACGTTAAGTCACGTTCAACACACGCAGCCTTAGCCGAACACTTTATTGATACGGGCTATAAAATCTGTTTTGATCAGGTATCTGTTGTAAGCAAGTCTCATGGATATTTTCCAGATCCAGAGACATCCCCAAAATCTCAATCGTGATATTGGTCACCCACTTTCCAGTACCTATTTGGAAAGCCGTCCTTTCCGATTCTTCAACCCGTGTTAAGTCACCAGTAAGTAATGATGAGTGAAGTACCGCACTGAATATCTACTAAGTATATGCTAATAGTACAATACCTACAGTGTGGGTATTCAATTCAGTACGCTAATCTGTATCTACCGGTGACTTGCCGATGCGCTAATTGAACACGACCATTTATACCCACACTAGCTCGATTCTAGGAAATCAGTGTTTAACTTATTAACTAATGTTGTTCAAATGCATAGCAAAACGAATGTACAAAATAGGACTTCTATAGTCTTGTTACTGTTGGCTAACATTGCATTGCAAATTGAGATGGATTGCGTGCTACAAACATCTGAGTGTGACATATAACTAAAACTTGTGTATCTATTTACCACATATTTAATTTCCAGAAGAAAAATTTACTTTCGTAGACACTATTAAGGTGCAGTCAGAACCTCCAAATTAGTAATCATAATTAGTAGTTGAACTTAACGCCAAATTTTGGCTCAATGCTTTTAAGTGGGATTGTTCACAACCTCCAAATTAGTAGCTTTACTTTTCAATTAACGTCAGATATTTGCAAACTCCAAACTTTTGCTACTAATTTACCGTAAATTAGTATGCGCGCGTGCGTAGACGGATGAGTAAATGTATTGTTTACCTCTTGACATCTACACATTACAAAAGTTAGGTTATTTCGAATATTC
Organism: Holotrichia oblita; assembly: GCA_023690525.1. Taxonomy (NCBI): domain Eukaryota; kingdom Metazoa; phylum Arthropoda; class Insecta; order Coleoptera; family Scarabaeidae; genus Holotrichia; species Holotrichia oblita. The sequence goes on along the minus strand of CM043016.1, from coordinate 90,591,289 downwards.
AAACTTTGAGCTAGCACAACGCTTTAAAACAACATGAAGATAACACGAAGAAAATTAGGACTTCTGTCATTAGCTTTGGGAGCATATTATTTCTCCAGAAGAATCAAAATACGAAGATGGTGGGTTAGACCTATTAATCAACAACGTTTGCAACAAGGAGACTACCATAATTTAATTCGAGAAATGCGATTAAATGACCCCCATATGTTCTTTAATTACACAAGATTCACAGTTTTCTACCAACTCCCCATAGAGGGCAGTTCATCGTGTTTGTAATTGAACGGCTTAATTTGAGAGGTTCCAAATGACGAGTTTGTAGTTTCGTTACGGACTAATTATACTCACTAAGTATAATTACTAATTTGAAGGTTCTGACTGCACCTTTTTAAAGTCTGAAGAGTATTAGAAGTATGCAAATATGTGTGAGTGACAATATATGTAGATATTATCCTCTAGTAGAAATATATATGTTTAGTGGTTATCTTAGGCAGCAGTATTTCGTTAGCATTGTGTAAGTTAGTTAGCGTACTGTGTTATAGAGCACGGAGGCTGGCACCAATACTATGGAGAATCTCCACGTTCAAGGCGGTAAGCTAATAAAAGATAGTCTAACAGGTGTTGGAGTTAATAAAACTAATGGGTAGACTGACTAAGGGTGCTCTGTTTCATATCCCGGATGATTAACCTTCCCGGGCACGCTTACACCATGTCAACGGCATGGTGGAAGGGTGCGTGCCGCCGCTGACTCTGTGTTGATGTTTGTAGAGCCACGAGGTGGGGATGAAAACCCTGGTCATGCTGGATGAGCAGGGCGGTAAGCATCTTGATCACTGCTGTCCACTCCACCTCATTGCCTTTCTCACCTCACCAGAGACTCTCTGAAAACAGCAGATTGTTGTCAAAAAGAGTGATCTAAAAAAGAGAACGTTGAAATAAACAGAGCAAACTTGGTGTTCAATTTTTTTTTCGGTGTTAGCGCTTTGACTCGGAAACACAGCAAGATTTTTGATGGCGACTTTTTTTAAAAGCAATTTGTTATTTTTAGAGAGAGTCTACCTATACTTCTATTACTATACTAATAAACTACTACTACTATTACTACTACAACAACTCTGTTATACTTTATATTACAAATACTTTTAATGAATCCTATATTTTCTCTAATTTCTCTAATTTTTTACTTGCGCTATATTCTTTTAAGAGGGTCTATGATATGGCAGGAAGCACTCAGCCGATAAATTAGAAATGCATAGCTTTCGGCGTTGATAAATGTTGAAATTAAATTTCTAAAAACTCATTTTGTCCAGAATTTGTTGGTTTATTGAGAACAAGAAATTATTTGTGTATTACGAAATCTATGGTCATATGTATTATAATACGGTCTTGCAACTGGTCTTGTTATGTACATAAGAGTGGTAAAGAAATAAATTAAAAATATGCTTGCGTTCTCGAAAAAGCGTCGTCGAAAAACTAATAATCGTTATATTAGACGGCTATTTTGTTTATAGACAAAATCTTAGAGCTTCAAGCAGCTTTGGCAATCGTTCTCGCGATGGCGAATTGCTATAATTTATCATTTACGAGGGAGCGTTTTTATATTCGCGGAATGGGGGATAAGGGGTGGAAATAAAAAAACCAAATTATTTTTCTTTTTCAATATATTCACCTGCAAGACGGATACATTTTTCACATCTTTCAATTAATTTATTTATACCCTCATAAAAAATGATTTCTCTTTATCTGCAAAATACGCCGAAACTGCCTCCTTGACTTTATCATCGGCAGTCAATTTTTTACCCCGCAGCACTTTTTTCATTTTCGGAATCAGGTAACAATCACTCGGGGCCAGGTCTGGGCTGTAGGGTGGGTGATTCACAATTTCGAAGCCCACCTTATGCAGGGCAGCTAACGCAACGCGGCTCTTGTGGATGGGCGCGTTGTCGTGCAAAAGCAGCACACCTTTCGTCAATTTTTCCCTTCTTTTCTCTTTAATGGCTTCTTTTAGTCGCTCTAATATTGAAGCGTAATATTCTCCGGTTATAGAAACACCTTTATCTTTATAATCAATCAACAATATTCCTTCCGAGTCCCAAAATACCGTTGCCATGAGTTGCCCAGCTGATTGTGACACTTTAAATTTCTTGGGAGGTGCTGTGCCCTTTTTATGCCACTGCATGGAGTCTTGTTTGGACTCAGGTCCATAATGATGAACCCAAGTTTCGTCTCCAGTAACAATTCGACTCAATACACCATCCTTGTCTTCATTACAGAGGTCCAAAAATGCACGCGAACACTCTACGCGCTGTTGTTTTTGCGGCGGCGTGAGTATTCTCGGCACCCATCTTGCGCTGACCTTAGACATGCCGAGATGATCGTGTAGGATTTTAAAAATTGTTGTATCGGATACTCCAACCATTCCTGCGAGTTGTTTCTTCTTTAGTCGAGCATCTTGGAGTACAATTTTTTCAACTTTTTGGATAAGTGCTGGCGTGGTCACCTCAATGCTCCTGCCCGGCCTCGGGTCGTCTTCAAGGGATTCCCTTCCTTGTTTAAATAAACTATGCCACTTGTACACCATGATTTTTCCTGGACAAGAGTCGCCGTAAACCAATGACATCTCATTCATTATGGTCGCGACTGTATATAACGGCACGATATTCGATTTTTTCCATATTTCACTTTTCATTCCTGATTATGTTACTTGGTTGACGATAGCTCAAAGACCAACTGTCTAATAACAATGAAACTTCGTATTTATACTAATTATGAGTCGCTGCACAGACCACGCCCCCAATGCGCCTAATCACACCCCTACAACCCGCTCATTCCGCGAATATAAAAACGCTCCCTCGTATGTCTAGGAAGAGAAATAAAAGTAGTTTTATATAAAAATAATAATATACATACTTTTTAAAATAATAAAGAAATAGTTTGGGTACGTATTTAATGCTGTTTTAATTTCCTTAATTTAGAGGAATATATCTTAGATTCTATTATTACCTACTACTTAAAGTTAACTCAAATAATATAGAAGAATATCATTATATTTCTACTACTCACTGCTTACTAAATAATTAAATAAGGAAATCAAATTTTAAATTATGTATTGGTATTGTTTTTATGGAAATTACGTGTTGCCAGATTTCCAGTAGTATAGTAATTTCATTAAATTAAGATTTGACTATTCAACACTATTCAATCTGACATTTAAAATTCAATGTTTATCTTTTAGTTATTAGAAAACTCTGCACTTACGAAAGGACAAAAAATTTCGTAGAAACATGCAAAAAAAGATAGATGTACACAAATAAAACAAATTCGTTGGGATATTTTTGTTAATAATGGAATTTTACTGTAGATTATTGCATAAATATAAAACGTCTACAAATTGTTTACAATTTTGATCTGAAGACAAATACAAAATACCTTATTTTCATAACTGAATATCAAAGAAATTAATATGTAGATTAAAAGATACTGTCTGATGGGCTAGTAGAAGATCTGGGTAATAGATGAATAGTAAATTATTTAGAATAATCGCAAAAATTGCAATAAATAAAATTGCTATCATACATAGTTCGTTTAATATCACTTTGCCAACACTAATTTGAAGTGTTTTTTATAAAAATCTGTGATAAAAATTGGTATTTCCTTCATTTTAAAAGAAGTGTTATTGCGCTGGAAATAATATACTTCTACCCCGTGTAAAATGGAGAATATAATACGGTATATTCTATCTTAACAGCCACTTTATCATGTGATAATAGCAATACACTTGACAGTAAATCATTTTATAAATTCTTCCTCAACAGAAATTCCTTCCTTACTTAATCAATTACATTTTTTAGAGGCTGTAGTTGGTACTTTTGCAATATAGGTAGGATATTGCATAAAATGAAACTGAGTATTTTATGTTTCACAAGCACCAGTACATGTTCGGCATATATCCATAAATGGGTATTCTTGCGTGACACTTATTTTCTATACTGGTGCATGTGAATGGTTTTCATTTACTAAGCAAATAGAATCCCTTCGCTAGAGGCCAAAGTGAATCATTGACTTTTCTTTTAGTGTAAAAGTTTGCCCAAATGCTTTCTCTTGCAGTGTTTCATCTTGATAACCTATAATTTTAGACTTTTTATGTGGCAATAATTATGTATTTTGATTGTACTAATAATAATAGTTTAGCGATCAGTTATAGAAAATGCGACAATACAAATATACATAAAACATACAGGCTCACAACTTGAATTATGAAAGCCTATTGATAGGAGAGGGTGGTGAGAGTTAAAATTAAACGTATCCATTTTAGTATTGTCAACTGTTTATATGACAGGAATGTCACTGGTTATGTCCTTAGATGAAATATGTTAAGTTTGTCAAATACATTACCGAACCATCAATACTAATGGAATACACTATTAATGAAAAAGTGCAAATTAAAAAGTGGTTTTATAATTTGCCATAGTATTTGACATAACCACTGACATTCCTGTCATACAAACAGTTGACAATACCAAAATGGATACATTTAATTTTAGCCCCCACTCCCTTCTCCTATCAATAGGCTTTCGCAGTTCAAGTTGTTATCCTGTATACACGACAGATGACAGACCGACATTTTCAATAACCAATGAAATACATCTTATGAAGAATAAAAATTACGGGAAAAGCGCTTCAAGTCACTTCGCAACGTTGCCATCGAAAAAAATTATAGCTACATAAGAAGTATATAAGAATAGAGTTACTATTACCAATTACTACAACAAAAGTTCAATCGTAAAGCGCGAGTTGTAAATTAAATTTGTATCTTAACACAAAAATATTATCTCATAATACAATCAAGATATATTTTTGTTATTGAGAATGACAATTGCCCATAATTATTATGAAATAATAATTTTGTGGTATATTTATTTTTTTTTCTTTGTAATTTACGGAATTTTTAAAATAAATTTCGTATTTTCATATATTTTCATTGATATTAATGCTGATAGTGACATCGATATTCTTGATTCTAACGGAGTTGTGATTTCTCGCCATCTTGGCTGTTACAAGGTTTTTTATGTTGAAACCCCCTCTTAATAATAAATAAAAAAAACGGTTTGAACTGTTCTGTCTAATGCTACCCACTTCAAAACACTAAAATAATAGAACACTTCAAATGGTTTTTCATTAACAAAAAAGGAATTATTTACAATATTGAACGACATGCAAACATACACCAACTACCCTGGGATTAACACAATTATCAATGTAAGTTAACACACTCCACTAAAATTGACCGTTTAACACTATCCCTCTCTCTCTAGTAATGCTCATCAATCAGTCTATTGCGGCATGCAATAGTTTGTATAGATTACGCGCATAGATAATAGTAGTTTCAAATAGGGCGGGTTAAACAACGTGAATGTTTCGCTACAATTCCGCATGTTGCATGATTTGTATGCACTATATATACAGGGTGCGGCTAAAGTATTGCACCAAGTGGAATAACAAGCAAACGCTTAGAAATTTAGATTTGATATTTGCTAGCGTTAACCTGTATATTATATCCAAGATTTTGAGATAAATTTCACTTGTTTTCTGCAATTGATGTGGGCAGGACGACGCCATCTTGCTTTTTTTTTAAAATAGGAACAAGGGTTTAACTTTAGAACAATTGAGAGCTAATTACTCCCAAAATACAAAGACATACATTATAAAGTTGTTTATTGAGAAATAATTTTAAAAAATCGTGAAAAATTAATAATGAAATAGAAATATAGATAAATGAACAAAGTCATAATAAATGTTCAAAACGCTGTGCGTTCACTTCTTGACACAAATAAAGTCGTCTTACAAAAGCGTCTAATGAATGATGTGTCAAGAAGTGAATGGGCAGTATTTTGAACATTTATTATCAGTTTGTTTATTTATCTATATTTCTATTTCATTATTAATTTTTTACTATTTTTTAAATTATTTCTCAATAAACAACTTTATAATGTATGTCTTTGTATTTTGGGAGTAAGTAGCTCTCAATTGCTCTAAAGTTAAACCCTTGTTTCTATTTTAAAAAAGCAAGATGGCGTCGTCCTGCCCACATCAATTGCACAAAACAAGTGAAATTTATGTCATAATCTTGGCTATAATATATAGTTTAACGCTACCAAATATCAAATCTAAATTTTTAAGCGTTTGTCTGTTATTCCACTTGGTGCAATACTTTAGCCGCACTCTGTATACACATCCATAGCATATAATATATGGGATAAATTTTATTTAGTTATGTGTACTAATTTGCTGCTATGTTATTAAACAGAGCAATTGGACCACGTTGAAGATGGATTGGATAACATTAAGAGAGACATGCGCGAAGCTGAGAAAAACCTGAAGGGAATGGAAAAATGCTGTGGACTATGTGTATTACCCTGTCAGAAGTAAGTTAGCAACTGGAATAACATTGTAGTTTTGAGTTTGTCAATTTTAGTTAATATGAATTTTGCAATGAACAGAAATACGTGTTATAGTACCTATAGTTTTTGATGTATTCTTACAGAATGTGTAGTAAAATTTGTATTAATTAGAATAGAAAACTCAATCTGTGTACATACAGAAGTATAATACCTACTACGTGTATACCGTTATACATTTAAAATTTATTTAAGAAAATATGATCAGTAGGTATATATTGTTATACGCGAAGTTAACAACTAACCCTATCTTTATTTGATGATAAAATACAAGTAGTACAAGCATAGTGAATTAGCGTTCAATTTACTTACCTTATATTCGATAGTTATTTACCATTTGCGGGTTAGGAAAAAAGACGCCGGTAATCTTTGCAACTAGATACTATAGGTTCTCTTATAACCGCCATAATTCACTATTCATTACTGTGTATTTTGATTTTGTTGCATAAATCTGCTCAAGCTCAGGTTTATTGAAAATTACGGTGATGTTTAAGATTGAATTAGTCCAAATCTTTGCTTTACTTCATACTGTTAACTGATATGCAACTTATTCACGATCACTCTTTATTTAATTATTTAGTTTTAACGTGAAGATTAAAAACTATCAGTACCTCTGTGTTGGAGTAAACTTTAGATTCGTTTAGAACTGCCAAGCGTCATTATACAGGTAAAATTATTTGCACTTGCCCAAATACTAGAAAGTTATTGCACGAGTTTTAATAAACGCTAATCCTATTTTTATGTTTTAAAAGTAATGTTAAGCTAAATATTTAAGATCTATTTTTCCTAGAATAATGGAGAGAAACAGGGGTTACGATATAGCATGTTCCGTTAAATATTTAGCTTAGTTTTAATTCATATAAAAATATTCATTCACTCTTCTTCTGGTATAATATATGTCGCCCGAAACCGATTTCAAACTCGTTCCACCTACAATTAGTATGAAAAGTAATAATTTGTGTATGGGGAACTAATTAAATAAATCATATCAAATAGTACATTGCACGTATTCGTGCGATAGTTAATAGCTACTCCGCTCGAGGGAATAATAGTCATTATTGCGAGTTAGTATACACTACCTTATCTACGACTAACTGAAGATTACTAAAAAAAAACAATTAAACGAAAATATCAATTAATAGATTACTATATCGGTTTTGACGTTTGACAGTTAAATAAATGCTCGGACTTGTTTATCGTTACTATGATAAGTAGTGTGTAAGTTGTGGCGGGCTAATTCAATTTGGAACCACCCTTATATACCTATTATATAACTAAAATTAGACAACTTTTTAAATATTAGGTGTTATTAGATCAGTTACAATATCAAGATCCAAGTGTATTTATGGACCTAAGTAACAATCACTTAAATTCTAATAGAACTGTGATATAGACATGTCCCAGTTGAAACGATTTCGTTGAAAGCTTGTTTATTTTACAACCGGTTTTTTTTTTCTCGAAAACAAAATAGCATAATCATGGAAAGATTCTCCAGATTCGTTTTAAATAATAAAGTTATATACAGTTATACATATACACCTAGTATATTTGGGAATATTTTCCAGCAGTGTGTCGTCTAAATAGAAACAACTTCGAAACTAAATTTGAAATTCTTCTCTAAACTAGACAATAAAGCTATTAATAAAACTGTCTCAGCTGGGACGCTCAACACATACGTCAGTTTATGTTTGTAGAAATCAATTATGCGTCTGACTATAGTAATTGCGTTTCCTTATTAACATTTTTAGTTTAGTTAGATATTAAAATTCTAGCGTTTGAATCAGAACAGTGCACTTGGTTACAAAAAGTAGGACAGTTCATATAGCTTATTACCTATATTGACAATTGCAAAAAAAAGTGAGACGAGTCAATTTATTCAATATTATTTTTGAAAACTAATAGTAGTTTATACAACGATTCAATAATGACAGTTATTATTCCCAAGAGCTGAATTTACGAACCGGGCCGCGTAAACGGCGAGGGAGTACCTCGGCTCGAGGGAATAATAGTCATTATTGCGAGTTAGTATACCTACACTACTTTATCTACGACTAACTGAAGATTACTAAAAAAGAAATAACACAATTAAACGAAAATATCAATTAATGGATTATTATATCGGTTTTGACGTTTGACAATTAATTAAATGCTCGGACTTGTTTATCGTTACTATGATAACATTGGTATCATTATGTTATTGGCGGAATGCGGGGAATAATGGTAACGTTATGTCTCATTATTCCCTGGTCGCATTTTATTATTCCCTCCGGGTATTATGAGTAGGTACTATTATTAACCAATAGTGATTAATATAATACCTACTTTATTGTTTAATCGTAGATAAAAGAAGTTATACTGTCTCTCACAATCGTAAAAATATTATCGTGGATATGATATCACAGATAAGGTACACAAATGTGTTAATTTTTTTTTAGTTAACTCTCAGAAGGCATTGATAATAAATAGTGGTTTTAAATTAAGTATAGTAAAACAATTTTATTGCAAATATTTAGAGGTTCATCTTTCAAAGAAGATGAGGGTACTTGGAAAGGCAATGATGATGGAAAAGTTGTTAATAATCAACCACAACGAATGATGGATGATCGAAACGGTATGGGACCACAAAGCGGATATATTGGACGTATTACAAATGACGCACGCGAAGAAGAAATGGAAGAAAACGTGGGTCAAGTCAACACTATGATTGGTAACTTGCGTAATATGGCTCTCGATATGGGTTCAGAATTGGAGAACCAGAATAGGCAGATCGACCGGATTAATCTTAAGGTGCCTGTTTTATTTTTGAATTGCTATTTCAGCTTTTTGATTGATAATTGCGTTTTTACTAAATTTTATTTCAAATATAAAATTCAACTTAAAGTAGACGTAATTATCTAATAGAGGATTCAGATGCGTATTGTGTATAGAAAACCATGATCTTACCATACCGATAGGGAAATTTCACATCGACTCATTATGTTTCCATATAATCCTATATGAATATATGAACAAAGTTGCCACATCGCTTCGTCGAGAATCGAGCGCTGTTAAGTCACTAGACCCGACTGTGCCCGACTTGCCGCGCCTCCCTTCCACGATACATACATTTTCTGTACTGGCAACTATGCTTGTTTTAATGCACGGTGTTTTCGGCTTATGAGTCCATCACGTATTTCCTTACCCGTATATGTAGAGAATTATATGCGAAAAAATGCATAGTAATTATTTCATTCTCAAGCAAATACTGTCAAAATAACAGCGCGTGTGGTTGGTTGTCATGGTGTTTTTAAACAATCTGTATACTCAACAGTAAGTGCAGCTTATAATTGCGTCAATTATTGTAGGAGAAGAAAATCTTAAGTATTGTGATTACTTTATACTACAAAAATAGCATATTTTTTAATACGATATTCGCTGAATCTTATATTTCAATTCAACATATATTCAAAGATAACAAGAAGATACAAAATGTAAGAAAGAACTGTTTCTGGCGCTTTTTATTAACATAAATATTGAAGAAAATTATTACACAATTGAAACTGCTTGATTGTTTATGTCACACCCAACTATCATTCGAAAAAAATTATATAAATAATACGTCAAATTCATGAAATGAATACTTATTCATGACTGATATGTATTCGCCAGCACTTATTTTCTTTTACTAAGAACTAACTATTCTCAGCCATTTTGAAAACAAAACATTATTAATCTATTTTATGATAAAAAAAGTTCTAATCCGTTATTACATTATGTGTAGTGTGCCTATACATTCAACAATTTAACGGATAAAGAACGTTTTCATCATGGCTTGTATCTACGAGGGAGCGTTTTTGTATTTGCGGAATGGGGGATAAGGGGTGGAAATAAAAAACCAAATTATTTTTCTTTTTCAATATATTTACCTGCAAGACGGATACATTTTTCACACCTTTCAATTCATTTATTTATACCCTCATAAAAAAATGATTTCTCTTTATCTGCAAAATACGCCGACACTGCCTCCTTGACTTCATCATCGGCACTCAATTTTTTACCCCGCAGCTCTTTTTTCATTTTCGGAAACAGGTAATAATCACTCGGGGCCAGGTCTGGGCTGTAGGGTGGGTGATTCACAATTTCGAAGCCCACCTTATGCAGGGCAGCTAACGCAACGCGGCTCTTGTGGACGGGCGCGTTGTCGTGCAAAAGCAGCACACCTTTCGTCAATTTTCCCCGTCTTTTCTCTTTAATGGCTTCTTTTAGTCGCTCTAATATTGAAGCGTAATATTCTCCGGTTATAGAAACACCTTTATCTTTATAATCAATCAACAATATTCCTTCCGAGTCCCAAAATACCGTTGCCATGAGTTTCCCAGCTGATTGTGACACTTTAAATTTCTTGGGAGGTGCTGTGCCCTTTTTATGCCACTGCATGGAGTCTTGTTTGGACTCAGGTTCATAATGATGAACCCAAGTTTCGTCTCCAGTAACAATTCGACTCAATACACCATCCTTGTATTCATTACAGAGGTCCAAAAATGCACGCGAACACTCTACGCGCTGTTGTTTTTGCGGCGGCGTGAGCATTCTCGGCACCCATCTTGCGCTGACCTTAGACATGCCGAGATGATCGTGTAGGATTTTAAAAATTGTTATATCGGATACTCCAACCATTTCTGCGAGTTGTTTCTTCTTTAGTCGAGCATCTTGGAGTACAATTTTTTCAACTTTTTGGATAAGTGCTGGCGTGGTCACCTCAATGCTCCTGCCCGGCCTCGGGTCGTCTTCAAGGGATTCCCTTCCTTGTTTAAATAAACTATGCCACTTGTACACCATGGTTTTTCCTGGACAAGAGTCGCCCTAAACCAATGACATCTCATTCATTATGGTCGCGACTGATTTTCCTTGCCTGGTAAGGAACTTTATAACGGCACGATATTCGATTTTTTCCATATTTCACTTTTCACTCCTGATTATGTTACTTGATTGACGATAGCTCAAAGACTAACTGCCTAATATCAATGAAACTTCGTATTTATACTAATTATGAGTCGCTGCACAGGCTACGCCTCCAATGCGCCTAATCACCCTCCTACAACCCGCTCATTCCGCGAATATAAAAACGCTCCCTCGTATAAGATACAATATCATTACCACGTTAAATTGGTCGACATGCTTAAATTCATAGCAAACTGTTACGTCAGTTAAAAGAAATATATTATGACTAAATGAGTATTGTTAAGTATGCTTATGTTGTGTGTGAAATACATTTGAATCATACGTAATTAATATATACGAACAATCTGGTATAACCAATTTACTTCATTGTAATTTTTAGCTTCCATAAAATTAGTAAATTAAAAGTACTTAAATGTATTATGTATTAGAAAAAGTCTGAAAATGTTATACAGGCTCGTTCATTTTCTATCTTTATCATGTAGATATCGCTTCCTATTAAAGATACAGGATAGTGCAAGGTTACTAAATTTTGTGTGTATCAATACGAAGAAAATATGGACTTATGATAAATCACATTCAAGATTTTTAAAACTAATTTGGTTATTTTAATTTTCACATCACTATCTGAGGTAGATAGAAACCAAACAAACACTTCCTAATGCTAATTTTAATCTAGCGAACGGTGTGTTCAATCATCTATCATTTTATTTCTTATGTGTACCAATTGGTTTCTCATTACTTAGTTTCATTTCTGATTTTAACCATATACAGATTGTCTCTTCTCTGGTAACCAAATGGGTGGGGAAGCGGTCGACTCCCACTACCATTGTAGAAAACATATTCATGGATATACATAACGATACGCTCGTATATATGTCATCAGTCTGTCACCTGTCAGTTTCTCTATTAGCATATTAATGTAATAATGCCGAAATACACAGAGCAAGAAAAACTTCAATTGCTAAAATGGCATTATGCTGGTAATAGTTTCCAGCAGGTCCGCGATTTATTTAGCGTTAAATATCCAGATAGGTCTATTCCGTCAGTATTCACGATTTTTGACTTACTTAGAAAATTTGAACGTACTGGCATGGTAAAAAATTTAAAAAAAGCTACCCCACACGCAAAATATCTGCGGATACATTGCTATTGGTATGTGCGTCGATTGAAAATAATTCAAATTTATCGCTACGACAGATTGCAAATGATGTGGGAACATCAACATCATCTGTTAGTCGCATTTTAAAAAGTAATGCGTACAGCAGTTTTAAGGTGTCTAAGCATCAGCAATTATTTCACGACGATGCATTTAGACGAATGGAATTTTGCGAGAGGTTGATGGAAATGGTGAATCTCAACGATGATTTTTTAAATAATATTTTATTTACGGATGAGTCATCATTTCCCATTGTAAGATCCCACAACCCGTCAATAGTTAGGTATTGGGCTAGAAGAAATGAATTTCGCAGTGTAAGCACGCGTACCCAGTATCAACAGAAAGTAAATGTATGGGCTGGGTTGTTAAATAATCGGGTTATAGGTCCCATATTTATCAATGGCAATTTAACTAGCGCTAGTTATTTAGCTCTATTGGAAAATGAAGTTTTGCCGATCATAGAACAACTACCGGACATTAACCATCAAAGAATTTACTTTCAACAAGATGGTTGCCCAGCCCACAACGCTGCAGTCACTCGGGCTTTTTGAATCGTGTATTTCAAAATCGTTGGATTGGAACCTATTCGCAAGAAATATCGTGGCCACCCCGTTCGCCCGATTTGTCTCCCTTAGATTTTTTTATTGGGGATATTTAAAGGAGTCCATTTACGCGCACGCAGATATCAGACCAAATACCATAGAAGAATTAAAAAATGCTATTACAAATACTTCTAATAATATCACACCAGAAATGCTGTATAATGTAAAAACTAACTTTTACAATAGATTAGGGTTTTGTTTATTTAAGGGAGGCGGTATTTTTGAACCATTTATTTAATTTATACCTATGTAATTTTCTATAATTAG